>JAPDSC010009162.1:3977-19127 GCA_026290005.1 Latrodectus geometricus | reverse complement strand
TAAGTGGCTTGGCATTGCTAAGTTTCATTAGAAACTGCAACATTCTATATAATCTTTTAATTATTCAAATATATAAGTATTTGAATTTGTCAGCAAGCTGCTCACCTTGTCTAGTGGTCAGCGTGACTGACTGCGGATAGAAAGGTCCTGTGTTCGATTTCCGGTACGGGCATGGATGTACTTTCTTTCTCCTGTCTTTATTCTTTTTTTGTATCAATGGATTGTGAATGGTTTCCTACCCTATAAACGGGTACCTATGGCATGTCCTAACTGAGGATGTCCTAATAGTAATTTCGTAAGGAGGACTCCATACCAAATTACGGTTCAGTTGGAAAAGTGGAGCAACGCACTCCATACTACCATCCTAGCTGGCACAAGACAATAAAAACAATTTATCAGCTGACTTAGAATTTAAGAAGGATATTTGTATTGACAATATGTATAATTTTTAGTTTAATCTATATGGTCTTCCTTAATTTAAAATTATACGGGAATGGAAAAACAAGAGTAAATTTATCAAAAAGTAATATTATATGCAACAAATTCCAAATGAATTCTTCATTTCTAGAATGAGCTTTTCATGAAATGTATATCTTCTTTTCATGAAGTATCAGGCTTTTCATGAAATGTACCTTTTCCTGAAAAGCTTGGTATTTAAGGAATGAAACTGGAGTACTTCTAAGGGCATCTTTCAAGCCATGGACTTATCTTGTTTGCAGGTATTTGACCAAAACATTAAAAAAAGCAAACTTCCCTCCTAAAGCTATGTTCACATGCAAATTCAAATTTGTAGTATGTCATCTTTTATTGTCCTGCAAATCTGCCTGTTGAAAAGTTGGTTCTTCGAGTTCAACTGAGCAGTTAGTAAGTTTAATTCATATTTAAGACATGGTATTTATTGTGGTTTAAAATCCACTTAAGTCTGGAAAAAAAACTGTACAGCCAATTTAAATTTTATTATTCTTTAAGAAACGAAGCATTATTTTAGATTTCCTAACTGTGATTCGGAAAAACTTTTTAAGCAATTTTTAGCTATTTAATCATTTAAGATCTCGTCATGAATAAGGAAGGAAGTCATGACCGTAATTTAAGTCGGTTGGTTTCATTAATCATGTTACATGTTCTGATGATTTGTGATCTAATAAGCTATAGCAATACATTTAGGTTAATACATAGTTTCTTTAAGCTATATTTAGTTTTCAGATTACTCAAAGTTTGTTCCTAGCAAGTAATCGTATTATAAAAATGCTTAAAAATTATTTGAATGTATTTTTAACACTACAAATCATTTTGTACTAAGAAACTGTACAAATCTGCAAAATATTTTTTGGGGTAAAAACTTTATATAAGTTGTTGAAATGTATCAAAAGTTGTTTTATGTGGTTTAAAATAAACAGAGAATATAATAGCTTTTTTTTCAAATATTCTCTTGCTTTTTTCCTCTTGTTTCTATTATTTTAGCAATTTTCTCTCTATTATTCTCTTGCTTTATCTTAAGAGGAAAATAAAAAAATTAGTTTTCTTTTTTTCTTTTCGTCATTTGATATCGATAGTACTCTTTTTGGTTAAAAGATACCTTCTCTGTTGCTGATAAAATTAAATTATATTTTTACAATTATTTTTTTATCAAATGAGGAATGAGGTCTTTTTATCACTTATTATTTAATATAGATAAAATAGAGGACTTAATAAAAAAGGAAACAGTAATAAAACTATTACATCCTATAGAAGTATATCCCTTCTAAAATAATACATCCAAACAAAACCATAGGATCCATGACACGATACAGTAAGATGTAAATAAAATAAGACGAGCAAAGAAAGAATAGAATACAAAGATACTTCATTGAAATGTGATGCTTTCAAACACAATTAAGCAAAAGAAAGAAGTAGTCATGTTAGAAGCGTCAGAAAAAAAATTTTTTTTAGTAATATCTCAAGTATACTACTATATTTATTACATCTATTTATGTTGAAAAAGAGCTCGCTAGGAAGTTATTGAAGGATAACTTCCCCTTTGTAGCACGAATCACAGCTTCTGAATTAATGTTGAGTACCCACTGATGTTCTGCCAAGAGTATCCTAGACGATATCTCACATTTTTAGATGAGATTTAAATTCATGAACTTCTGACCGATCCAGCCGTTAAATATCTTCACTGTTCTGAATACTAACCACTATATTATTAGATTGGGGAAAAAGAAATCCATTATTTTTACGTGAACTTTTTGTAACTTCTTTCAGATTCGCTTTGTAAAAAGGTTTAAAACAGTTTTCATGTAGATTTTTAGGCCTTGTGCGAAGCTACGACTGCTGAAATACTGTCAAGTTTGATAATTTTTGATATTTTATAGACATTCTTGACGATGTTGTATCCATGCGAGGTGCATCTTTAGCATCCAAATACTCAAACGGAATCGACGAAACAAAAATTGTACCTAACTGGTAGTTACAGTCTTATATAGGACGATAAACAACTTTCATAATTTTAGCCACCTGGCTCTCTTTTTCACCGTTACAAGAGAAAAATGAAAATGTATCGAACTTTCTGTTTGTTGTCTTCCATTTTTAAAACCTTGTACTCGTAACTGAATGAATCAAACAAAAAACCGCAAGAGGATATTTTAGTGTCAAATGTCACTTTTCCAACGAGCATAAATCTGAAATTGTTTGATAGATACCTCACGAGATAGCGATCACTACAGACGTCTACCGAAAAAATAATGGATAACTTTTTCCCCAACCTAATATAAGATGTAATTTTGTTTTCCATGAAGATAAAGATTGTATTATTATATCTTAAAGCAAATATACCTAGAACATAAAAGAATTGGTACAACAACGGATACAAGTTGTAATTTCTTGGAAAAAATAGAGATCCATACGGTAGACAAATTCCATACATCATAAGCAACTTCGTTATCTCTCAAAAAATTGATTGATTGGAAAGAGTACATTTCCTTTTAGTTTATCGCCCATACAGAAACTTGATCCTATTTATTTTTTATGTCAGTGTAACCACGATAATTAAAATCTAGAATGAACAGGTGCTAGCTGTATACAATATATTAGTCTTTTTTCATTATAATTATTTTTGATGAAACAATGGATTCGATAAAGTATGATATAATAGTCTGGCAACGTGCTGCGTGGACTTAGCAATTTCTCTCTTTATCTGTAAATTTTATTTAGAAGATGAATAATTGTTACGAGACATTTGAATTTTTGAATAATTGTTTCCGTTTATTGGCTGTGTTCAGCAAGCTTGTGATATTGATTAATGGAAAGCTCCTGATAACATAAGGAATTCCGATCACTTAAACTATAGTAATCACATTTCGACTTTCTTCAAATTCTTAAATGAAATTATTTTGGACAGCTGTTCAAATGATTTCTCTTGTCACAACTCAGGAAAAATAAATTACTTCAATTGAGATTGGATCAATCCTCTAGAAGTTCTTTACATATTTGGGACTATTATTTTGGCACTTTTTGATATTTTGATAACTGATAGAATAATAACGAACTTAGTTGGCTTTAAGAAATAGCAGGACACGAGCTTCTATCTTACCAAATTACAAAATGGGACATACAGCTTGCCTTATTTTACTGAGAGCTTCTTGCCCTAAACTAAGTTTAAGCAATTCACCAGTGTCAATTTAAATGATTAAAAAGTGCTTGCACAATGCCGAGCCAAAAGTCTAATGTGAAATAATAAGGCGTTCTCTTGATCTCAAATTACTAAACTGAAAGGTTGTCATAGTATACAAACAAATCAAATTGTAAGGAGCTCACTGTGGCTTAGTGATAACAGAATGCTCTTTGGAATGGAAGAACTTCAAGTTTTCCCTTCCGAAGTTAGTTTTTTAAGTCAGTTTCAGCCAGTGTTGAACAACAGTATGGATATACAAATACAATTTTTACAATATCCTTGAACAATTCAATAAATTTACTATAAAATGACAAAAGTGGATTAAGGGCGTTTATTTGGAATAAGCTATAAAAAATAGAGTAGACGAATTTGGTATAGTCAAAAAAGAATCTCATGACTTATCGATATCCATGTTTTGCCATATTGATTTAAGTATAGTTTTAAGAATAGAAATGATAATCACCATGGGTGATATTTTCATTAATGAAGTATAGACATCCAGATTAGAATTCCATGTTTTGCATTAATATTGCATTGTATAGTTATAAAATTTTCATATAGCATTAAAATTTGATTACGAGTATAAAGTTTTAATAGCTTATTATTTAAATGGCATAATCATGTCTTTGTATTCTAAAATTTTAATTTTCGTCCAAAATCATATAATTTTATTAAAATTAGTTGCAGATCATATTCACGAAAAATAAAAATTGCTTAAGAACACTGTTTTTAAAAAATATTTCCTAAAAATCACCTAAAATAAAAAGTTCTAAACTGATTTTACTAATATTTCGTTAACAAAAAATAATCTATTTTTTAATATAATTCCTCAACTAATTCAGTTTTAAACAGTATATGTGTATGTAATATTTTTTATTAATTTACATTAAAACTGAAATAAATGAGACATAGTGTCCGTATTTAAAAAAAAAAATTAATTTCATTTGTAATAATATTTTGCTTGATAATTTCTTAAGATGTATTGTAAAATGTCTTTACCCTATTTAAAATAATATTTTTGATTTTTCATTTAATTTAAATGTTTATTTAAAGTTTACTTAATTAAAAATCTGATAATTCATTTTATTATTTATCAGCTAGTTTTATTAGAGTTCAATTTAGTTTTTTATCCCTTTTAACTTGAGTCAAAATTTAGTAAGATTTAGTAAATAAAGTAATTTTTTATTCTTCAAAATATTATGGAAAGAATAAAAACATCATTCCCTAATGAACTTATTTGTATAAGAGAAATTAAAGCTGTTTTTCTTGTGATCAGTATTATTTAATATGGTAAAAAAACATTTTCATATATTTCTAGTCATAAACCCATGATCAAAAATCTCTTTTGGTCATAAGCAGAGTCAAATGATCTAATGAGGATTGTCAAATGTTTTTGTTTACCTATTTGATTGAAATAATTCTTACTTGAAATCAATGAATACGTAATTCCAAAAGTTAAAAATAAATATTCCTTCTTTCATGATCCTCATGAATAATTTATTCCCTTCTGACAATGGTGATTTTTTAAGAAAAGTTATAATTAAGTAATAAAAATCTTGTTACATTCATATCAGAACTCATTTTGAGTGACACGTATTTCTACAAAAGTCAACGGAGGCAAGAAATTAGAAGAAATAATAATTTTGTCTTTTGCAAACATCTCGTTTTCTCAATATATGCTGAATTTTCCTGCGATGATTCGAGTATATTTTTTGTAGAAGAATGAGATTTAAAGTTCTTTAGTGTTCACAGAGACATTCTATGCATCAGACAAATGATGACTTCGAGACAGACACTGTTGTTCATTGAATTAAATCTTGGAGTTTCAGTTCCACTGGTGAAATGAAATCCTTAAAATTCATCTTGCATTTCTTCAGAATCGAACTGGCTTAATGGTGAGAGCTTGTGTAATTCTAAAAGTAAAAAGCCTCTTAACACTCTCTAATACCTTCAGTTTAACAGTTTCTGAATTCGATTCCATTTTAAGATAAAAGTACTTACAGTAATTCGGGCTCTACTTTAAACCGTATCCCCGGTAGAATTATCGCCAATGAATAAAATATTTATTGAAGAACTAAACAAACTGAATATCAAATGCCTTTAAAAAATATAGTAGTATAGTTATTTTGGTATGTTCTCGTTTATTTTCCCTTTGTCTATAACAAAATACGTTTCATACTACATAAATTACTTTCTCGTTATGATTAGTAATGAATTTTATAAACCTTCTACCACTACTGATAAATCAGAAAGTTTAATTGACTGATATTTATCTTTTGTGACTATTGTATAATTTATCACTTTCTTCGGTAAAAAAGTTTGAAATTACAATATTTAAGGAAGACAGAAAAACAGCAAAGAATAAAAAGAAAAGTGACAAAAAAATAAATAAATAAATAAAATAAATAAAAAAAAAATCAGAGAAAGTTATCTAAACTTTTGGTGTTGCACTGATTCTTTGAATGGAAACTTGGACTTTTCCGATACGATACAGCCAAAACTCAGACTGTATCGTATCAATCGATACAATTTCAGTTTTTCTAGTATTTTTCGTGTAAAAGGCTTATCTCTTTAATTCTTTAAAAAAGTTTGGTTGTCTTATTGTTTTATCTTACTTATTTATTTAGAATTAAGCATGCTCACGTGATAAAATTCCTATAAATTTTGGAATTATTTGAACATATTCTATTTAAAGATACTGGATATTCTATGTAACGATACACATTGCTTAGCGAAATAAAGATAGAAAAACAAATCGTTTTTGTCTGATAGTTTATATAATCATTAGTTTATATAATCATTCAACTCAAAGTCAAATATTTGCATAAAAAAGAAAGTTTTGAAAAAATGAAAAAAAATAATAGAATTTTTTTCTATTTTATTACCATTTCTGAAAAATATTTCTTTAAATTTGAAATGCAATTTATGAAACTAAATATATAGCTAATTTGATACTCATATGGAATAAGAAATCTCACTCTCAATGAGCAAGAAGAGAATCAAATGTATATAATTCATCTTTTTATTTTTAAACATTAAATTCAACAAATTTAATTCATAAAAGCAAAGAAGCTGACATCTAAGTAGGGAAATGTTTATTGATATATCTTGGTTACACATGCAAGCTTCATAATTATAATCCCTCTCCATTAGCTTATTTTATAAAATACGTGAGATTTAAATCTACTTTTCCAATGATAATAACATTTTGTTTATACTACTTTTCAGAAAAGATGTATAAAAATAAACCTATTTTATGAATATTTCTCAGAAAATAATATTTTCTTTGTTTATTTTCTTTCTTTGAAGAAAGAGAGCTCTTCAAAAAGTACAATTATTATTTAAATACTTTTTATTCCTTTTTTACTCAGATATCATCGAGTGAATAATAAAGCACGGGTATTTAGAAATTGAAACTAATCTTATGTTATAACTTGCGCTCATGACGTCATTAAACTTTCACACCAATTACTACTCGTGTGCAGTGTCTAATTGTGTCTAGTTACTCGTGTGCAGTATCTACTCGTGTGCAATGTCTAAAAATATATGTGATTAATTATTACATCACTATTAAAGACTTAAGCCTTTAATAGTGTATCAGATATTTATTACATTATAGGCAACTGAAAATTAAGACAGTGTAAAGGCAAAATATTTCTAGATACTAAAAATACACCAACACAACTTGACGTGAAAGGAATAAAATCAATTTAAATAAAATTAATTTAGAAAAAAAAATTTACAAGAAAAATATCTTTATTGGTTCTTATTTAATTCTTTATTCTTATTCAATATTCTTGTTTTTTCATTTATTGCGTAGTTTTTACCAGTTTCGGTACATTTTTCAATTATCCTCCCTAAACTTCACTCAGACTTACGTCAATAAAGTGCTTTTTAATTCAATAATCAATAGTTCATGTGATTCAGTGATTAGTTAAAAATATATCAGTTGATGACCAACTTTAAATCGAACTTCATTAAACGGGTCTCAAGCAATTAATTTCTTAAATCAGATTTTAAAAATAATTTATCACAATACTTTGATGATTATATTTCAATTTATTAGTTCTTTATAATCTATAAAAAACGAAAATTTCATTCAAGTAAATATTTCATTACAATAAGTGAAAAAATTTGACCATTAGTTTCAAAATATCTCTTTTATTTTACGATGTGATAAAAAATAAAATTCTAGATTCTATTTTTGTATGTATTTCTCTACTTATTTCTAATAAGTGAGCAAAACCAAATAGCTTTTTCTAAACTTTTCGGTTGGTCACCCACATTAAAATAACACTTGTTGACCAATCAAGCAATCTGTACTTAATGATGCCTTCGTTCAAAAAAACATCAAGCATATAACATTCGACCGAAGGACAGTTGTGAAAGAAAGGACCGAATCAACAATCCAGTCATTTTCTATTTTTCTTCATTTTTTTATACAGTTCCTCAAAACCCAATGCAAATTAGTTTTTCCCCCCAGCCCGCTGAGAAATTAAAAAAGGAAAAATTGCTCAGTCGAAAGAGTTTTTGGAAACACGTGATGTGGGGTGGAGGGAGAACTCCTGTGGGTGGTGAAGGGAAAGGGGTGTGCGCGAGATGCGATCGCGCCGGACAGAAAAACCGTCTGGGAGAAACCGGCGACCGCTGTATTTCGCTTTTCAGACGAGCGAAGACCGTCGTCAGCTGTGATCGGCAGCATCACCAGGTGATCTCCGGATCGTCTTCTCCTCCTCCGCGATTTTCGGCACGATTCCGCCGAAGCTCTTTGGGACTTTCATTTCTTATTTTAAAAAATATTTGAGGCATACTTTTCAGTATGTCTAGAAGAAAGCAAGCCAAACCCCGCTCTCTGAAAAGTGAGTCCACTTTTTTTTTTTCTTAATTCCTACTAGCACTTGTTCAACTCTTTCTCACGTGGGAAAAAAAAGAAGGAAATTCCTGTTTTAGCGCTTCTAGCTCCTCCCTTAACTTACGTCTAAATAAATGAACCATGAATCGTCTTTGCACGTGGTTTACTATTCCATCCTAATTTATTAGTTACATATTACATCGAAAGAATATTTTTATTTACTAGGGATTTTTATATTTGATTATAACAACATTTAAAATACATACTTATACACAAATAAACTTAAAGAAAATTAATACAAATCAACTTCAAAAAATGTTTAAAACCAGTTATTGGATAATAATGCATACTGACTCCGTTTATCTAACATACATTATCATATGTAATCAAAGTAAAAAAAATATCGTACAGTAAAAAATTTAAATATATTAAAAGAGAAAAATGTATTATTAATACATTTGGTATATATTTCATTTGGTTTAAAAACTTAGCGCAAAAATATTCTTTTTTAAATAAAATCCTTTAAATTTACATGAATAAATACTGCTATATACATATTAACTTTAGTTTTTATTTGTAATATATATATATATATATATATATATATATATTATGTATATAACAAAAATCTACTTATTGACATATTATAGTATTATATTAACACTATAATATGTCAATAAGTAGACTTTTATTAACAACTTTCATGACAAAAGTTAAATTTATTTATGATTTATATAAAAAATATACATATAATTTTGAATTAAACAAATATTGAAATCTATAAAAAAAATACTTGACTCAATAAACAGTTAAAACAAATGGGCATAATTTAAAAATACCATTTGGTGTATGATGATTTTTTGCTTAACGTAATATTAGCGCATGGATAAATGCCATTTATTATGAAATATATTCGAACTTATATGCGCATAAACGAACGTCAAAATTAGACTCATTTAATTGATTTTAGACTGATTCATATACAATGAATAATTTTTAAAATGAAAGATAATTTTTGATTTTCTATACTAAAATCATTATATTTTTATAAATTTATGTTCCATTTTTGTATTTTTATGCTGCATCTTAAATAAACTTTTTATTGTAACAATTTTCCTAATGAATAGAAAAGCAATTTTTTTTTAAATTGACGAGATTTTAGCAGATATCAAACATTTAAAATCTTATCTAAACATATAACGTATTCTCTACGAAAGTATTAGAAATTATGTTGAGGAAAAACCACACTCCCATCAAGTTAGCCTGTTGAATTTTGAAAACTATGAATAGTATACCACACATTACACGTACAATCCCACAAAAAATGTTCGCATCATTTTCTAACGGAAAAAATTTTTATAAAATCATTTTCGATATAATAATATTTTCAAAGTGAAGTTTAGAAGGAAGACATATTTTATATCTTTCGATAGAGAATATTTTTAGTTTTGTTGTCAGTTTTCTCCTTGTGTTATATTTTAATATATAAAACCCAATTATATGGATAATTTTTTCGTTAATTATGGAAGCTAACCACTTTTAAACTTTCTTTGTATAATTTTATGTAATACATTTTTATCCTAAGATAAGAAAGATGCATTTTATTTCCAGAAATATTATCTGAAATTAAAAGTGCATAAATATATACAGACAATATGATTAAAAGACCTAGAAAACTAAATATATTTTTTCAGGACACAAGCTTTTCTGTTCATTGTAATATTTTTCGTGGACATTAAAATTCACCCTAGTATTTATTTTTAAATACAAAAATCTTTAGTCATTTCTCAAAATTTTGAAAATTTACTTTTTTAATATTTTTAAGGAAAAGTAAACAACAGTTATTAATGTTAAGGAATATTTCTTTGAGAATTCAATTCAAGATTTTTATGGATAATTTGAAAAGGAAGCTAAGCTAAGATTTTTGAGAACCTCATATTACTTACAAATTAGAAATAAATAATGTATTTTAACACTTTCTTATCAAAAAAGAAATTTATCATTTAAACTGGTAATTAAAATTTTTTTGAGAGAATTCTGTTATTATTGTTACATGTAATGAAATTTTCTTTGACTCTTTTATAAACTACATCATTAAATCATGAAGAAATTAATATTTTAAAACTTTGCAGACATTTGATTTCATTATTTAGAATGAACCCAATGAACATCACTTGCAATTCAGCAATTTTTTGTAGTAAATTTTAATCTTAATAATTAAAAAACAATCTATTTTACAATTTTTCTGAATTTATCTTTCTTGTAGACATAATTTTATTTATAAGTATTTTTTGGGTATAATTTGATTCTATTCTTTTTTAGTTATTTGAAACTTAATTTTTATTTTAAAACCGTAATTAAGTTGTTAAACATATTTGTTTCGCAATATATAATATCTCTATAATTATTGTTGCTTGTATTTTTTTCATTAGTTCTATATTTCATAAATTTTAATTTTTATCTGAATATTTCTGAAATCAAATAAAAAATTAATTTTAATAATTTTAAGTTGTTTAAACATATTTAGTTACTTATCAGGATTAGAATTAGTTATCTATAAAAAATCGCAACTTCATTTAAATTGCTTAGCGAAAGAAATTTTTAATCATTGAGATAAATGCAATGATAATAAGAAATTCGAGAAGAAAAATATTAAAATACAAATACCAAATTAATTTGAAATTTTTCACAAGTTTAAATAATGAATTTTCAGTTTAATTATCATAAAGTTTTACAACGTTCTACCTTTATTAAAGTTACGTTCTAACTTTGTAAAAGAAATCATTTTGCTTTATTTTAGGCCTTTGTTAATTAATTTGAAAATAGAAATATTATCAAATATATATATACCGCTTTATTTTAACTTAAAGTACAATATTAAAAATATACGTATATTTTAGTTTATTTTACACATTTATCAGTGCATTCATTGAAGATTCTTTTTTTAAATTCTTCTTATATATATTTTTTATGTATCTGTCGTAGGGGAGGACATAGAAAATTTCCCCGACGAAAGTACCGAAGAAATAGGAATGGATTTTCTGGACAGCAGTGATGCAAAAGGAAATAATCCATCAATATCATTAGGTAAGAAGCTACCCATTATACAAATATATTTTTAATGAATAATGAGATAGATTATTATTGATTGTTAAAAATGTTATTTCACCTGAGAAAATAAAAAAATAACGTATTATTTATATGTATTTATATGGGAAATGCTTAAAACTTTCAATAAGCCAAAATTTTCACAGATTTTAATTTTGAAGATAAAAAAAGTCAAAAATTTTAAATTATTCATATGATATTACATACTTTTAATTCGAAAAATGAAATTTTGCCTAAAGTGTAATTTTCAATTTTGAAGATGAAAAAAATGTTCTACAGGTATATTAGTATACAATTTTCCTTAGTATTATTGAAAAATCATTAATCAACTAATTGTATTTATTAGTGATATTATGAATTTTTTTCTTCTCAAAATATTAGCAATCAACTAAACTATTGTAATTTAAGATTTTAATCTTAATTTTTTTCAATGTTCAAAAGTGAAATAGGATTATTTAAAACTGAAAGTCAATTTAATATGGACTGTCATTAATAGATTTTTATATATTATTTACCAATTTTTTAGTGCCATAATAAATTTAACTACAGTAATAAACTGAAGAAGCTGCTACATTTTGAGATTTTAATGTTAAAAATTTTATGAATAAACAAAACTGAAATTATAGAATAAATGAAAGACAATTTTAATGCTATATGTTATTCAAAAAAATGCTTATAATTTATAACATTAATTTTCAAATTATTAGCATAAAGACTTTAGTGTTTCATGTTAAATAATTTGTTACCAAAAATGAAACTACAGAACACATCATATCAGTATATTAATTATAATATAATAAAATTAACATTTTTAATTAAATTTACATTCGAAAATAGTAGTTGATATTCTATGGCGAAAATTTAATGTTGTTCTATTAGCATAGAATATATGATAAGTGAAAAGCATTTTCTCAGATAATTTTTAATTTTTTTATTAACAAAGAATTACAAGCCATAGAGAATAAATGAGCATAAAATTAATAATGAATGTTTGATTTTATTGAATTTTATTGGAGGCAAAACTGAACTTTTCAGGTATGTTTTGAGAAATAATTTTTCAAGATATTAAAACTTTTTCTTAGAACTTTTTGGTAAAAGCAATTTTATGTTAACCAATTTATTTTCCCTCAACAAATTTTTTGTTGAGAGAGGATTTTCATAAAAATCGACTAAAATATCAAAGGTGTTCCTGCGTCAGGGATCCACGGATAGTTTTGAGAATGTAACGATTTCGCAGTAGAGATCTGTTTTCGCTAAACTGCACTAGTTTTAAATATTAAAGTGAACATTTGGGAAATATGGGAAACTATGTTACCCATGTGTCTACATTAACACCAGTTAATTAATACCGGTTATGAAAAAATAACTTGTGAATTGAGTATTAGCTTGAAATTGTCACTTCTGCTTCAAAACTGTTGAAGAAGTAAGCGATTTTCTGCATAAATGTAAGTCGAAGTCGTTCGACATTGAAGAAGAAAATCATTGGCAGATTTCTTAATTCTATAATTTCAGTTTTATTCAAAAAGATAAAGATAATATTGATTAACTAATAAAATTTTTAGCAAAGGATAAATTTAAAAAATAAAGAAAAGCTTGAAATATTTTTATGTTTACTTATGTTATCTTTGAACAATCAGTAATTTTCAATTTTGTCATATAACACACATTATTTGAAATTACTGTCTTAAATTACTTTTAAATGTATCAATTTTTAAAATTAAAATACAAGAAAAAATAATTTTCGTGATACTAAATGCCAATTTTCTAGCTTAATAAAACTATCTTGATGATTAATCAGAAAATTGAGTTAAATTTATGATAGAAAACATTGACCATAAATAATTTGTTCAAAAAATCGGTTTATATATGTATAAATAATTTAACTCAAGAAATTTATTTAATGAAAAGTTTAATTGACTTCTTCTAACAGGAATGAAAAAAATGAAATTATATTTATCATTCTAATATTTTGATGTGATAAATCAATTGGATAAATTCTGCTATATTTTTTTTTAAATATTATTAGTTGAATTAACAATCTGCAAGAAATTATCAGAAACCTTATTCCAGAGACAATTCAATCTATTTCTTGTCAAAATAAGCACATTTAAAAATAAAATTCTCTTAAATTTTGGTTGGAAAGTTTCATAAGAATTTTCATTTTGTTCGTAAATAACTTTTTTAACAGAAAGTTCGTAATAATTATAATAAAACGTAAAATAATAAAATTTCCTTATAAGTGAACTTTGAAAAAACAATTTTGTGTATTGATTAAAAAAATTATTTATTAAAATAACATTGATTGATTTTAGATCTTTTAATCTATATAAAGAGGGAATTTTTTTTTAAATATTTTTAAACGATAGATTAATTCAATTATTAAGAAATTAAGGCTTTTTTTGTCAAATTAATTATTTAAATAACTGTAAAACCTCTATCAGTATATGCATTAAATAAAATAAATGCCACATAATTACTGAAAAGTATTTTAGAAAGATTTCTTATTCATTCCTTTTGATTAATTTTAATTATAGGAATAATAAGTAGCTTATTTTTTCAAAAAGCTATAGAATTTGTTGGGGAAATTTTTCATTACCAATATTTTCATTAACACATTTCAGCCAAACTATTCATAATAATCTAGTTAATGTAATTTATTATAAATTATTCATTATAGTATTGTTTTTTAATATACTTTCGAGATTAATACATCGCCCAAACGTCTTCATGTATACTATCAGTATTGCTTAGAGTTTTCAAAAATATTTTGTTATACATTGGAATTTTAAAGGAAATGCGAAAATAGTGTTACCTAGGAAAATCTGAAATAATTGCTTTTTAAATTATACAACTAAAATACAGATATTGAGAAATTTATATTTAATTTTCATTTATGGTAATGGTTTGTTTTCTAAGATATATAACTTGTTTGTGAGATTTGGTGTTAAATGTGAACACAAATCATTAAAATTTAAGAAATAAGTAAGTTCAAAAATTTACATAATTTTGAATAAATTGCATAAAAATTTAAATAATTTTTAAATATTTACTGCAATTTAAATTAGAAAATGAATAAAATTCAAAAATTAACCATCTGCCTACGAGGATTCATGACCATATTTATTATTTAAAAATATGTTCCATTTGATCTCAAAAATAAAAAAGGCATTTGTAAAAATCCTTAACAGAATACTGGTATCAGAAATATTCAACTATTAAGACTTAAAATATTTGTTTTAATAAAGGAATTTAGAAATTAAAAAAGAAAATTCATCAGCTTTTTAAAACCATCTTATCATAACTAACATTTAAGAATTTATTCTATAAGAATACAAGAAGATTGATTCATACCACTTTGAAAGCTCCATCCAATGAATCAAATCTTTTTTATGAGAAATATATCATGCATTTCTGTTTTCATTCTGATGCATATTTTTATTTAAATTCTCGAGGTTTATCTATCTATCTATCTATCTATCTATCTATCTATCTATATATATATATATATATATATATATATATATATATATATATATAT
>JAPDSC010009158.1:0-12314 GCA_026290005.1 Latrodectus geometricus | reverse complement strand
ATTTATTATTTAATCTAGTTTTAACAGAACACATAGTCTAAAAATAATTCTCTAAATTTTTACAAATATAAGAATTCCAAAATTTTTGCAAAATTCTAAAATTATAATTTACAGTAGTAAAAATAAGAAAATAATGAAAATGTGCTTTTTTTTTGAAATAATATTTTAATTTCAGTTAAGTACTACATTATTTTTAAAAAGGTCATGCAGACATCAGTAGAAATTAAATTTGTTATGTATTAAAACTTTTAAGAATTCAAGACTTCCTTCCTCCAATTGGACTTTAATTTTTTTAAAAAATAATATGAATGATTAAGGAATGTTTTACGGTGACAATTAATATGTTTAAAACCACGTTTTTTACACTCACTGAAATCTATAATATCAGATACCTTTTCTTTAAATTGTTGATCAAAATGTTGCATCATACCTTGAGCAATTTCAGTAATATACTGTAGGTACAGAAAATTTAAGAATTAAAAAAAAATAAAGTAATTTACAATTACACAAACCAGGCAGAGATAACACTGAACAAATATTGCAGTATTTATGAGTAATTATATGTTATAAGCCTAGAGAACTTTGAAGTGTATGTTAATAAATTACGGTTCTTTGCCTTTGTTCATGTACTTTATCAATCTTTTGAGAATTTTTCTTTCTTAAATATTCATGATAATCTCTTATTTTGCTTTTATAGAAAATTATTTCAGTAAAAATATAATTAGTGATGAAAAGTTTCAATATATTCTTTGTATATATATTCACATCTTTCATTTATAATGCAATTGGAATATAACGATATATTTTTTATCTACCTTTTAAATACGACTCTGTTTTACCAGTGCACGTATATAAAAATATAGTATAAAATCTCGAAAATACAATTTCCCTTTACCCGGTGAAAAACAACTAAATATATGAAAACTCAAAGGTTTTTTTGTCAAAGCGGTAGATGTTTTTACGTTCACTGCTAATGAATAAAAAATGATACATCTGATAGTGGAATCTTAGGTATGTGTCTCTATCGACGTGTTTGCCGGATGGAAGTTTTCTAAGCAATTAGCTATAATTTTGTAAAAAACGTGAGAAGTTTGCATTAAGTAATGCTGTTTACGTTTAACTAACTAACGTTTCTTAATGAGACAGTTTTAAATAACTTGTAATTGAATTCCAATGTGACAGTATTCCAGAACTCATAATTGACATCTGACAAACAACGATTCCTGGAAACTTAAAATTGTTGTATTGTAATAAAAACGTGTATTATATTTAAATGCATGCACAAACAAAATCATAATAGAATACTATAAACACAAGCAGTGCAAGAAAAGGAAAGGAGAATGTTATAAAAATGCATTCTTTTAAACATTAAAAATATACATTTATAACTTTAACATTTAGTTACTCATGATTTAAAAAAACCGTCTTTTTGAATTTCCCGACTACATACTTTATAATGTCGAATTAATTGTTTTAAAAATGTACAACAGTATTTTTAGGAACATAATTCAATATTTTACATAGTAAGAGAAACTAATATTTCAAAGATATTAAAATTAGTTTTAATACCTAAAATGCATTTTAATATTTATTGGAATAGTAATGAAAGTGTAAATTCTAAGCAATTAGAGGTAATTTATTCTTAAATATTAAAACTGAAACTATGCCAAATAAAATTTTGAACATTAGAAAAGCATTGTAAAAATAGCGGACAAGAAAAAAGTAGTTTAGATGCAGAGATTGATTATTCAGTGGGGTGGAAATATCTAAAACGAGGGAATTAGAAACGAGGATATGCAAGTATGTTAAATTTAAAACTTTTTAATCTCAAAATAATTAAATCTCTTAAATGATTTCTTTCAAACTGAAGGTAAACTATAAATTGAGCAATGTCCTCTGAAAAATCAAAGATTTCAGAACAACCATTAAATTTCATCAAGTACAATCAAAGCATTTATACCACCGACAAAAATTTGTTTTATAGTGCAACTTACCTTGACTTTCTCCCAACAAAGTATTACTGTATGGCTCGCAAGTAATCAAAGTCTGTTTAAAAAAAAAAAATTTAATTCCTTAATACCACATAAATATTAATGTACGTAGAAAATTTATCAACGATAATCAAAAAATTGCATAATGATAATTATTTACATACATTCCTGAAAATACAGGGCAAGAAAATCAATTATACATATCAATGACTTCAATAAGCTAGCATAAATGACGATATCTTTCAGCTTTCCTAATCTGGATGACAGAGAAGTAATATTTATTAATTTACACGATTTTATGAGTGATCATTTATTGATAGTTTTTTTAATACACATATTTAATAAACGTATAACACATATTTAACACACATATACTTTAGCCATTTAACACAAAGTCAATTGTTTAGCTTGATTTCATTAAAGATTAATCACTCAAATTGAAATTAGTTATGGAAATATTTACAAAATATATATTGCCAACTAAGATTTCATTTAAAAAATACAAATCAAAATACAAGTTCCAAAAAAACAACATTAATAAAAAAATGGATAACAAACACAAATAAAAAAATGGAAAATAACTTATAAACATGAGTTACACACCCGAAAAAATAGCATACATAGATATGTCTTTCTATTTTACTTTTTAAACCGAAAGAATTTCAAATGTAACGTTATTTAGAAGTACTCCTAATTCGATAATGATTGATTACTTTTTTAAGATTCATAATATTTTATAAGAAAACAGTTATTCAAATCATGATATCATACATTTTGCTTTTGAAAACGAAATTAGCTATAGAAATTATTACAAAAAAATTATTTGATTTTATATAAAAGTAAACTGAATTTTAACTTAACCTTTAAATAAATTTCTCAATATTTACAAGTAGATGCAAATAAAAGTTACAAAGTTTAAAAATATTGGCCGCTGTGTGTGTGCTTGTACTGAAGTGAAAAAAGCAAACAATATAAATATTAATCTCTTATAATAGAATGAACTTATAAATTTTAGTCTGTTTCTACACAATTTCCACCTACTGCAAACATGTGAAGATTAATTCAATTTTTTATCAAACGTTTCAAGAGTCTGGAACTTTTTCCTCAATTTTAACAAGAAATTTCGTAAATCATAAGATAAATAATTACAGATTATTCTATATTTACCATTAAATATGCCAAATTCATGTTTTACAGATTCGAAAATAAATTATTCAGAAGTGTTATCACTTACCTTGAGGATCTTTTATGTTCCATTATTTCAGGAAAGGGAAATTTCAATAAATTAATTGAGATTCAAAGTAATCAGAAGAAACTCAACTACACAGATATATAATAAGCTTAGTGCAAAGAAATTGTAACATTATCAAGATAAAAGTATCTGCAACTATATATTTTTCCCACAAACTAGATGTAAAAATGAAACAAAATGTGAGCTGTGTTGAGCTTTGTACAAACAGGTCACCGATTACCTAACGTTATTCAACTTTTTAACTTTGAATACTTGATATTTGTCATTTTCTAAATGTTTGTTTTTTGTAAATTAAATTAATGGTATTGAAAAAAAGATTAATTCTATATACAGTACTGCATGTGTCAACAAAAAAATAACAGCATAATATAAAGTAACACATTTCCTGAGAGAAAAAGATAGTACCATATAATTGGAATTGATATAAACTTCCACACAAAAGTTATATTTGTAACATTAACTAATAGTTACTCTTAATTGAAAGAATCTGTTAGAATTTTGAAACAAAATACAGTTTCATTATAAATTAGTTATATATATGATTCTCGGTAAACAATTAGTTTTTATCACAATGATGTTGTTACGTTAAAAAATAAACCTAGTGATTGAAAAAGCTATTTAAATTCTTACTTATGAAAATATTACTGCAAGTAAATACTTAATGGCATTTCAACAAATTGGTTCTGGATATTATCTGCGTATGATCTTAAGCGTGCAAAATAAAGCATAAAATTTAAGAAAACCATTGTTGTAAACTCAGCTAAATGATAAACAACGAAAATTCAGCAACTTTTCCAATGAATATTAAAGAGGATAATGTTAACAGTGAAATTTCTCCTATGAAAAATATGTTTAGGTTACAGCTGTCACAACAATAACAGGTCGGTCTTGAATATAATAGTATCGTAGACCCAGGAAGAGCAAAGAAATAATAACAAAATATAAAATAATCTGTAATTACACCAAGATATAATGCAGGAAAAATATTTCAATATTTATACATGTAATAAGTTGTGTTAACTTTTAATTGATTGTTAACCTTTGAGACCTTTCCTTTCAAATATGTGGAAAGCAGTTTTGTTTCTCCCCCCCCTTTTATAGAAGATATTACAGTGAAAATAAAATTGGTGAGGAAAACCTTCAATATAGTCTTTATAATCACACGCTTATTTCAAAATTCAATTGAATATTTAAGAATATATTTTTTTATTTATATTTTAGATAGGATTCTGTTTACCAATATACGTATATAAAAAAATAGTATAAAAGTCGTCAATCTTTTTCATTAAATAGTGATACATTGTGATCTGTCATTTTGTTAAAGCAGTAGATTTTATTAAGTTTACTGCTAATAAATATGGAAAAAGTTAGGGTGAGCAACTGAAACTTCATCATGAGCCTGTCTACGCATTCTTCAAGTTGACATTTTGTAAACACTTGACTATAATTTTGAAAGAAAATGTGACTCTGTCGTGGCGACACTGCATAACGTTTACCTAATGCTGATCAATGTGACACTTTTAAATAACATAATTGACATTTGAAAAATAAACGTTTCAAATACATTAAAATAGTGCTTTTGAAATAGTAACTTTTACTATTTCTAAAAGCATGTATTAAGAAAAATATGGTAGTAAAATATAAAAAGAAACATAGAGAAAAGGAAAGTGTCATAAAAATTAAAATGTTTTAAATATTCAACTTACTTACATTAATAAATTTTAGTCACGCCTGATTTAAAAACCTCTTTCGAAATTTCACAATTACATAATTTTTAATGATAAAATAGTTGTATAAAAATATTATAGAAAGCAGAATTTTAGTGGCATTGAAGTTACTACATTTTAAGTGAAAAACTAATGTTTGAAGATATTAAAATTCGTATTTAAAAGGAAGGATGCATTTTAATATTTAATGGTATTATAAAAAATTATACTAAAATATAATCCTCACTAAAACTAAAATTGTGAAAAAATAAATGTAGTACATTAGAAAATCATTGTCAAATCGTGTCAAATTATCAAATAGATTAAATGAACTATTGGTTCTTAAGAGTGGTCGAAATATCTAAAGCGATTACAAGTAAATGTGAAATAAAGGTATACAGTAATGTTAAAAATACACTTTAGTCTAAGAATTCTTTATCCTAAGTCAGTACAAAGGCACTTAAATATTTTTTAAAAGCTAAACTAAACACTGAGCAATATGCTCTGAGTGTTCAAGGTTCTCAAAACAAAACACTTATCTGTCATCATATACCATCATCTCTAATTGTACCATAGTGAATTTTTCATACGATTTTTAAGAATACTTTTTAAGATTATGTATTTGCATATTATGATTTTAAAATCTAAATTAACTTAGAAAGCAATTTAAAAAATAATTTTAAAGCTTTTATTTAAAATTAAACGGAAATTGCCTATAGCTTTAGGTTTTAAATAAATTTCGCATTACTTACAAACATATGAATATGAAAATTAGTACAAATCTGCAGATTATCGCCTCTGCATGTGCTTGTACTGGAGTGAAAAAAATATATAAAATATAAGCGTTAAATTTTATAATAAAATGAACTTATAAAATTTAGTCTCTTACTACGTAAATTCTAATAAAGAACTGAAAGCATATGAATATTCTTTTTTTTTTATCAAAATTTTTAATAATGCGCGATATTTTTCCTCAATTTCCACTATAACTTTCGTAAACCATAATATAATTGATTTGGGAATATTCTTTGCTGACCATTAAATATAACGAGATAATGTTTTACAAATTCTGAAATAAATCATTCAGTAGCCTCATCACTGCCTTGTTTATCAAAAACGTTGCCTCATTCTAGGAAGGAAGGATTTCAATACCTCATTTGAGAATTGAAGTAGCCAGAAGAAACTCAACAATACAGATGTATAATAAGCTGAGAACAAAGAAATTGAAACATTAAAATTTCAAAGTATCTGCAATTACACCAACCACATGAACAGATGATACTCATATATATAATTCCATGCAATAAGTCAAGATATCTTAGAATTACTCGTTTATGTAATACGGGACCATGTCTATCGTATACTTTATCAAAATTTTGAGATCTATTAAATCTTTAGATTAAAAATTTCTGACGAAAAATTTCATTGCATGATATGCAATCACAACTTTCATTTAAGAGATTCAATTGTAATTTAACAATATATTTTTAATGTATTTTTTACAAGTATTTCTGTTTACCAGTACTTGTATATTAAAAAATTGTAGAAAATTTTTAAATAAAACCGTTTATTTACCCGGTGAAAACATTTGGTACGAATATGGTTATTTGGCAAAGTGTTAGATGGTTTTATATTCATTGCTACTTTTCTTTGTTGATTCCCCAAAGTAAAAGAATTAGTAAGCATATGCAACCAACACTTTCAATCCTTTGAGTAACTGAGTGTTATGAAAGAATCTCATTGATCTGCATGAAAACAAAATAGTTCAATCTTTAAAAATATACTGAGTTAATATTTACACTTGAAATCAAACAATTTCAATAATTATTTTGAGAATCAAATGCACTATTATATAGCACAGTTAATTATATTTTGGAAAATTATGCTGTCAAATAATAGCAGTTGTAATAATTTTTTCAATATTTTTGGAGAAAAAAGTAACTTAGAGTTTCATTAAATAATATTGCAGAAAATTTTATTTAATTGAATTTCGGAAGTTATAATCATAAATTTAAAGCTTTTGTCAGTCATTGAAACGGATAATTTTAAACGAAGATTAAATATATAATAACTAAGATATAAAATTTGGTGACAATTTTTTTATGAAAATTATTAATGTATAATGCATAAGTAACAAATAAAGATTAAAATAAAATTGAATATATTCATGAAATTCGGAATAAATTTCGATGTTTAAAACCATGTTTTTATTTTTTAACATACTTTTTTTAACTATTACATTATTGTTTTCCATAATTACTTTACATTATTATTTCATAGAACTATTATACTATTATTTTAAAGAATTACATACATATTCCTCTAAAATAATCAAGAATTTATTTGCAACTTTTAAATACTTCTTTCAAAATAATTTTAAAAATAAAAAGCAATAAAACGTTTAAAAAAAAAATTTCTGTCTGAGGGATTCTAATATTTTGAGATCGCAAGAAGCAATAAATTTGATTACTTTGGAGACTACTCTTGAAATTATTAATTGCTTGCCTCTACCAAATCACCTATTACAAACTGGTAAGATCCGATAACAGAACAAATGTATTGCTATCCAGTCGTTCTGCGAGAGAGAATCATTTAACTAGCTGTTAGATTTTAAATCCTTGATCTTAATAGATTCGCGGTAAAAGCAAAATCTTAAGCAATGCATTTTATAGATTTGGTTTTCCTCCTCATTGATACCATTATGGGACTATTTGCGTAAGTAGCTACTGCTAAAATGTTTTTTATCATATCTAATATTTGGTAAAAAAAGATATTTTTCACTATTTCTTAACATATATATGCCTTCTCATTAAAAAGAATGAGAAACCTAAAAAAGGTTTGCAACTATTTAAGTATACGTGTAACAACCCATCTTTTCGATGTATTTCTTTGCAATGCAATTTTGAAAAGTGCCAAAAAGCAAGAGCTCCTGTCTAATATAATGTCCCCAGGATATTCGGTATTCAGATGATGGTTTTTGCTTACAATGATATTAGTTTGGGGAAAAAGAAACCCATTATTTTTACGTGAACTTTATGTAACTTCTTTTGGATTCGCTTTGTAAAAAGGTTTAAAACAGCTTTCATAGATCATTTGTAGATTTTTAGGTCTAGTGTGTTACGACTGTTGACATGCGGTTAACTTCGATCATTTTTGATATTTTATAGACATTTTCGAAGATGCTGTATCCACATGCGAGGTGCATCTCTAACATCAAAAATACCCTAACGGAATCGACAAAACATAAATTGTATGTAACTGATTGTTACAGTAGGACGATGAACAACTGTCACAATTTTAGACATATGGCTCTCTTTTTCGCCGTTACACGAGAAAAACGAAAATGTATCGAACTTTCTGTTTGTTGTCTTTCATTTTTAAAACCTTGTACTTGTAACTGAAATAATCAAAAAAAAAAAAAAAAAAAAAAAAAAAAAAAAAAAAAAAAAAAAAAACCCGCAAGAGGATATTTTAATGTCAAATGTCAGCTTTCCAACGAGCATAAAGCTGTTTGATATATGCCTCACGAGATATCGATAACTACAGACGTCTACAGAAAAATAATGGATTACTTTTTCTTCTAACTAATATTAGCTGATGTGTTCCAAAGTTATTTTGGTGAGCAAATAAAATTGTATTTATCTGTTACGTTTGCAGCCTAAAATATGAAAATCAACGCCATGAATGACTGATGCAAATTATGAAGATAGCATTGTTACGGAAGTATTATTTTCAAACTACTTTGAAAAATTTGTAATCGAATATGTAAAGCATAATGCAAATCTTTTTAAATCAAATATTTATCTGAAACTTAATATAATTACGTTATGGAAGAATGCTAAATTTTCATTCACATGATCTAATTTAAATTTTATGAATACTTTAAAAATAAAATAACTATTAGTATGATTTTTGTATTTAAGTTTCAAGCTATTTTTTAAACTCACTGCATAGTTCATGAAATTATTTTTAAAATTATATATATGATGAATAATCTTATACTTTTATCTTTTAGTTATTTTGATAAAAAAAAATATATATATATATATATATATATATATATATATATATATATATATTTAAAAATATAAAAATATTTTTATTCTTTTATTTTCTATATAATATTCAAAGTTGTAAATATTTCTATATTAATATTCACACTTGAATGTGTTTCATGAAAGTTATGCAAAATACTTTACTTTTCACATTGCTGCTGTTACGAATATTGAAATTGATTATAAAACACCAAAATATCCATGGAGCTTAAATGATATCAATAGTCTAGAAAGTGATAATAATCAAAATATTTTGCTTAGATTTTTAGAAAATAAATCATATGCGTTAGACAAATATCTACAGAAAAAATTTGTATAAAATAGTTTTATTAAATTATATGCCCAAACAAATACAAACTTAATATTTGGAATGCCGTTCACATCAGATTATAATGATAATTATAAATAGCTATTTAATTGCACTAATATCTTTTAAAATATGGATGGATATTGACTTAATATTTCATAAGTTATATCCTTAATAATAACTAATAAAATTACTCTTAGAGAGAATTTTAGTTAAATTCCGAGCGTGCAGAGTGAGAATTTGAAATAAATCAATACAGAAGTACTTTTAAAAGTGACAATTTTCTTTTTTAGTACATTAAAATCACT
This sequence comes from Latrodectus geometricus, assembly GCA_026290005.1. Lineage (NCBI taxonomy): Eukaryota > Metazoa > Arthropoda > Arachnida > Araneae > Theridiidae > Latrodectus > Latrodectus geometricus. The sequence goes on along the minus strand of JAPDSC010009158.1, from coordinate 2,695 downwards.
AAAGCAAAATTCATGCTTTTTATGAGTTTATGAGACCTTTATATTCCGAAAACATGTATAATCATGTTTCTTTGTTCATTTTATACAATCATTATTATTAAATTAAAATACAAAATTACCGAAAAAACTTCAAAATAGATTTTGTGATCTATTCACCTGCATATGCTTATAAAAATATTGTTGTTCTATTTCATAGCATACATTTACCAAAATATCAAATAAAATCTCATGTAAACTTGGGTATCTCAGCCGATGGAAAAATCATAGTATACGTAGATGTATCTTTTTATTTTGCTTAAGCAGAGGATTTTAGATGGCTACTACTATTAAATCTGAAGAAATGTCAAGCAACATTTCATACATAAGTATATCTTGGTATCTTATTTTCCTCCTCAATCTCAACTAAAATTTTCATAAAATATAAGATAAATGATTATGGAAAATTCTCTGCTGACAATTTAATAAGTACACTACTAGGTTTTTCAGTTTCTCCAACTAATAAATATCATTACCTTAAAATAAAAAAAAGAAAATGTTCAATCTTTTCTTCATGGGGCAATTTTAATGTCATATATGGAAGTTGAAGTAACGAAAAGAAACTAATACAGATACAAAATAAGCAGAGAAAGAAGAAATTGTAACATTAAAAAGAAAAAGTAATATGAGCTATTACCAACCAGGGTGAGATAATATCCAAACAATATTGTATTACCGATATAATTCTATGCCATAAGATAAGTTACCTTAAAATTACTTATTGATGGATTAGAGATCCTTTCCTTTCCTGTACTTTATCAAAATTCTGACACCTATTAATTTTTAAGGTAACAATTGTTTTGTTGCTCTTAATGCAAATATAACAGTGAAAAATAAAATTTTTCATGACAAATTTTAAAACGTTATTCGTAATTACCGCCTTCATTTAAGATTTAATTGAAATTTTACAAAATAATTTTGTTTTATTTTTTTAAATATTATATTTAACAGTATACCTATATAAAATATAAAATATCAAAATTCATTATTTTCTTTCCCCTTGTGAATAAAAATATGGTATTCTTATCTGATTTGTCAAAGTGATAAATGTTTTTACATCTGCTGTTATTAAATCTGGAAAAAAACAATCTGAACACTTAAAGATTGAATATGTGTGTTCTTCAAATGGAATTTTTTAAAAATTATTTATAATATTAAAACAAAGGTGAGCGTTATGTACAGAAAACACGCTAAAGACCACTGACTTCACATTTCTCAACGTGTAAATTTTACTTAACTGACATGTTAAATCTGTCAAATCTTTTTCTCTATAGTGATATTAAAATAAAAACATCGATTATATACGCGTAAATTTGCATGTGCTAATGAAAAAATAACAATGCACTATAATATAAAACAGTGCTTGAGAAAACTGGAGAGTTTCATAGAAATGGGGATAATTTAAATATCCAATCTATGTATTTAACATTAAATTCTAAATACTCTTGATTCAAAGACGACTTTGAGAACTTTTGATCAATTGACAAATTACATAAATATCATATGCAACAGGTAGTTTAAATCACACTGAACATACTACTTTATAAGCTTAAGCGAATTCTCGAAAGGCATAAAAAATGACTAGCACATTTTTTCAACTTAAGACAAAAGTCAGTCAAACAATTTTCAATCACTATATATCATTCAATTATTTATATCCGCCACCACAATAAAACTTATACTGTTGCATGTCTTTACTTAATCAACAGAAAATATTATTACAAGTCTCACACGTAAGAAAGTTTGTTTTGAAAAACATTTAATGGAATATACCTCATAAACAAAGATTAATAAACGCAAATACATTTTTCAACATAATAGAATATGCCATAGTTATGAAGTTTTACCATCCAGTCCTGTGAGAGAGGGAGGGCAACATAGTCATGGCTGTCTTATTTAAATATCCAAGCGATAAATGACGATATACTGATATGCTTGAGATTACCTTGTATGGATGACAAATAACAGATAATTGCAAATTTAAACGATTTTAGAAGACACTACTTATTTATAGTCATTAAAATACAGTTAATTGGTTTGGTTGATATTAATGAATATATCTTATTCAAACCGCAATGAATCAGAGTTAATATGCAAGCGTTACTAGTTTAGTTGATTTTCTTGAAAACATTGAGAAAAGAAATTATTAATGCGAATATTTTTGATATATTATTGATATTTTCCTCTTAATTTTAAGTGGGATCTTTTCATAATTGTACACCTGAAATTTATAAACATGATTCTTTTTACTGGCACACAAATATAAAAAGTACTCTAAAATCTCTTATAAACACAAGTTCTACATTCTCTGGAAAAAAAAAAATTGTAAACAAAATTATATCTTTACATTTTTGTTTGTTTAAGTAGTGAAATATATGGCTACTGCTATTAAATAAATAGAATTAGCACAGCCATATGTTGCTTAATTAAGGAATGTGTAGATATTTTCAACAAATGGTCGTTTTCTCAAGATCTTCTATAATCTTAAAACCTGACCTAAACAAAGTCTGCAGTTTTCCCTCTGCTCACCGCTTACCTCAGGCTTCTCAACGTAATTATCACTAACTGATGGTTGACATGTTCCCAATATCTATTCTTAGTAAATTAAATTTGAGAATTTGATATGAAAACATGGATTATGCGTCAAATCTAGTATAAA
>JAPDSC010009154.1:626614-650862 GCA_026290005.1 Latrodectus geometricus | reverse complement strand
GAATATATTTATATTTCAGAGTATCACTCACTATTTAAATTTATTTCTGAAGAAGTTAAAGTGAAAAAATAGTTATCAATAATTGAATTTTCTTATCTTTTGGTGTTTCGAGAAAATATTCTATTTTTGAAATAAACTCTGTACTGAAAAACTGGAAACGTGACATGTTTCAGTTCTACTCATGTTTTATCAGATACTGTTTAATTTTCGGAACGGCAGTTATTAACGTTTAACGTAATATTTTTAATTTCGAGAGAAATTTTCAAAATGGGAAGAAGTTTTTGCACATCCAATACGTAACTAAGCATTCCTCATAAGATTAGCTTAGATTTTTAATCAGGAAGGAAGTAATACATATTATTTGCTGTCATTATTTAAATCAATAAGAAAGTTTGCTAGTTCGAAGACAGATATTCGTGCTGGGAATTAATGCTTAATAGATAAGAAGAAAAATTCTATATATATATATATATATATTGTGTTGAAATGTTATAAGATTTATTGTGTATTTTATGTTCTTAGTTACTTAATCACTTAAATAAAAAATAAAAATATATTTATTTATCATAATAAAAATTATTACTATTAATACTGATTTAATATCTTCATGATAAATGAAATCTAAACTATATTTGTAATTGTGTGAAAATGATTAAATTTTTACTCTTACTGAATACCAAATTTATCTTAATAAATCTTATTTCATTAACTGAGTTCAAAAAAGAAAGTAACTTTTTTGTAACATAAAATGATGAAGATCCAATTTTCACCATTACGCGTTTGATTCTGAATTCTGACTATCTGTTAGGCATTTAACATATTTCTTGCACAGAGTAGCCTATAATAACGTTCTCCAAAAGTACCTTATGTAAGCCTCACAAAATATGACAAAACAAAAATTTTATAACAACAGGTTAAAAAAGTATACGTCGTCAGTTTATTCATATTGTTAGACTTTATAAATTGCACCATTAATTTAATAAAGCCGTATTTTAGTTATTAAATATTTGTTTCAATAATATGAAAAAACATTAATCTTTTTTCTTAAATATATCTGTAGCAATCATATAACCAAAATTATAAATTTTATTTTTCCCTATATGACACCACAGTTTGTTAATGTTTCAGATAAAAGACTAGTCATCCTATATTTTTTCTCTAAAATCATTCTATCTCTACTAAGTATTATTTATTTGTTCTCAACAACTTCACCTAACTATAGTTCTGAAAATAAATTTAAAGAAAAATAAAGGATATTAAGAGTTATAAAGAACATTTTCTAGACCATAAGTTTTTCGTTGTAATGTCATGTTTAAATGCTGCCTTTTGATATTTTCTCTTAACTCATACAGAAAATCTCAATAAAACACAACTAATTTATTTTCTTAAGCCAAAACAACTGAAAATATCCAATAAAACGCAAGTATTCTTTGAGTTATATTGCAAATTGTTGCCTATAATAGTTGTAAATAATCATTAATGCTGCAGAAATGAATATGATATGAATATAATATGATTTAATTGTCAATGAATCTTAGAATTATATTTATGTGATAATATTTAACTATTATATAGTAATTAAACTGTAATCCATATTTATCAGCATTATTTCCAATACTATTAACTATACCATCAAAGATTTTTTTCATGGCAGTAAAATGTTGCCTTTCGGTATAATCGAAATTTTGCAAATTTCATCTTCCAGCCATATTGATGCTAATATAACGCAATATCATCTTAAATAATAATAATATGCTGAAACTTTTATTTATGTCTACAAAGCATATAGATATTCATAGCATTACAGCATAGGATATTTAGTTAAGAGCCCATTGGAAATTTCTGGCTCAATGCTAGCTTATATTCACAAAATTATGTTTTATTATTCTTATTTATTCTTACCAGTTATTAGGAGTTTTTCAAAAATATATATATGAAGCATTTTCTTGAAAGAAGTAGATACGAGATTTGGAGTCTCCTGTGAAAGACAATCCTGAGCAAGTTAGGTATTTATAATCACAGGTTTTACTGTACGTAAGTGACGAAATGGAATTTGTAATTCATAGAATAACTTCACTTTCATACCGTAATATTTTACTTTATGTCATTTAACTTTATACATTTTATGTAACATATATTAGTAGTTTAATGCACTGAAATAATAATTTTGCATACAATATATTAATATTTAACAAAACAATTAAACACAATAACGCATTTAATTATAATTAATCGAATAAGAAATAGTTTTTGAATTTGATATTCTTACATAATAATCTTAAATTTAATTTCGTTAATCCAAAAAGTAAAATTTAGAGTACAATCAGATGTAAGAGTTTTAAATATAGGATATAATAGATTATATTTACTCATTTATATATACTTTTTACCAGAACAATGCAAAAATATTATAACCGATGCATAGGATATATCGTAAGACATATTTTAAGAAAGTAACAGAGAATATCACACAGTGTTTAAATTATTTCACTGGTAGTTTTCTTATAACATTTATAACACTGAAGAGTAAAGATAATAAGGCTTTATAAATTCATAACATGACTAGTCTTATTAAGACTACCATATTTCGCTGATTAGGCAAGCCCCAACTGGTAACTTGACTGTGACTTCAAGAGTGACACTTTTACCAACCGTGTTGTTTTAACTCCACGATAAAGAATGAAATTAAATATTCCTGGAGTTAAGTATACCAATCAACATAAGACATCTTTCAATTTTATTTAAGAAAACATCCGAAGACATTTGTAGAATTTCCTCACAGAATGTTTTACACATTAAAAAAATCACGATGAGGTAAAAGCACAAATTAATTTAAAGTGGAAATTTTACTTGTTGCTTTTCTAAATCAATTAGTGAATACACCGGTCACAAAACTTAGTATTAGCGTCATTTCTCCTATTTTCTCTTTGACTAATTCAGATGCCGTCATATTGATATGCATAATGTTTTTTATCACTGCAGATTTTAGGCATGAACTTAAAATTGTAAAAAGTATTCATCAATGAACTTGACAGAAATACTAAAAAATTTTCCATAAGCATTTTTTGGATGCAGTCAAAGAACTGAAGCAGTGATCAACAGACTTTCTAGTTCATTCGGAATTTAAGCTCTCACCCATTAGTAGAGAAAGGTAATCACTATATGTTATAGGATAACAGTTTATTCTAAATAAATACGAAATTAATTTATTGCAAACTAGTTAATTATATTTTATTTGGACGCATTTTTTTATATGACGTTAAAATACTTCCTTTTAATTTTTCAATGTTCAATTACTATATTTATATCATTATTTCTCGCTATAAGTAACGTGTTCCTAGAAGAAATATCTGCTAAATATAATAGATTTTTCTTGGAAATCTATTATACTAAAATAATATATATACTAATACTAAAATATATACTAAAATAATATTTATGATTAGTTTCTATGTTAAGCTCTTTCAAATATGACATGAATATATTATTGCATTATAATAAAATAGTATTTTTTTCCCTCGCTGGCAACATAATTTTTAAAAGTTAACATACTAGGTATATAATTATCTAAATTATATCATTAAAAATATAAAATGTTTCTCCATAAATAAATTTTACAATTAAAATAAATTGTTTGAAATTTTTTAAATCATAGTAAAAATTACAAGTTAATAGAAACAGTATTATTATGACTCAATAGCGATATATATATGATATGAGTCGCAAATATGTGGAAATAATACTTCCACATTTTAAAAATGTAACTTTTATTATAAATAAGTATCAAAAGAGAAATTTAAGTATTGCATCTGTAGCTAACATCCATTAAATAACTTATTGCGTATTTGTCTTAAATTTACAAGTAAGAGCTAAAATTTGTAAAATTAGTTAATTTACAAAAAATTTACCATGATAATTTTACCATCATAAGACCTACTATTTTAAATACCCGAATTTATTTCATTAAGAATAATTTAAACTTTATTTGACAGTAAACTAAAACAAATTTGCGTCAAAATAATTAATAAGACACGTAATAAAAGAAGTGATTTCTTTTAGATATAACCTTAGGAGTGAAAATGAAAATTAAAAACAATTAATATAATAAAAAAAGTATTTAGATTATATAAAGTAATTTTGTCCAACGCAATGAATTTCTTCCTCAAAAATTAAATAATTACAAAGAATTTTTCAGTGAAGTCTTTTGACTTCGTGCATAACGATTATTTGATTATAAAAAATATTTTGAATACCATTTTCATAATATAAATTTAAATTGCATTTAAATACACTCATATGTTAACCAATCAAGTTTTTTTTTTTAATTCAAGATAACTTATATTAATAAGAAAATCATTTCTCGATATTAAATGCACAATTGATGTCTGCGAAACCCTTTAGAAATGTTTTTATAAAGTCTTTAATGATTTGCAAATAGAAATATATTAATAAGTTGTAAATATGGGAAAAATCAAGTGGTATTCTTTTTAACATTTAAAATCTACGATTAATAAATTTGATCTGTTTTACAACTAAGCATTTTCCGGTACTCGGTGATAATACTTTGGAGAAAAGCCGCAAATAGTTTACAAAGGCAGCAACCATAATCTTTAAAAGTAGATAGATTCTTCTAATATAAGTGAAAGATAAGCAGTTGCATTTGATACATTTTATTCCGATTTCCATTTTTATTATAATGACCTCTGAATTACTTTTCGAAAATTTTTGTGAATTTTTAGCTAGAAGTTTAAATAACTAAATTTTGGCATTCTTTGATAAATTATAAAATTAAATTAATGTATTAAAGAACATTATAAGCTAATATAATACAAATTTAAACCTCAAAATTTTAAAAGAGTGCTTAAACTCATATGTTTAATTAGAGTATAATATTTTTGAGTGCGTGTTCATCATTTACGCACCTAAAGCACATCCACAGAAGATAATTTCCGATTACTAGAAAAATATATATTATAAAATGTAAAAGTTTTTTTTTCTCATGAAAGACAAACAATCTAATGTAACGAAACACCTATCCTACAATGTCCTAATTTTATGAATTTGATCTTTCAAAAAAATATGTGCAATTTTGAAACAATTTTATACTAATAATAAATACGAGAAACTTATTGAAAAGTATTTACTACATTTTAAAACAAAACTTAAAGCAGTATGCTTTGTAGATGTAAAATTATAACTAATCAGTAAGTGGCATTATAATTAACAATTAGTGGAAAATAAGTTTAGTAAATATTTTTACGTAATTACTTATATGTGATACTTATAATTATGATTTTTAAATTGCTTTTACTCCATAAGCTTTTTGAAAATAATTACGTATTTAAGGAAAATTGTTTTATTTTATGTTTCTCGTAATAAAAAGCATATAGTTGTTTCATTTTCTTGCTGAATTTGATGGACCGTTAGAGTTTAATTAAATATATAGCAGGGATTTTTTTATTCTCTTTTCTATATATTATACTCTCAAATAATTTCAATCAACAAATAGTTAGTAACTTATACGTTTTCACCAAATTAAATTGAAATTTACGTAACAGGTACAAAATTATTCCTTAATTAATTTAAATCACACAATTAAAGTTTATCTAAGCATTACTAAAATTAAAATAAGAAATATATTTAATTTATAGATATCTACTTCCACTGTATTATTACTGACATTTCTCAAAAAAACATCGAAACACTCAACAACACTTCCCGAAAAAAACAATTTTTTGAATGGAGATTTTCTTAATGTTTCCTTAAAAGAATTTAAAAATGTAGCTTCTATTAAATTAAAAACATTGAACTGACAGGAAAAGTGTTATTTGAGAATTTATTTTGTTTTACGAAACTCTTTCAAAATATATAATGTCCGCAACTGTTGAAGATAAATATTTCTAATTATTTCACTGGAATCATAATTTTATATAAAATTTATATTGAAAAAACAGTGCACAATTGTTCTAAATATTACCATAATATAGTAATAAATCTCACATAAAATGATTTTAAATTTAAATGATTTTTCTATTTGTTATTATGATATTGTAAATATTGTTCATTTTATTATTAAAATGCTTCATTTTCCATACATATTTCAAAAGTGTAGACGATCTTTTCATTTGAAAACGTGACAAATGTAAAAAAATTTGTGTAAAATTTTTGCAGAAACAAAATTTTTATTCTGTTTCAAGTTTGACGTAAAATTCAATTTAAAAATATTTTATTGTAACTATTATTATAAAAAACTAAGGAAATCAGCTTACCCTTTTTAGGAAGCTGCTGTTAGAAGAAAAACCTTCTATTTCTTCCAAAAATTTCAATCGGCCTGCCTCTGGAAACTAGCCAGAACGAGCTGTCCAGCAATTCACTGGACACTTTAAATGCTTTACTAAAATGTTTTATTTTTTGAATTTTTATCTTACTATGCAATATTTTTAAAGCTTATCAGAAAAAATTTTAAATTTAAAGATTTGAGAAAAGAGGAGAAAAGTTCAATTTTCGCTTCCAAGTACGCTGCAGGTCAATCAAGAGCAAACCACTTGGACGTCGGAGATTCGAAAAGTCATGCAATACCTCTTAGTGCTGAACCGAGGCGCATACAACTGAGAGGTGTGACAGATCGTATCTGAGAGGAAGCGGCGAAAACCGAAAGGTACATAGCGGGACTCGGCGCATCTTGAGATTGCGCGCTCTTCCTGCGCCGGCTCTATGGCGAGTGCCCTCTGGTGGCTAATCCCAGAACTCATTCCCACTAACTTTTCTAAACTCCCAATAAGAAACGTTTCCGCGCTGAACAGCTGTTTAGGTTTCTGGGCATACAGAAATAAGTCGTTAGAGTGAGATGCGTTCCGGTCTTCTGGGATGGAGGCGGAACTGGGCAGAGTAGAAAGAGACAACTTAAAGAGAGAGGGGAAATGGAATCGTGACAGTTCAATTTTAAAAAAAATGTACACAACTTATTTCTGTTAGAAGAATTCGCGGCTCAAATTTGAGTGGCATCTAACCACTAAACTAGGGATCACAACAAAGATATTAACATTTTACAATTCCTTTTAGTACCTAAGACATCTACGAAATAATTTTTATCTATGTTTTTCTGATAAAAGAAATTTTTTTAACACTGTCAGTACAATGAAAATCGAAAATAAATATTTTCTAATTTTAATATAATCTTCGGAAAACATCCAAAAATTTTAATATAAACTTCCTTACAAATTTTATTACAGATTTAATTAAAAAATATGTTTTATCGTTTTAACATAACTTTAGGGTTTAAGTACATTTATTGATATTATAAAATGGAAAGGCAGAAAATTTAGTTTAATCAACGAATAACTAAGCAAAATTATTAACATTTTGATTACCAAACTCACAATTTTTTTCAGGAATTTATGGCTTTACTATTTGACAGCATTCGGTCGATTAATTCCAGCTGATCAACGAAATTTCAGAATCTTAAGTCATATTTATATTGCTTGATGACTTATTTAACTCGCTGTGACAGACATTTAAATAATTTTAAGCTATGATACTTACGATATTTTTAGTAACTCTAAGCAAATTCATGGAATAATAATTATTTAGGAATGTATTAAAGTTGATAAAATCTCCGTGCTTCTTGTTAATTAAAAAAATTAAACGTGTTCGATATTAATATCTTGTTTTAGCAATTTTCATGATATTATATCAATACAATTCAAAAAATAGAAAACTCGTACAATCAATGATAAAATTAACTGTCCAATATAATTAATAATGAAACTTTTAAAATTCAATTTTACAAATTGGAAGCTTCTGAAAAAAAATATTTAAAAAATTTTATTATTGACTCAAATTTATTTCAATTCTTAAAACATAATATAAAAAATATATAATAAATCTATTTTAACAATACCAAGGCCTAATAAAAATAAAAATGATTAATTAGAATTATTTAACTTTTCAAAAATATTTATTTAAGCTGTAATACACATGAATTGTACTTCGAATATTTTACCCTGCTGGCAACCCAAATTGCAACACCGAGAAAGACAAGAGATATCACAACAAAATTTATTTTGTAGATAACATGTTGTCCAAGTATTTAAATTTATAGACTTCTGTGAAGTGTGGTTCCTGCCAAAATCAGTAGCCAGAGTAGCCACCATTGTTGGAGATTACTGTTCCAGATGCCTTGGCATTGATTCAAGGAGACTTTGGATGAGATCTTGAGGTACGGCAGACCAAGAAGTTTCAACACATTACCAAAGTTGGTCTGGTGTGGCAACTGTGGATATAATCTGAGCAACCTAAAGATCCGGCAAACCCTGAAGGTATGGATGTACAACTTGGAACAACAACTCGAAGATGTGGCGCTGGATGTTAAAATTACCGGCAAAGCATACTAGAGGAGTGCGAAAGTGTTATCCTATACCCACTCATACCATAATAACTGGTGTAAGACCAGTGTGGAGGTATATAACGTAATTGTTCAGCATCCTCTCTCCACGGTGTCTCCAGACACGAAGGCGACCATCGTGGTGTTGCACACAGAAATGTTACTTGTCAGTAAAGACAATTTCATTCCATTCTGCAATCATTCTTTCATCTCATTATTGGCTGCGGGGATGTCTATGGTTCTGCGTCAAGGATAGACGAAGCAATGGATGCCTTACGAACAGATTACTCTGCTGTAAACAGCGTCGTGCCTACTAGGGGAGTGTGAGAATCATATCCGATACACCCCCATACCATATACCCGGTCCAGGACCAGTGTGGTAGTGCATAACGCATCTGTTCATCATTCTCTTTCCAGATAGAAGCGTGACTCGTCATTAAAGACAACTTCAGGCCCATCCTTCTTTCATTGCACCATTGTCAGCAGATACATCTGTGGCTCTGCGTTAAGGGTAGATGAAGCAGTGGACGACTTGCGGACAAACCACTCTTCTGTAAACGGCGTCGAATGGTACACGCAGACACTGGACGATGCGTTACAGACTGAATGTGCTGTGCTATAGTTCGTGATGTGGTTAAGTGAACCGTCACTGCCATGCACACAATTTGCCTTTCATGACTTGAAGTGCTGCGCTGAGGTGAATGCGATTGAATACGTCTGTCCGTTGTACCCTCCTGCATGCAATGATCACATATCTGCATTAAATTTATTTAGTTTCATCCAACACGACTACATATTTCCCTGAAATATAACTTTCAATCTCGATAGGCACTATCCTTCCTTCTGTGGACTAGGATACTTGATAAAAAAAATTATCGCTCTTTCCTATGAGGCATAATGGATTTTTTATGAAAAAACTGCAAGAAAAACGTACTTGCCGAACTTTAAATCGTAGAAATCTTGAAGCCTAAAATAGCGCTTTGAAGTAGCGTCACAGGCTCGTGTGATGCACTGAAATTCTAATCTTTTACATATCGCACTTCCATTAATACATGTTGTAAATTTCATGTTACTTGCATGCTTCCTTCGGGGTGTTGTATTTATGGTGGCCAGCAATGAATTATTGCATTAGCATGACTGTAATAGTGTGTTTGACACCGGAAGATAATGAGTTATATTCCCTGTCTGTGCGAAGATCATTCATGATCACTAACGACGACTGGGAAACGTGAAATATATTCTTGTCGCAGTGTCTTCCCCGTAAAATCATACATTTAGTGATGGCAGGCCAAGTCTGGGGTCTTTTACTCCATCACCAGTTTCAAATAATGAAGACTAAACCATTAATGATGACTTACCAACTGGGTGCCCAACTACATAAAGTGCCATCAAATCCACACTTTGCCGTATTAAATTCCAAAGTGACCTGCCATTAGAAAGAAAGAATAAATATTGCATACATACGTTCATGCATAGATATACAATTCGCATTAATACAAATAATGAACGAGAAAGCATTATAAAGTGTGTTCTATCCATATACTAATGTGATAGATAACCAATACTTTCTTAAATTTATTATATATTTTTGCTAAAATGTCTAAATAAGTGTATTAAGTTATATTCTACGTATATAAATATAATTATACTGTACATATAACTCATTTACCATATTAATATTCCATGATTTATAAAGATCTGTGTTAGCATGTTATTTGCAATTATTTATCTTTTATACCTTAACTTCAATTTTAGAATATTATTGGGTAAAAATGCATATTTTTCAATCGAAAAACATAGTTAACATTCTCAGTGAATGATATATATCAATATATTAAGATAGTAGAGAGTAATTAAAAAATAAGGAATGCAGTTTATATTGACATAGTAAAATGAAATGAGATAATAAAATTAATTGTGTGATTCTATGTAAAACGTCTTGTTATGTTAGTAATTGATCCAAACTATTGGATCATTGATAGCAAACTAACTTTAAGAACTCTTCATTTGTAATATTATTCATAAAATTCCCTGAAACTTGCATACCAAAAATCTGTAATATACTTAGTACACAAATTTTAAGAAATAACTATTTTTCCAGAAATAATTATTATTTTAATGTGGAATATAGAGTTTTTTTTATAGGACTTGAACTTTTATCAAGGAATTACCGTTGTAACTTCATGAGTTATGTGTTTTTTTTTTTTTCGTCAACTGCAGCAATAATACTTGTGTGTAGAAAAAATTCGTTTATTCATTATAAAGATATATTTTAGGAACGTCATTACTTTTACCGTACAAAATTCTTAACTGTTATCTTGAAAGTGTGTCGCCCACCCTGTCTGGTGGTTAGAATACCTTGACTACGGATGGGGAGGACCTGGGTTCGAATACCGGCTCGGGCATGGATGTACTTTCTCTTTCTCTCAACTGAAAAGGACAAGAAACATAGAGTTTCTTGTCCTTTCCTCAGATGATGGATGAATATGGCCCGTCCTATAAACGGGTTTGTGGTGGTGTGGCGTGTGTGATGCTACTTGTACCTCCGTGACTTTATTCACAGGTGCCACGGGTAACGATAAAATGAGTAGCAGTTTCCGGCCTTGTTTCGGCAAATGAGTTAATTACTCAAGGGTGCCCGCCATTACAAACAAAAAAAAATCTTGGAAGTGCTTTTATTATTTCATATTTTCTTATTGATATACTGTTATGCCTCGATTTATGTATTTAACTGTTCTTAAAAATTACTTAATTTGTAAGATATATCCAGATATTATACTAATTCTTTAAAAAATAATACCATTGGCTTTGGTATTCTTGATATTATTTGAATTCATGTCCTTCAAATAAATTTCTGTTAATTAAATAAAAATTTTACCTTTTTTCACAATAATTTAACATTCTTTTGTGGCTACTAACTTGTTAAGCGCTTTGTCAATAGTTTAAGTATAACTTAAAAGTAAGTACATGTTTAACGTTAAACAAATTTGCGTTTAATGTTTAAAATGTCTTAAAAATATGTTACGATATACTAAAAAACTCTATGGTACTGATATTTATTAATTTATGGATTCAGAAATGTGTAAATATTGAAATTTGTATTTAAATCAAAAAGTAAGCAGGAAATTTTTTTCTTTCAATTTAAAAAATTAAATAAAAATAAAACGGGAAAATATGAAAAAATGTATAAATACGATTTTTTCTTTCAATTTTTGTAACATTTAAACTGATTTTAATTTTAAAAGTGGCTGTTATTTTTATTTTAAGCATTTTATTATCATTAATCTATTTAGAATAATTGCATATATTTACTGATGTGTTTTTATTAATGTATTTATATTGTACTCTCCATGATAACATCGAAAAACTATTTAGATAAAATTATATAATTAAGAAAAGGATATTATATATATATATATATGTATAACATAGCTTATACATGAAATAAATAATACAAATCAAATTATTGAAAATTCTTATATATCTTCTATGACACTGTATAAAGTTTTAAGCTACATATGTCTCTTTTATTTTCCTTAATTTAAGATTCCAAAAACTGATATTTCATTAAATTATGTACTCTGGTATTTTTAGTATTATACTTAAACTTAAAATGTTCAAGCATTAATCTGGATTCACATTCCATGTATAATTCATATAATATTAATCAATTAGATGAAAACTCATTTAACCATATACTCGCATCTAACGTAAATCATTATTTTATATCATTTTTAATAATACATATTCTCTAAATTCTGAATGTTTTAAGCGCATATTTTAGATGGAAATGAAGATATTTGATATAAAAAGCTTTTTAAATAGAAGATAAATTTCAAAATATACATAAAAGTCTCAAAAACAAAACTTTTAATGTTTTTAATAAGTGGGTAGCATATTTTCATTAAGCAATTTTCAATCAAATTTTTATTATTTTTTTAATAAAGACTTGCATTACTAGAAATTACAATTTTTTAAATGAATTTCTAGAAATACAAGTCTTTACTAAAACAAAAACATATACATATAAAAATATGCCAAATATGATAATATTTCCCAATACATTAAAAAAATATGATAATATTTCACTTAAATTTCAATATTTTTGACTGACTGAAAAGAATGATAAAATTTTTCTTCTATTCAAGCTGTTATATTATATTTTCAAAATAATATACTGTTAAAGTACTATAAATCTGCATTTCAAAAGGCAATCCTTAATCACGTTTAAAGGGCATGAGGAAAATGATTAGATTTTTCAATGCTGATATGATAAAAGAAATTGTTATATTGTATCAATTCTTGTCGGCTAAAATCAGAGTCTCAAACGACTAATCTTGCCTTTAATGTTTTTGTATGCGAGGATGTCAATTTTGATCTGCCAGTGGGAGGTTATTCCATAGCTCTAACAGTAAATTGAAAGCGTCATCGCGTTACTACTATCTATGACGGAAATTGCCGGAAGCTGATATCACTATCTTATAAACTTCCTCGGCAAGGCAATATCTCTCCTATTGTTACATTTCCCATATAAAAGATAGAAATGAGCTGCGAATATGTGTTTATAGGAAATCTTTAGCAATAATATCCTTATTAATATGGCGTATCTATTTTCATAATCATACTGAATTCAGAGGAAAGATCCGAGTTTTATGCAATAACTTGGTGAAATGGAAGTTCAAAGTATGATGTATATTAAGATGAAAAAAATATTCTTGATATTTATTAACTATAACCATCTCATTCATGTATTGGATCATATAATAGGGAGTTGCCATGCAATCCGTAGTTTAATTTCTTTTGAAAATTTAATTTTCAAAATAGTAATCTTATTTATAAAACTTCGTTACTTTTTATAATGTAAAAAGTTAAAAAAAATATAAAATGTAAGAAATTACCCAGGATACTTGGGTAACGTGGTGGATTAATTATGGATAACCAAATATATGTACCTCTGAGAAATATAACTATAAAAAAAAACTGACAAAATTTCTGTTTCACTTTTTAATCTTTGAAAAAATTCAAATAAAGCTTTATAAAAAATTTCATTCATATTTTTGAACAAAACATGCATAATATATATATGTATTTGATTACCCATGGTTTGATGAAATCATGGAATATTCATGTAAGCATTCATAAAACTTTCATGCAAAAATAGCAATTTATCATACTTTTTATATAATTAGGGCAGAGTGTATGAATATCTCAACATTAAATTATTAATCTAATATATTAATAAAATTTTATTAGTTAATGAAATGAAATTCTTTAATGAAACAATTTTATGAAATAAAGTTTAATTATGAAACAATGTCTAACTTTACCTTAGCTCATATTAAATCAGACGTATTCTCAATAGAAGATGATAAACGATAAATTATTTTCCGTCAGATTTGATAATACATAAGAAATATAGAATAATTACAAATTTTAATTTCCGAACACTCCAGGCAATCCTAAATAATTCTTTTAGGCAGAATTTAATTAAACTAGGGTGAATCAAACAACGTTTATATTGATCGATCCTTTCATAATAACTCAAAATTGTTTCCTGAAACTTTTGTATAAAATTTGCTTTTATTCTAAGTTTTAATTCAAATAAGCTAAGAATTAGTTCATTTAAATTTTGTACAGAAAATATTTTTTAAAAATTAAATTTTTCTTCATCAATGCAAGTATTACATAGCATCGTAATACTACTCTATTTAATATTTAAAAATGACAAAAAGTTGAAATTTTTCTCTTATTCTATTTCAGTATATATATATATATATATATATATACCCCAAAATTGATATTATTTACTAATAAGATAATCATAAACAATCATTATTCACACACTCACATGTTTCTTTCTTTTCAAATACTTTTGTTTCCTATTTCAGATTTAATTCCTCTTCAAGTAGGTATTTGTATTTTATGAAACATAAAAGAAAAAATAATGCCATGAAATTCTTTTTATACATTCAAATTTTAATGTAATATAGCATTCAAATTTTAATGTAATATATGCACATACTGAAGATTTATATTGATTGATTCACATCCTTCTTTCAATTGAGCACACTGAGTTTTTTTTTTTTATACTATACCTAAGTACAGAATATTAAACGAATATATTGGAAAAGTTGAATATTGAATTTTTATTAATAAATATAGAAATGTGAAAAATTTGTGGCTAATATTTTTTCAAAATATAATATCATATACAATGATTGAAGTTATTAGCTATTGTAACATATTTTTGTATAAAAAATGTTTTCTTGAAAATTGTGTGAGTATATTTTATGAACGCATATGATAGTAGTTTTTAAATCACATTCTATCAATTCATGTAAACATTCTACATGTTTTAAGAAAATTTTAAGTTCACTTTTTACACTCAAGAATATATTAGAAATCGAACAAAAATTATAATGTGCTTAAAATAATTTTAATAATTAAATAATTTTGATAATTGAAAAGTACATGGGCACAATATTTATATATAACTGCAAGTAAATATACGTCTTTTGCTAGAAAAATTGAATAAATTCTGCTTTTTTACATACAGAGTTTAAAATATCTAACTTAGTAGAATTCTATCATCTTAAAATTAGTAGTGTTAGTATCATCTTAAAATTATAGTGTTTTTTTATAAGATATGTAATTGAATTGCTGATTTCTTTGTTTGTGAGGTGATAATTTTTCAATAATCAAAAGTAACTCAAATATTGAACAATGATTTATTGTTTTAAAAATTTATCATCAAAACTATAATAAGATACATATATTTTTCAATGTGTATAAAATGAATTCAAATGAGATCAAAAATATACATCAGTATAAAAATATAAATAGTACTTTTTTTTTAAAAATTTTCTAATAAATATAATTGTAGAAAATATTGTTGGCTAGCGCATATATGTATTACAATAATTAAATGGAAAATTTAATCTGCTGATAAGAGTATTATACGATTATGATTCACTTCATTTGTGGAAAGAAAGACGAAAAGTACTAATTCTGCTTCACTTGTAAACTCTAATTCTGTTAATAATTCCTAATTCTACTCCAGCTGTAATCCTTGTCTTTCATAGTATTTTAAGAAATAAATTTTCAGTTCGCAAAATCCATTAAATTCTCTAAAGCTGCTTTGAATTAACATCACTTTCTAGTCCTCTTACCTTAGATATATTAAATAAATTATATTTACATTTAGTTCTATAACGAAAATTTCAACTTCGTTTACTTTAATTGTTAACACAATGGAACAATTTTTAGTTTTTCATATGAATCTCAACTTTATTGAAGGGAAATTTCAGTTTTATACAATACAAAAAAGTATTTTGATAGAAATTATTATTGCTCTAAAATTTTGTAAGTAAATGATTGGAATATATAAAAATTGCAAGTTAAAAATCAGATAGTCAAACATAAATTATAATATAAATAATAAAATAATCTAGACAGAAAAATAAATTGAAAATAGGAAGTGGATATTCTATTTAATGTTTTTGATAATTGCTTTTTGTTAAATTAACGTTATTAAATTTTAATCTTTGTTAACTTCTTTAAATTAAAAATTGCTTGTAGTAAATTTTACTGTCTTACTGGCTTTTCAAAAACAACATAGATATATTCTTCCAAAAAACAACAGTTTTGTTAATTCTTTCTTGAAAATAAGTTTACTTCATAATTTTTAAAATTAAGGAAACTGAACATTTAAATTCAATTAAAAACTTTTGGAATTTTACGAATAAAAAATTAAAATAACAATGAAAAATTTTAAATTTGGAAAGCGTAGAAAACTAGTAAATGTAGAAAAACTAAGTATAAAATATAGCAGCTTGTATTTTAGAGATTACATAAAGGAAATTATTAATTTTTATTCATGAGCGTCTATTATAGTAATATATATTATCAGCATAACTAAAAACACCATTCTATGCTTTAGATGAATTTTCGTTCAGGATTGTAATAGAGAAAGATTGCATAAGAAGAAATATAACTTATATCAAGATATTGGTGGCTAATTTAAAACACAGGTTATTTTCATTCCAAAATTTTGATTGCATCGTTTATAATCAAATTTAGCTGATATTAACTACAACTCATCTACTTTCAAGAATAGAATTAAGAAGTTAATGGGCTTGTCCTGTTAGTAATGAAATATAAATAAAGCCTATGTGTTTAATATGCCAGAAATCAATCAAATAGAAAATTATACATAGAAATATTCAGTGATTCATTAATATTTAAAAACATAATTATTTAAATTTTTTCTTAGGTCATGTTTTCATTGTGATAATTATAAACGGCCAGCAGATAAATGTATCTCCTAATAATTAAGAGATACTTTTTATTGAGTTTTTCTTTTGCGGGTTAAAATTCAGTATAGACAAATTCTCTGATGCTCAATTTTCTTAAAATATATGAACACAGTAACAGTTTTATTTTACCTCCTTGTGGTCTACATTTTTTATGTAAATATTTTAATAAGAAATCTTTTATCTTATTACAATATAGAAATGAGTCGTAACGATAAAGTATGCATAGTAAATGTGTATTTAAGGAAAATGTAAAAAATATATTTCAGGTAAATGTGTTTTTAAGAGCAAGCTATTATTCAATTACAAAATAAGCTAAGGTGATTAAGAATAATTCTATTGTGAAATTGGTAAGTTATAGTTAATTAAAATTAATTGCAATCATGAGTTTTAAAATAGATATTAATGCTTTATTTAAAAATTAATACGATTACTAGTATTATATTCGATAATAATTTTCAATATGTTGTGAAATTATTTTGAAAATTGTTTTCTTCATATTCGTATAAAAACACACGGTGTATTGTTATACAACTATTATTTGATACTTAAATAATATAATCATGAGTATAATATTTTGCATTTAATATTTAACAGATAAAAAAGTAAAATGAAACATAATTATTAATTTAATGACTAAACTAGAAAAGTAACTTTATATTAGAGAAAACAAACAAAAACAAAAGCATCTTTTATTATAAAACTGTAATTTACTGAGAGAAGAGTATAGATTCCATGCATACAAATTCATTGTGTTAGTTTTTATGCATAGAACAATATATGCTTTTCTAATTATTTGTTGTTTTCAGGAATTTTTCCCAATAAAAAAAAAAACAGATTCTTTGCAGCATTTCAATTATTTGTTTCGAAGGTGCTTCAGGGAATAAGAGATACTGTTTAAGAAGCAGAAAATTCTCCAGCTTGTTTACTACGCGGCATTAAATACAATATCGGAGAGAAAAGCATTAAGCAAGAACTCTCAAGAATTCATGCTTCTAAGCTAGCAGCAACAATGAAATCAATGAAGAAAATTAAATAAGTCACTTTGCAAGGGACAAGTACATTGTTACAACCACTTTTGTTGCAGCACCAGACTTCTCAAGAGCCTTTTCTCAAACGTAATTTGTTCCATCTTTTCTTTTTCTCTTTTTTCTATCTTATGCAACTTCATCAGTTACATTCAATCAGGCCTTATCCCTTGCCTATTTATCATGGTGGGTACATTCATTCTTTTCTTTCTCTCTCCCTCCCTCTCTATCGTGTGGAATTCCAAATTTTTAATTCAATTTGAGTTGTTACGATTTTGTGAATTTAATTTTGAAGCTCGAATGTTTTTCCGCCAATTTCAACGAATGGAAGATGCATTGCAATCTTAATTTCATTTTGTACAACTATCTCGAAAATATTTTTCTCATTACGCGACCGAATATTTCTATTCCTAAGAATCAGAGGAACAAGAAAGAAGTACTGAAAAATACAGATGTATATTTAAGGCGCATTTTTCATGGAGAAGGAAATCAAAGTATGTGTTATAAATTAGAATAGTGATTTAAAAATAAATAAGGAGGAAACATTTTAATATGCCTTTCCATTTCAAAGATTATTTAGAAGTGAAATGTACATTAATAACATTCACACGATAATAAAAAAAAGTTTTTAAGTAATTGTCGAAATGTTCCTTCGCATGTAATTTTTATATAGTTTTTAAATTTCATAAATGCAGTCATAATTTAAAAATATTTTAAGAAGTTATAAATTTATTCTTAAGATGAAATTTGTAAAACTCTTTTAGAAATTAAAATTAACACAGAGCATGGATATAGAAATAGTTGGTTATAAGCTATTAGTGTATTAAATATTAGCTGATAGCTCTGTTTTAATTGGAATTTTAAAATATTAATTCGTTTTCTGCATGCATCAAATTAAAATGTAAGCCAAAATAGCATCAAGACGATGTTAGAATATATAAATTTCATAAATAACCTGAAATTTATTCAAGACTAATTACGGTGTTTTAACAGAAAACCCTGTTAAAAACTGTAAGGAAATATATATATATTGAAATATCAGTTAAAATCAAAACCTTTTTTAAATTTTTTTATTAAACTCTAAATTTATGAAAGAAACTCCTGTGTGAAAGTAATTATAGTTAATGTATTATTTGTATGTAATTAATAATCATCAAGTTAATTATAATAATAATGAGGATTACTATCACACATTTTTGATAAATTTATTGAAATTATGTCCAAATATATACATTTGTTAAACACGTCTGAAATGTTCAATCATTGTTGGAGTTTTATGGAAAGTTTATTAAATTTTCCTCTTTAAATTTATTTTATACAGAAAGTATAAAATGAAATTTGTGAACCGGATTTCTTTCACTATATATCAAAAAGTTTTTGATTTTCTAATGGATTTAAATAATCCTAAAACTTTATTTTACAGCTAAGAATATATATTGAGATATCATTAAATCTTTTATTGTATATTCTTAGCTGTAAAGAATACGGATCCATATTTTAGTGATATAGAAAAGATTATCTACCACATGCTTTCTTATCCATATATTAAAATTATAATGTCATGTATTTAGATATTTCTTTTCGTGAAAAGATTGAATACAATAATTCAATAAAAATTATATGAATACTAAAAAGTATGAAACAGTTTATTTTTAAATTTCCCCATTTTTCTCTTTCAATTTACTTATAATTTATTGTAAGTAAATATTTTATTTATCATTAACTTATTATATCTTATTTATATTTTATTATCTTTTAATTTATTATAGTGTTCTAATGAAGAAAAGAACTAATGCAGTAAATTAAAGAAAGAACATAAAATAGGCTTAAATTTCTAATTTTTTTTATTATTCGTACAAATTAATGTAAACTGAATGAATAATAATTAAGGCAGACATCAAAATAGGATTAAACCATTTTTTTATATTTTGTATAACAAAAACATAAAGGCATTATATTTCTGTTTGTTCTTCATCCATAATCATTAAAAATGTGAGTATTTATAGATTATATTTACGAAATTCATTAAGGTAAAAAAACATCAAACCCAAATTTCATCACTAATTATAAAATATAGCCAAAAACTAGAGGAGTTTTTGTTAGTTAATGTTAGTCTTTATTTAAAGCTATAACGTTTTATTAATTCCTAAAAAGTTAAAATGAAATCCGACCTTTTTGAAAAAGAAAATTTTATATTTATTTTTAATAATTTCCTGGTTAACTAAGACAACTTTCAAACTTTTTAATTGCAATTTAATATTCATTTAATCGAAATATTAGATACTGAATGTTTAAACATGGAAAAATTCATTATGAAATGAAAAAAATACATGTTTAAAATATAGTGTTTTCTGGAGAAGTTTAAATATTCTTTCAATAATTCATTAGCTTTTAGTGAAAAAAGTTTGTATTATTCTATTTGTTTAAGAAATTAATGGACTAAATAAATATCTTTAACCCTTGAGCCTAATGAAGGTATTTCACTTAATAATTAATTGATTATTACTTTTTGTTGGTTACTTGTATATTTTCTTCACACACAATATAAGTAATCATCAATATCAATATAAATAGTCCCTCTTATATATTCTCAAAAGAAGTGCAGGTTTGTTATTATCATCTTATGCATTTTTTGCAAAGGTATTTAGTTTAAATCCCAGTTTTTCATTTCAGATGCAAACTTATAGAAGGCATGTGTTAATGATTCGGTTCCTTGATCATAAATATTAAATAAAATGTTCCTTTTTGAAATTCACATGAATATTTGTGAAATAAAAATATATAATTGTTAAAAAAAATGTCAAATAATTTCTGGTAGGTTACATAAGGGAAATTCTGGAGGGAAATTTCTGGACAACCAAATAAATTAAAATCATATGCTGTAAAGATTCAGAAACTTAAAAGAGGTTTCAAGGAAAAATTTCTAAAACTAAATTTCTTGGGAGGAATTAGAGCCAATATTTTCAAAAAATGAGAAAATGATTTTGATTGACATATTTGACATAATACAGAATTCAAAATATTTGAAGAATTTTGGCATGGTAAATAACCTAACAATTGGCAGGTTTTATAAAGCATCTGAATATCCACTGTGTAATGCCTTCAGATATTATTTTTTACAGATAAAGAGTCGTACGCATAAGTTACTAGAAAAGAAAACTAAAAGACATCCAAGCACCGTGGTAAAAATACATGCAAAATATTTCTGCCAAGAGAGAACACCAAAGTACTAAATCAAACTCCCACCTTTTCTTAGTTAGAACCGAATCCAGATCTTTCATGTTGAAGAGTATGGTTCCAACAATAGTATATGTTGACTTTTAAATTCAGCAACTTATAAACGATCTCATTTTTAAGGACAAATAATTAATCAACACTAATACTTAATATTTTTAAACTAATTCTTATTACGAGTATTCGTTTATTGCCTACTTTGTTTTTGAAGAAAAATTTATTCAATATCCCATTTTGAATGTTTCACAATATAGAAAAGAAGCTGTAAAAATGCTTAAAATCTCTAAAAGAACGAAAAATATGACATTTAAATGAAAAGTGTAAGTTTCCTTCAAATAATATAACGTTTTTAAATATATACATTTAATGTACAAAACTTAATATATATTTTGTTGAATAAGATAATTTAATATTATGTTTAAATTTAGAGAAATTGTTTTTTTTTTTTTTCCAAATAAATTTTTCCTAAAAATAAATTGGAATTTTTAAATCTTGAGCTCTATAAATAAAATATAATCCCAGTGAGAAAAAATATTAAAAATTATAAAAACTTTCCTTTTATTTATTATATTACTTTTTCATTTATTAGTTATGTAATATATTAGGTATTTTCCTTTCATTTAAAAGTACTTGCTAAACAATTTTATGTTTATTCCTTTCTTAAAATATTCTCTTATAAAACGCATTAAAATTCATTCAAATACTCAAAAGATTGAAACAAATAACGAGCATATCAATTCTGTGTATCACTAAGAAAGTGATTTTACATGCATGCTTTTATAGGCATTTTCCAGGTTAAAATATATTATTTTGTTAATACTCATTAAAAGATTCATTAAATTTCTGGGAAAAACAATCTGCCTATATAAGTATTACATATATAAGATCTCATCAAAGAGAAGCATGACATTAAAAGATTATAGAAAAGATCTTCTAAAATAAGTTATTTATAATTATATAGATATCTGAAAGATTTTCAAGGAAAATTTATTATTTTTGCATTAAGGTGTTTAGGCACAATCTTCAAAGAGTTTTAATATTATTCAGAAAATTAGAGGAGACTCTGTTTCTCAAAACTTTTTCTAAAATCATCTTAGCAAGCTCTTTATGAGCTCTTCATGTGCTCAAAAGTATAATCCCACATCAAAGTAATTAAAGATGTATTATATTCTCAGAATTTGTATTGATAAATGTGTATTCAACTTAATTTATTTAATGTCTCTTAATACATTTTAAATATCAAAGAAAACATTGAACAGAATTTTTCAGAGAAAAGATACTAAAAAAATCTGTTTATTCAAAGGATTTATAATTTTTTCTATAAAATATTAATTTGAAGAATTAAAAAAATAAATGTATAAAAAACATGCCATTCGCAGACTCTATCAAAAATTTTTAAAAAATGATATCAAAATAGTAATTAATTCTCTTTTTAAAAGAGGTTCTTTCATTTTGGTGAATTTTCAATAAAAAAAAAATCACCAAATTTTTTAAATCAATAATATTAAATGTTTAGTGCGTTGAAATCCCATATCTATTGAAATAAATTTTGCAATCCAATTAATATCAAAAATTAAAGTATTTGATGGTGCTGAAATGAAATTAGTTTCTTTATAAAATTAATGAATGTGTTTCTTAATTTAGTAATTAATATATTCAGTGATGCTTATAATTAATTCAGTCTTATTAAAATAGTTTACATTACTTTTGGCATATAAGTTTTGATAGGAAATATTGATTAGCTTATGGAGCCTATTCTCTTTAATAAATTAATAACCTTACCTTGTGCTCGAAAAATAATTGATTTGAAAGGAAAGTACGATTGATGTCAAAGCATGAGACCCCTGGAGTCATTCTCTTCTTTCATGGGTTTTTGTATTTTATAATTATTCTATCACATCATAAAAGAAAATTTTTTAACATATTAAAATAAATAGTGGATGATATTAATTTTTTATATAATTTAGCTCCGGGAAGTAATTTCATCTACACATTTTGATAAGGAAAAATTAAGTAATTTATATTTATCTGTGACGAATAGAGTAACACCATTTGAATTTAAAAGGTTAATCAAAAATCTGACGGTATAAAAACTTTTATTCATATAAATATTAAATTATTCATTCTGCATCTCCTACACATGAACAAACTAAATGTTAATTTAAGATAAACATGAATAAATTTTGAATTATTATTCATATTATATTCCAATTTTACTTGAATTTTGAACTGTGTTATTACAAAGAAACGTTGCAATGAAACCAAAATTAACATAAGAGCAAGAACCAATGTGATATTTTACTCTTTTAAAGATATCACAATGCTATTTTTTCTTAATATACACATAAATGTAAACGCAGACTCATATTAAAGACTCTTACGTCATTTTATGAAACAGTTAAGAAAATTTAAGTTTACAAAATTCTGTTTAAGTTATTTATAAGGAAGTTTTATTAAAAGATAATGTAAACCTCTAAATGTGCTTTCAATTGTGTACTAAAATATTTGTTTTAAACACATTCTTCCATTCAGATTAAAATTGTTCTGGTACTAAAACAAAGTTTATATTTATTTAATAACTAATGATCACTTTAAAACTTGCTTGCGATGTAATATTAGAAGAAGTAAAAAGATTGAAATTGCAATCAAATTTGAAAAAAAAATTCTTTTTACAATTGTTTCATGAATAAAAATATTAGCTTAAGATGGAAATGAAATAAAAGCTATTTTGATGCAATCCTTGAATTGTCATTTGCTTTGATACAATTGGAGCAAGTTCATTTCAGGTTTCATAGATTTCTACTCACTGAATTTTTAAAACAAAATGTAGGTATTATTTAAAAAAAATATTTACTTAAGAAATTAATATTAATTTAAATAACTAACTAAAAAGGTAAAACTCCATTTTAATATTTTGTTATTTACACATTCCTTTAAAATTTAATTACAAAATGATATGCATTTCAACAATGTTAAATGAAATAATTTAGCGTAATTAAATTATCTCTTGCGAGTGACAAACACATATACGAAATAATTTATTTTTTATACTGTTATTTTTTCATTCCTTTTAAAATATATATTTGATATAATTATTTATGAAGAAATTTAATTAAAATAAAATGGAAAAGTAGCAACAGTGAATTCAAAGCACACAAAAAATGTAAAATAATTCTTAATTAAAAAATTTGTATAACTTAGCAAAAAAAATGTCTTAAATCGAATGCACTTGCATCATGTGAATTAAATTTTAAAAGGTTGAAGCTTTCATCATAATGTAAAAATAGCATT
>JAPDSC010009154.1:593435-626214 GCA_026290005.1 Latrodectus geometricus | reverse complement strand
TTTTGCTATTTTTGCTGCAAGTCCACAAGAAATCATCTGAAAAACATGAAATCTAGAAATGAGAGACAGTTTTTTGTACTTAAAGGATTGTTGCGCAAAAATGAATACAGTGCATGCAGTATAAAATCAAACAAAAAAGGCTTTATTGAAATCATAGCATCGTTACACATGGTTGTCTGACCAAGAGGTAGAACAACAAACAGATGTTTCATAGAATGGGACATGACATTCTCTGACTTCAATGCTTCATTCGTACCGTCTTACCAACTCAGCACCAGATCGTACAACAGTTCTTGAGGTAAAAGTGCGTATATCTCTATCAACACTTGTTTCTACTGTTGGATAATTCAAAAAGACGTAGTTGTGTTGCAAGACGTCTTTCCAAACACCCGACACTTATTCAATGGGATTTAAATCAGGAGAATACTCTGGCAATCCATTTTAGAACCTTCTTTTCCTAATAGCTGCTGAACAGTAAGAGTACGGTGTGGCCATACATTGCCATCCATAAAAAAGAAATCTTCTTCAATGGTCCTCGGTATAGACGCACATTTTTAAGAGTTACTTCCATTCAATTGCATTTTCGAGTTACAAAACCTTGTGAAAATGGAGAACAAATTCACTTATAATGCATCCCAAGACGACGACTCCATTACCACCGTAACTTTCTCTTTTCATAATATTATCGGTATGAAACCATGTATCTTCCAAATTCTAGATCAAATAACGTTTAATATATTACTTCTTCACAAAAACGACTCTCGTCGTAAAAAGAGAACCACTTTCCTAATGAGGTGTCTAGTTTTTGTGTCTCTTCCAACAATATAAATGAGGGCGCCAATGGCCAAATCTAAAAAGGATGCAGTATTCAGGATAGATGACGAATAGGCTACCTTTGTCAATGCATGTGGACACAGTAAACCGTGACACTTGTCATTGTAGTTGCAGAACAATTGTTCAAGCTGATTGGTTTTGGGCTCTTTTTGCCTGCAGTACTAAATATCTATCATTTACTGCAGATTTTTCTCAGATGTGGTCACCACCAACCTTTATAACATCTTTACATATAATTAGGTTTTCCAAGCGCACGAAATGACATTTCTGCTTACTTCAAACTCCACAGCTGCACTGGTCACACTACACCACTCCTCCAGCTTTCTGTTCATTCTTCCCAGTATGAAGTCATCCAGGTGATTCCTTATAGGCATATTTTATGAAAAAACTCATTTACACCAGCAGGAAATGTCTTTAATTGTATTTCAATCTTTTCTTTTATTGTTGCCTTGAGCTGCAAACGCCGACAGCAAGTAATCTACGTATTCTCACTCTTGCAATGCTATTTTTGGGAGACTTTTGCACACGTATGACCTTCCTACAGAATTGCGTGTTTATCTTGCTTAACGCCAAGAACACTTTTTCCTAAATTGCATTGTTAACTACTTAAAATTTCTATTGTTGCTTAATTACTATTCTTGTTTAATAAATTTTGCTCACCTATGAAAAAATATCTGTTATCATTTATGACTTTAAAATGAGCATTTGTGTTTACAATGATGCCAGTATAGAATTTTGTAAATACATCTATTACTATCTATTGCTTTACATGTTTGAACACTTAAATGTATTAAATTTGGTAGTAGAATGTCAGAGTGAAATGTCGAAATTAGATGTACCCTCAGTTAATGAGAATTATTTGTTTATTATCTTAAAGAATTGTAAAAAACAAAAATTACCAAGTAGTTGATGTTTTGGCATAGCAAGAAAAACAACATATAAAGGTAAATAAGGAATTGTTGTGAAATTAAAACAACTAAATGAAATTAATTCTAAATAAATAAAATGTTGTCACACAAATAAAACAAGAATTCAATATTAAATCTCGAATAAATCTATCTTTAATCCAGTAGAAACATTATAAAATGTGGTGTATTGTGGCATAATTAAAATAACTAAATTAACTTTAATTTAAACATAACATAACAAAATATTGAAAATCAAATATGATAAAAATATTAGATTGCTAACAAAATCATACCTTTAAATCAAAGAAATCAGGAATGAACTGAAATGCATTTTAAATGTATTTGTGTGATAATGCAATGAAAGAAACATCACGTGTACAAATAAATCTACATTTCTATACATGAGCTTTTTTATACTTTTGTAAATATAGTTCAGTAAAATATCAACATATTTTTCAGAAAATACAAGAAATGCAACAACAGCTGAAACATAAAGTATATTGCTATAATTAAACTTGAATATAATTTAATAACAATTAAAATTAATAGAACAAACAGGGAAATAACAATATAAATAAAAATTCCCAAGAAATTCTAGTTTTTAAATAACCCTATAATTAAAATCTTCTAAAATAGAAGATTCAAACTAGGATGGAATTAAAATTTGAACTTCTTCAAATATAAATTTTAAAGTAAATCCCAATTTAAGTCCTTAGAGTAAAGACAAAATTAATTATGAGCTTTTTTATTTTGGAAATTTAGATTGAGAGAGAAGGTACGATAGATGTCAATAAATATAGGAAATATAAATTTTTAATTGAATGAATTTCAAGAATAGAGTACTAGTAAATATACAAATTACATTGAAAGAAAGCAATCTAATAATATGTCTTAAAATGATGCTTACTAATGTTCATTTTAAAAGTTTGGAAATTCTAATTAAGCAATTTATTTATAAAAATGCACGATAAATGTATATCTATGAATATCTTAGATCTTTTTCAAAGAATCAAATTAGCAATACTAAAAAAATACGCTTTATTCCGTTTATAATAAAAGTGAAATAAAATTATTTCAAATTAAATTCTCAATTTTATTCGATCAGTATACAATTATTTTTTGTTCTGGCATTATTATAGTAACTCCTTTGCAAAAATCTTTTTGAGTTTAAATAAAAAATACCTTTTCCTGATGATTTTGGGTAGATATTGATGATAAAATTTAAAAAGATTCTTTTATATATTCATAAATTTTTTATACATGTATATGAAGTAAAACGGTATTCTGCAGCCTTATTAAATCCATTTATTTAATACAGATGGTAAAGTATTTGATAAATGTAAAAACTAACTGAATTCTATTTAATGCACGCATAGTTACATTAGATTTTAAATATTAAATTTCTTTTTTTAATATAAAGTAACTCATTACAGAATTGAAAACAATTTACTTAACAGAGATATCGAGGATTTTGTTCCCTATTCTTTCAGTTGCTTCGAAATTTTAGGAGAAAATAAATTATCTAATGAAGGATTTTTATTTGATGCATACAAACGTGTAAACGAAGTCCAGTATTTCAGGAAAATTACTCTAAATTTAATGCTAATAATTTTAGATTTTTATTAAAGAAACTGTCTCCAGAAAATTACGGGAACCTTTAATAAAGACTCATTAATTTGATGATTAAAGATATTTATACATTCCTTTATGTAAAAAAATTGATGAATAAAGAGCTATAGCCTATAATTTTAAAATTAAAATTGATAAGTTGATATGTTTATTGAATTATTAAATGTAAAATAATAGTTTCAGTGCATAACAAAGACTGAGAAACTTTTCCTTGCTATGCTATTCTTTGAAAAGAGGAAGATAAAACATTCTAAGTGATGGCAACAGCTGTATGAGCGAAAGAATTTCGTTGCTTAAAGTCTCATTAACTATTTCACTCCTTCGTCATCTGTAAAAAGTTTTTCAATAGAATTTTAAAGTTTTTGCAAACTGGATAAAACAGTTAATATTTTTAGAAGTATTTTTGAATTTCTGGAAAAATTCATACTTAAAACATGACAAAGAGAATTCTTCAAAAAACATTTTTTATGTATGCTGAGATATACTAATACCATAATCTAATCAAAAATTGGGTGGGATATTTAAATTCCTGTTTGTATAAATTTAAATTAAATTAAGTTAAAAATAAGTAAATATTGTTTTAAATTTCTTATAAATTGGCTAATTTTAGAGATTTAATAAATTGAAAAATAACTTTCAGGTATAGTTATTCAAATACTTTGTTGAGAAAATAAACCTAAGTAAACTTATTGAGCTCAGAAGCACTGAATGTTTTAAATTTAACTCAATGGAGTTGCTGTGAACATAGTTCAAAGTCGCAATCTTTAAAGAAAGTATTTCAAACGTTTGAATGAATTCTTTTAAAATGTAGAAGTCATACAAGCATTGAAAACTTTAATTTAAATTACTTTTTATGAATTCAATTGACATAATGATTAGGTTCATTCATAGCTGTTAAATTTATCCATTTATTTGTTTTGATAGAATTATATTTTAAGTTGTGAGAAAGAATATTAATACTATAAAATTAAAAGAATATGTATTAAAACTAATCTCAAATGTACATAAACGTAAAATTTAGCAATTAATTTTCTACTATCCTCAATTTGTGAGGAAGCAAGTCTGTTTTTACCAATGAATACTTTTTATTTAACATATTTCAAAATGATACTATGTGCGCGATACGACACACAAATTATTATTTGTTAATAAGCTTATTTAAGTACACATTATTGTATTTTCTCTCTTTCTTTATATATAAAAAAGTTATTTAATTGTAACCCTTATATGCGAATAAATCTGCTTTATTTGTACTCACCTTTATTTTTTACTCTCTATTTTTTTTTAACATTGCCAGATAACTTCTCTTTCCCTTTCGACATAAGTTGTGATCAGTGTGGTTACTCCCTCTTTTTCGACCAATGCGTAATAAGATCAGTATCACTCTTTTTGTGCCTCGGCTACCATATTAAACATGTATATTTTGATAGCTTTGCCAAATTCCTTGCATTCAAGAGCTATGATCTTTCACTTTTAATAAGCAATTCTTTTTCAGTTACTATTATGAGCTGATAAATTAATTTTAATTATATCTTTTTCCATTTAATGATCAGAACAAACTTTATATGTATAAGATAACTGGGTGTTTCTACTGTAACGCATAAAATGGTGTACACCTAAGTCTGTTTTTACACGGTAGATTGGTTCCAGAAGAAGCCGTGTAAAAAAAAAACGTGTAAAAAAAGACATTGATCTTATACAAAAATGGGTGATTTGTTCCTAATCTCTAAAACCTATTAAAATTAGTGAAAAACAAGAATTTTTAAGAACAAGAATTCATGTTTATTTTATTAAATCAAATATATAATGCTTATTTTCACAAGCATAGTAATTAATGATAAAAAAGATATGCACTCTAATCTTAAAAGTAATATAAATTAAATGTATGGCAAGTTCAGGAACTTAAAAACTATGTTGTGAACGAAAAGAATAGGTTATTCAATTTTTAAGGTAAAAAATAAAATAAAATAGAATAAGTGATAATCATAAATACAACAACATAAATTTAATTGCTGTCGTCATCAGTTATTCGTAAATAACTGAATAAATACAAAATATTTTTTGGCTTACCTTTTATCTTAATGCGTTAAAATTAAATTTAATGGAAAATCAAATTTGCCTGCAAAAAATTTCTTTACCAAACACGTCTTATTGCATTGACAGTTCACAAAATATTAACACGTTTCAATTGCTCTGACCAGTAAATTTTATTGTATGCACATAAAGGGAATTCCCCTACTTGTTTGTACGCGCTAAAGGGGAATTCACTTAAATCTTTAAGCTAGTGTTCGCAAACTATCGATGGTTTCAGACTTTTTTCTTTCATAAATACTTTTTTGTGATATGAACATACTTCGCAAAAATTAAATTTGACAAAAAAAATTTAAGTACATAAAATTTGAAATCGTGCTAAATGGAATAAAATCGTGTAAAAAAATTAAAAATATTCAATTTTCAAACCGTGTTATATCAAAACCGTGTACAAAAAGACCGTGTAAAAACAGACTTAGGTGTATATATATAAAGAGGATATATTAATTTTATTTTTCATTATAAGAAAGGCATATCTCTCTTTCTCAAGTTTGAAAGTTTATATAAATGAGAATAAACAGCAAAATTATTCTTCTACTTAGGTTCTGTGGATTAGGTCCACTGGAAGAACTTATCAGAAATTGGTTGTCATAGTTCTAGGAAAAAAACATGTTGCACACGTGCAATTTTTATAATCTTTTGATATCTAAGCAATGTGTTTTTATTTCAAAATGTCTTTTGCCTATTCTGACAATTTTTTTATTGCACTGTTTCCCACAAAAGTATTTATCGTATTCAAGATTATGTATTGCTTTTCTTATACGAACTTTCACTCTTGTAACTTATCTGGCGTTGTTTCATGTTTTCAAAATTCTTCTCTTAAGATAGTATTCCCTCATTTATACTTAAAGATGATTTCTTCGTCCGATTCGTTTAATGAATTTGAATAAACTGTCAGTGTGATATAGAATCCATGACTTCCATATGATCCGTATCATAGCATTTGCCAATTACCAATTTTTAACCATCTTGTACTTTAAAAATAACCAATTAGTGTAAAAATTTGTAAAAAGATTCATAACGTATCATTTTAACAGTAGAAATCATTAGACTATCAAAGAACATGTAAATAGGCTTAACTATAGAATAGTATTCATATTAAATTGTTATTATGAAGTAATAACCAAAAAAAAAAAGAGAAATTCCATATAAGAGAATAATAACATTTTTCTCGTGCAGTGTCTGGCATGAAATGGATATAGGTAACTAAATATAATCATAATACCTAACCAAGTTATTGATAGTTTACTAAAATCCTCAAGTTACAACATAAATATTCAATCTGTTAAAATTATTTGTTTATCCAACTAAAGTATTAACTAGGAATCATGATTTTGTTTTTTATTAGTATTTCTTCATTAATATTATACAAAAACTATTGAAATTAAAAAAGAGTTCACAAACTTATAAACTTTTTATAGCTTAGATGTAGAATATTATTTTTCAGTCTCATAAACCTTTCCGTCAAAGAAAGCTTAAAATATCTAGTCAGTTAGGTTATACATTAGAAATTATCAATCCTAATAAAAAGCTGATATCTTCAGCAGTTTGTGCGATAAAGTTGTTGAAGAAAAATTTATGGTTAAATTGTGAATCAAAACATGTTAAACAAATATTGCGGTAAGTTAACTATTAAAAGTAAAATTTGAATAGAATTTCAAATTCTTTTAAATTTATTTATAATTGTCAATAGGTTAATCATTCCTGGGCTTTCCCGAATTTCTGTATTTTTTTGAATGCTACGAATATTATCAGGGACTTTTGTCCTTGATAGTTTGAAAAAATACTATTTGAAAGAAGAAATTTTTATTGTTTAGTTAATAAATCATACGAGATATACAACTTATTTAAAAATTTCCAAAAAAATAATTTCTTACAAGATTTAATTAAAAGTTGATATAAGCATATTTTTTATTTGATTGAAGAGAAATATTATAGTATTTGAATATTTATCTTTGAATATTAAAATAATATTTCGTGGCCTTCATTTTTCAGTTTTCAGTTTCAGGCCTTAAGTTTTTACATAATTTTGTTTGAAACAAACAAAATCTGGGTATGAAATTTAAAAATTAGCTTATATTAATGTATTTATAATTGATAAAAATAAAATATTTATGTACACAATTCATTTTCAATAAAATAACTTATTCTATGTATATGATCATTAAAATGAACTCTGTGATTTTTCGATACCTGTATAAAAATTCATTAATCTACAGGTTGTTAAATTTTAGCTTTTAATAACCTTTGAAAATATTTATATGTATTTCTTTGTATTCATTTGTATTAAAAATGCTTAGTAAGATTCATCGAATAAATTTCCTGCACTTCATAACGACTTTGTATTAATAAAAACATATAAAATCTTAGTATTTTTACATGATTTTAAAGTTGAATTAGTTTATTCCTTTGCAAAAATCTTTGTTTTGCAAACTGAAAAGTATGAGCTGTAACGATGTAAGCAAATTTATTAAAACGTGAAAAATTAAATTGAGTTGTAATACTTAATAAATGCTAAGTTAGAAACTTAATATGTTATTGAACTTTATTTATTTATGGTTTAAAAAATAAATAGAAGAGAAAGAGATTTCTTGTGTAAGGAAATTAAATCTACAAAATGTGAATTGAAAGATAAAACTTTCTGGAAGTTGAAATGTATGGAAATTGTTATTTGTTTTCCAAAAATATGACTCATACACTGTCTACCAATAAGTAGTTGGACTCTTTTGCAAATGACGATATCAAAGGTTTTGAGGTACGTCACGGCCTCCAACAGTATACATCGTATAAGAAACAGCATCGCCATTAGTCGCATGCAAGATGCCGCGCAGTTCGGAGCTCCCAGACTTCAAGAAAGATATAATTATCTGATATCATGAATGTGGCCGATCCTTAAGGGACATATCTAGTGATATGAAGTACCCAAAATCGACAGCGGCCTTTGTGATTAAGAAATGGAAGGTGAGCGGTGATTGTCGGAATGTGCCCCAAGTTTGCAGACAAACAAAACTGGAGCTAGGTTGATTTGATTGATTTGGTTGGGTTTTATGGCGCAAGGTCCAAAAAGGACAAGCTGCGCCAAGAAATTAAACTTTAGAGAAAAATTTGATTAATAAAACCCAGACTCAACATTAAAAGAGAGATTAAAAAACAAAAACAAGTGTATATTATTGTATTAAAATGTAAATATGTAAAATTGAAAATGAAAGTAAAAATAAAATTTATAAAATCAAACTCATAAAGCTTAAATAAAATTAAGAAAATCAATTGCCTTTAAAAAGGCAAAAAGGTTTCTGTGGGGTGGCTGCCCCACTAAATCATATAGAGTTAAAATGTCAGTATGAAAAAATATAAAACGGTAAACGTTAAAATCAGGACATGCGATTAAAATACGATTTACAGTGTATGGTTCATCACACGTTTCACACCATGGATTCAATTCATTTAGAAACAAATGTCTGTGTGTGAAACGTGTGTGTCCGATACAAAGGCGAGTTAATCGAACAACGGCACTTCGTAACGGTAAAATTGGTAATGTGGTGAGGTATGGGAAAATGTTATGTAGTTTGATGCCGACCTGCATACTCCATGACTCCTGGCAAAGAGAATGTATGAAACTTTTAACACCTTTTTTCACATCAGAGAGAGGTACAAATGGTGAAATTTGCCCGGATGCGGTTTTTGCAGCCGTATCAGCTCTCTCATTTCCATCAAGACCTACCTGACTTGCTACCCAACAAAATAAAATTTTATAACCCTTGCCAGCAAGGGATTCCAATACTCTGGAAATTCTAGACACAACAGGGTGACAATTAAAACTATTGTCTCTCAAAGCCTGCAAAACACTCATGCTGTCAGTATAAATACAAAATTGACGATTGTCATCTGTATTCACCTGCTGAAGTGCGTGGTAGATAGCTGTTGCTTCAGCAGTAAAGATCGAGCAGGAGGAATGTAGGCTGTAACTGTAAGAGGTATTATTAATAAAAATAACACAGACAACATGTCCTGCTGACTTAGAGCCATCTGTGAATACAGGTTTGTAAGATTGATATTGACAGCGATGAGAAGAGAATAGCTGTTGAAAGACAATAGGTGTTGAGTCAGATTTTGCATAATGATCAAAGGAATTAATAAAATTAAATGTCGAGTTATACCAAGGCGGATGAGTATAGTAATTAGGTGAATCATTCCGCAAATCACATAGGTCAGTTAATAGAAGATATGATTTAACTCGTGTGAAAAAAGGTGGGATGCTTCTTGAACGAGCATCATAAAGTCTCTTAAGAGAATCATTAGGAATCATTGAGCATAGAGGATGATGAGGGGTTGATATAACCTTGGCGTAGAAATTGAGAGACAGCTGCATTCGTCGCAGATCTAGTGGTAATTGATGACATATTACATATAGACTCTGGACGGGTGATGTGCGAAATGCGCCAGAACATATTCTCAAAGCAGAGTGATGTATAGTGTCTAATCTGCGTAAGACAGAAGACCTAGCAGATCCATACACAACACATCCGTAGTCAATGAGGAACAAAATCAGAGATTGATATACCCGAAGGAGTGACGAGTGATCAGCACCCCAAGATGTATTTGATAACACCTTGAGGATTAAGCGATCGCTCACATTTTTTCCGCAAATGTAAAACATGTAGAAGAAAAGATAATTTTCTGTCGAAAATCACTCCAAGGAATTTTATCTCATTGACTACAGGAATAGGTGTGTTGTTGATGTGAATCACTGGATCATTATGCTGGCTTGTCTTTCTGCAAAAGTGGACACAACTACTCTTGCCAGGAGATAAAGTATGGCCATTTTCAGCACACCATGCAGCTAATTTGTTGACAGCAGTTTGTAATTGCCTCTCAATTAATCGCATGTTGGACCCCTGACATGATATTTGCAGGTCTTCAACAAGCAATGTGCTTTGAATAGATGAAGGTAAATGATGAAGTATGTTACTAATGAATAAGCTAAAAAGTGTGACACTTAAAATCGAACCCTGAGGGACACCCTCAGATTGATTAAAAGTATTGGAAAGAATACTTCCAATACGAATGGGAGTTTAAAAAGTTCTGAATGAACATAGGCAGATTACCCCGAAAGCCAAAATCATATATCCTACGGAGAATTCCATAACGCCACGTACGGTCATAAGCCTTTTCTTTGTCAAAGAAAATGGAAACGAGATGATTCCTCCGCACAAAGGCATTGCGGATCTGCGTTTCCAAGCATGTAATATTATCAAGAGTGGATCTTCCTTTACGGAAGCCACCCTGATTAATATGAATACAGTTATTCTTTTCTAAGACATATACGAGGCGGGCATTGACCATACGTTCGAGAGTCTTACATAAGCAACTCGTCAGAGCTATAGGTCGATAATTCAAAGGATTAGAAGGATCTTTACCAGTCTTTAGGATCGGAATCACTATTGCTTCTCTCCAAAGAGTTGGAAATTCATTTTCAGTCCAGATCCTATTGAACAAAAGTAATAAGTTCAATAGGGAATCTGGACTTAAGTGTTGAAGCATATAATAGCTGATTCCATCAGGTCCCGGACTGGTATTATTGGCCTGCAGTAATGCTTTCTTCAATTCTGACATCCGAAATACACAGTTGTAAGGTAAGGCTTGTCCTTGCTTGAAACGAATTGAATTTCGCTCAGCACGACTCTTAGTCCTTACAAACAAAGGACTGTAAGAGTCAGTGCTTGAGACATTAGCAAAAGTTTCCCCAAGGAAGTTAGCGATTTCCTTAGAAGAAGAATGTACAGCTGCTCCGGTTTTTAAAATGGGAATGGAAAATTCCTTATAAATTCCATTGGCTGCTTTTACTCTTCTCCACAACTGCTTACTGGATGTAGAAGATGTTATAGAAGAAAGATAGCAAGACCAAGATTCCTTCTGACTTTGACGACGAGATCTGCGAGCTAATGCTTTTGCTCTCTTAAAGGCAATTAGATTCTCCGTTGTGGGGTACCTCCGAAATAATCCCATAGTCTCCTCTGTGTCTTATAAGTTCTTTGACATTCATCATTCAACCATGGTTTACAACGCCTGTGTTATGTAGAGGAACATTTTGGAATTGTAGAATCAGCTGCATTTATTATTGCTGCAGTGACAGTATAAACAGCCTCATCAATATCATCGATCGTAGTCATTTTTCCATCAACAACTGCCAATTGTGTAAATAGCGTTCAATCTGCCCGACTGTACGAGTAAGTAGGTAGGCGATGTCGCACACTACTATCTCCAGCCTGGGAGATGTCGAGAGGGAAATGATCGCTGTTATGCAGATCATTCCCTACTGTTAAATTTAACAATGGCAGAAGTGAGGTTTAACAATGGCAGAAGTGAGGGTGTACAAATGGCGAGATCGAGAGAATGGAATGTTCTTGTGGAATGTTCTTGTGGGAAATATGTCTTCGGTATTGATCAGACAGAGGGAATTATCAGAAATAAATTGCTCTATCTGTCGACCGCGAGAATTAGTATCATCACTTCCCCACAGAGAATTATGGCCGTTAAAATCACCGAGTAATAAAAATGGTGTTGGCAGCTGATCGATCAATGCATCAAGTTCCTCTTGGTGGATGACATCATGTGGTGGCAAATATAAACTACAGACTGTAATCAGAACTGTGGTATGAATTCTTATAGCTACAGCCTGTAGAGTCGTATTGATTGGATGGACAGTGCTGGGGAAATCATTAGATGTTAAAATGCAAACACCTCCAGACACCGCACCATCGCCTCCACAATCTTTTCTAAAACATTTATATCCCCGCATGGAAACTTTATTTATAGACTTCAGGAAAGTTTCCTGAAGTGCTATACATGCGGGTCTATAAATTGATGTTATAGATTTGATGTCATCAATATGAGAGCGCAAACCATGGCAGTTCCACGAAACAAAGGAGACTATGTTTTAAATTAAAAAGCTCCTTTTCTGGAGCTGGAGGGCATATCTTCCGTCCATTCATCGAACGATATATCATAGTCCGAAGGATGTAAGGAGACAGCATCAGACTCCAGTGATATGGCTCTACGGGTGGATATTGAGGGCCCCTCTTTGGCAGATTTTAATTTTAATGCCTTCATGGCTTTTGATTTAGCCATAGGAGCTTTTTTCCGAACGATGGATACGGAGGTCGATTTCGGCTTTTGTACAGATGTAGGGGGTAATTTAATAAGGGGAAGCGAAAAGTCTTCCGTTTGAGTACTTGCTGTTCTGGTGACCTTGGCAGCGATTTTGGCATAGCTTGCTCCTGCTTGACGTGTACGAGATTTAACAGAACGTCTCGCCTCAGGATATGAACAGTTGGTCTTAACCTTCGTGGTAATAATTTCCTTTTCCAATTGCCAGATAGGACAACTTCTAGCGTAGAAGAGGTGATCACCTTTGCAGTTGACACATTTTTCTTTTGAAACTGGAGCTAGAGATCGACGACTGTTGTCCAGAGAAATTCGAAAGAACCGAACCCAACCGATGACCCTCATCCACGAGGAGATTCAACAGGCATCCGGGAGTATTGTTTCAATAAATACCATCCGTAAGGAAGCACATATGCTTCGTTTACATGGTCATGCTGCCCATAAGTCTTTGATCACAAAGTCCAACAGCGCTGCTTGGTTAATGTGGTTCAAAGTACATCGAAATTGGACCGTAGATCAGTAGAAACGGGTTCTTTGAAGTGACGAATCAAGGTTAACCCTTTAATGTTCGGATGGCAGGGACAAGGTTTGGCGCCTGCTTGGAGAACGTCTCCTGCCAGAATACATTGTGCCAACAGTCCAGTTCAGCAGAGGTGTTTCTTTTGGTATGGACTGGGATCCTTGGTCCCCATTCATCGTAAGCTCAGCGCTAATGCCTACTGCACCATTTTAAGTGACAGTGTGCTTCCTACGTTGTGGAAGTTTTACGAGTTTTAACCTTGTTACTTTCCAGGTGACAATGCCAGTTGACATGTTTTGAGGTTAACCAAGGATTGGTATAGTGTCAATGGAGTTCATTGAATAGACTGGCCTTACCAGAGCCTAGATCTGATCCCTATCGAGAACCTGTGGGACGAGTTGGATCACCGAATTAAGGGGTGCACTACCGTCTAAAATCTGTGAAAGAAATTGTATGTCTACTCCAAGTCAAGGGGAAGACAATGGCACTGGCTGTAATACGAAGACTTGTGGAGAGTATGCCCGCAGGGTTCAAGCTGTAATTGCCTCTTGTGGACGTACTACCAACTATTGATGTTGAATAAAGTTAGTTTATTTTTTCTATCACAAGTGTCCAAATACTTATTGGTAGACAGTGTATTATTCTTAAACTATTATTGCTAACTACAAGATGCATAATATTCCCTCTTGGTCACTTCAAGTTTTTGAAGTTATTTTAGCAAGATAAATCAAAATTAATTAAGTTATTATGTAAAAAATGTAATATTTAAATTCGTTTCCTTTTTAATGAGAAATAAATTACAAAGCGTTTTGAATTTTTACTGAAAACCAGCAATCAATAAGGAACTGAAAATGGTAATTATTACAAATTGAATTCAGATTCATTTTCCCCTAGAGTGAGATATTTTATCATATCTATATTAACATTATTTGAAACTTTATAAAATTTCATGCATGTAAGCCAAAATTTGTTTCAATGAGAGTTAATTAAGCAAATTATATGGAATGAGTAAAAAATAAGTTGAAAGGAAACGTAATCACTGTAAATAATAATACAGAACATTGAAGTTTATTTGAAAACCCCTTTAATATTTTATAAAACGAAATATATCTTTGTTATACACGCAACAAGAATTTAATGTATATGACTTATCTTAAAACATGCATAGTAAAAATGTCTTCATGTTATTTCTCTTATGAATTTTGACATTATGATATAACAAAATTGGAGCAACGTTCAAATTGGGAACATACAAAATTTAGTATTTGATAAATAATTTTGTTCATATATTACCTGTCAATTAATTTAAAAAACTCTTTGTGCATGAATAGTGTGAAAAATTGTAGCAAGTAATATAAAATTATAATCTAGATAATTCTTTGGAAGTTCTAATACTCCTCTCTCTATCTCTAATAAGTTAAATAAGAATTAAATTTCTTTTAAAAATTGCTTCACTCTAATAAATCTTACATATCTATCAAACACAGCTGTAAAATTAAAAAGAGTATGTGGACAACTTAATTATATTAACTTGATTAAAAATATCCTAAGAAATATCTTAAGCTTAAATTTTAATTAATCTTTTTTATGATTTTAATAAGCATTGACTTGATTTTGTATTTTTTTATATGTTTTGAATCCTTGTTAAATTAATATTGATTTTAAAGTTAGCTAACGCATCCCATAATACTTTTGACAAAAGCTGAAGTTATTGGTTAGTTCAATTAATTTTATATTTTTATGTCGAATATAATTCCAGGATATCGTCTTTATTAAAGTTTTCATTAATATTCTACTATGTGATAAACATTACAGATAAATTGTAATTTTGCACAAAACTAGAAAATATGTATAGAGTTAAGATTTAATTCAAATGAGTGTCAAATGGCTTTCATATATAACGTGTGTCATATATAACACTTTTACATTTATATTAATTACAAAATTATTAACTTTTAGATGAATGAAATGATTAATTATTAACTTCTAGATTATTTAAGCCGTAGTATATTTTTCTTGATAATAAATTTTGAAGTCAACACTACAAATTAAAAATATAAATCATGGAAAATGGATCTCAACTCAAATAAAAATCTAAATTTTATTTTTAAACTAAATTTTAATCTTTTTAGTAAATTTTTGCTTGAAAAGTAGCATTTTTAACAAATTTTTGTGTTGAATTAAACCCAAAACATATTGTACCATAAAACTATTTTGAGAAACAATAGATTTCGACTATTTATAAAATTGCAACTACTATATAAACTATCATTTTAAAAGACTATTTTATGACAATTGGAATCATAACATCTCAGGTTTAATTCCAATTTCATAGCAGCAACATTTCCGTTCTCTTTAATATGGTTCTTTGTAAAAATAGCAGGAACTTCAAGAGTATCTGTTTAATTTTCTGTACGCTTCATATCCTACTGTTTAAAAATTAATAAAATAGTGGAAATAGACTTGATATAGTACCACGTAAAACAGACAAAATGTCCAAAACATGGGAGAAAGCTTTTTCTACTTCTTCAAATTCCTATTGTTATGCAAATATATTACCAGTAATACTGCTTCTTTTATAGCCGTTATCTCGCTCGACAATAGCGTGCAAACACCTCGTAAATTACACACAGCTTTTTTTAAATTTTCTGGGTAGTTTCCCCTATAAGGATAAAAAGGACGAAAATCCATATGTATCTACCATTTGCTGTTGCATTTGTTGCATTGTATTTATTGTCGGCTAGATCTAAGTTTTGCTGGAGTTTCATTGTTGATGACTTCAATCATTTCGACATACAACATAAAATTAGATAATAAATATTGTTTCCCATTATTCAATGCTTATAGAAAATTTTATTTTCGTATTAGATGCACTATCTCTAAGCTTTTTACCAAATAAAGTTCTTTGAAGATTAGAAGCATGTGTGTGATAAGATATTCAATATCTTATTTACATTTTATAGATATTTCAAATGTATTTTAAAACGTATGACAAAATTTAGTTAAGTATGATAAGTATGTATTTAAAAAATATGAGTCATGTATAAAATTAAGAAAAGTAAGTATCGTTTGTATTCACACACAGTAAACAAAGAATTTTAGTTCTTATTCTCTCAGAAAAGGATATAAAAGGATTTACAGAATATCATTGATACGGTTAGTGAAAAGGATTTTTTTCCGTTGAAGAAAATTGTATTACAAATGAAACTGCTTCACCAATAAAAATTTTCAATGACATTTCACGGAATAAATGGTACAAAGCACTCAGTACCCTTTAGCTGCATTTTATTTTGCTACTTTTTAACAATTGCTAATCTTTAAATTATCAAACTAAGAAATATATTTCCTTATGTTGAAAAATAAGAAAGTATTTTAGATGTAAAAGAAATCATATTAAAACTGTGGGGAAAAGAAAGCTTAAAATATCTTATGCAATAAAATGAATCTATTTTAAAAATCAATCATCACTTTCATGGGATAACAATATTTTTAATTACGAAATATTTGGGATAAACCAATGTGTTTGCTCGAGAAACAACCACTTCGTAAATTCGAAGAAATACTTAAAAACACCCGTTAAACAGTTCCAAACCCTTCATCTTGAAAAATAATTAAAATGATTTTTGAATTTTCATTTATAAAAATAGTTGAAAATATGAAGTTTGAACGATTAATAGTTATGTTTGAGGTTCTTTTCCATTTTGGAAAACATGAGAGATTGATTAATGAAGCATCTTACACAGATGTGACAAATTTATTCTATTGTATTCATTGAAATATATAATTATTAATAAGTTTGTGGTTTTGAGAAAGAATTCACCAAGAGATTTGATGTGGTTATTCACTGCGCATTCTATCAAAAAAAATTGCAGAGACTGCATAATTTTTGGGAGTGAGACATGTCAAAAAAAGAAATATAACAGTTCATTTAAGTGTTTTTCAAACTAAACCTGATCAGATATAGGAATATTAATAAAGACGTTTGCCCTCGAAAAGTATATTAAGTAAGCAACCTTTGTACCACTAAGTAACTTATTCAATTCCAGTTATTAAACAATTCTAGGTAATAGATGAAGTTCCATTAAACCGTGAAATCGTCGCTTAAACTATACTAAATTTCACTAAGAGGGTGTCTGAAAATTATCACTTTGAAAAATCAATTTTTTTTAAATGAATGTTGATGTATACAATTTATGTTGGGAGAATAAATATAAAAGAGAAATCATAAGGACATATCGCATTTTAATCCATATATTCATCTCTCCAATTTTATGGTCGTGATAAAACTTGATACAACACTTTGCAATAGAATCAGTCAAAAAGATTTTGAAACAGGACAACTGTGACTGATTATTTTCTGCAGTTAATTGTGAAAGTCAGTCTTTGATATATATCTGCATTTATTGGTGAAATTTTGAAACAATTTTACAAACAAAAATCTTCTTGATTCAGAACTATGCTTTCTACAATGAGTTGTAAATTTACCAAGATGCTGTGTTTTGTTTATTATAAGATGTCATCTGAAAATCAAAAATACATTATTTACAAAGTTATCTATTACGTATATTTAAGAGAAAAGTCTATTGGAAGAGTGACTTTATTGTCTAAGATAAAATTATATTCTTTAGGATAGCCAAAAATGCCTTGTGATTAGGCCGTCCGACAAAAAGAGCTTATACAGGCT
This sequence comes from Latrodectus geometricus, assembly GCA_026290005.1. NCBI lineage: Eukaryota > Metazoa > Arthropoda > Arachnida > Araneae > Theridiidae > Latrodectus > Latrodectus geometricus. Next base: position 608,384 of record JAPDSC010009154.1, on the reverse strand, counting down.
GACCCCATCTCATTAATATAAGATTTAATTAATATTAAAACCTCTATGTCAATTAAATTTTTTCAAAATATCTTATCCCTTAGAAATTTAAAAACATTTGAATAATATCTAAATTTCTATGATCATTTATAATATTATGAAATGCAGCTAGTAAAATGGTTATTGAGCTACACTGTTTTAGAGATAAAAATTTATTTTTTTGGAAAAATTATTTTTCCCGGAACAATATTTATATCATTATGCTGAATGATAATTATAACAATATTATTTATGTAGTATTTTTTATAATATAGGAACAATTTTTTAGATTGAGTTTTTAGCCAGAGCAATTTTTAAAGTTTCATGTCCTTTTATAATATTAAGAACATGCAGCCATGTCTTGATGTGGAATTGTTAGTGAACCAAACAGCATTATTGTAAAGATCAAATGTAATTCTTCAAAAATAGTGGAAACGGACAGCATCATTAAAAATAACATTATTTGAATAGAATTCGATTTATGTTATAGAATAAAAAAAAGAAAATTATTGATTTTTTTTCTAAAAGCAAAACCAAATAAATGAAAGAATTCCTTTTCAATAACACAATATTCAAAGATTTATTACCCTTTATAAGAAAACAATTTATATTTCTGCATTTTATACTTGAATGTGAAAAGCAAATATATCTTACTTTATAAAATTCTTAAGTATGGATTAATAACATACTTAAATATTGATGAAACCAATTTACTAAACGAAGCTAATCGTAGAATAATTTGACTTTGCATTTTTTTAATTTTTGAAATTTAATGATAAACATTTTATTAAATAAAATATATTATAAAGCTTAGTTTAATAATGCTTTAAAATGCGTATTAGCATTTTTTTACTAGTGTATTTATTTAATTTGCACAAAATGTGAGATTTTAAATCAAATGAAAAATATTTTTAATAAACATACACAGAACTTAACTTCTCAGTATTCCACAAACTTTAATACATGAATTTATCCACTTTCTAAGCAAAGAAAGAAAAAACTGGTTATGGGTAAGATGGATTAGAAAAAAAAGATGTCAAAATTGCTGAAACACTTGTATAATTTATCGCAAGTGAACTGTTAACATAATCACAATATGTTATTAATTTTAATGTTAAGAAACGTTTTCACAATAATTAAAAGATCATTTTATATATAAACTTATATTATTTGAATTTTTTTAAATTAAAATATTTTAAGACTATTGTTTTGCAAATGTACAAATAACTGATGTATTTTATGTATTTTACGTAAAAATGCTGTTAAGTTTATGTGTTCAAATCGATTGAGAGATTTTATGATTTTGAATATGATTTTCTGACATTCGACTAAATGCTATTGGGAAATGTATGGTAAAAAAAACTATTCATGGAAAAGAAACAGTAACATTTATTCATGTTAATTAGTTTGTTCGTATAAAATATCAATCTAAAATTTGAGATCTTAAATGTCTATGAATTTAACCAATTTTTTTGTTTCTAATCATAGGATTATAATTATAATGATTTGTTTCTATAAGAGAGCCCCACATACTTCTGTAGATCATGGGTGAATGATGCTAGAAATGTGCGATAACATTTAGATTATCTTCGAATAGTGAAGGAGAATAATGCATAAATATTTTGATAAATACATGAAAGTATAGATATAAATTTTATCTTCTTAAGCTCTACTTAAAAACTTCAAATAATTTGATGAAATGTTATACATATTACGAGAAGGATATATGTAGATTTCATAATTTCTCAAAATTCCCTGGTAGCGAAAATAAGTTTTATAATGCCTTTCCCAGAAATCCTGTCAATTTAAAAGAAAATTAAAATATTCCTATTTTGCAATATAATCAGATAATTAATTTTTATATTTTGCTGTGTCATTTTCTTGTTGAGTTAAGAAAACCAATTCATTGCATTTACATTTGCAAATCAATCTGATATCAATCAACCTGACATAATTTTCTGTAAACAGTTCCAAACTTTAATTACTGAAAGCATTTACAATTAAAAACATTACTGGGGCAAAAACAATGAGATTATTCTTACATGAAATAGAGATAAAAAAAAAATATCAGATATTTTACAGTGCTTATTGTGAATATGAATAATAAGATATAATTGGTTCTCACAGGTGTCTTTTGGAATATATATTAAGCTACAAAAAGACCAATTTAAAAATCAGTCCGTTGTACAATACAGAAAAGATTGCCTTTCCCCAAGTTCATATAAGAAATGAACACTATATAGTTTTCTCAAAACCTCGGTAAAATTAATATAGACGTACTTTCATAAACCTAAATCATTGAGACATTTAGAACAAATTTAACGCCGAAGAGAGTATTTGAGGAATTTAGTTGGAAATTAAAAAAAAAAAAACTCCGTTACATTGCATATATCAAAAAGTAAGTGGATCTACAAACACTATTCTTAGCTATTAATAAAGAAACATGATGTTCAACAATTTAAATTTTCAGATGTGTCATTTTTCGTAAGGAAAGATAACATTTATGTTGTTTTAAAGATAGCCTTCAAATTTCAAGTTCTTGATTAGGTTTTTACAGACTGCTATATTTATACAGTTCATAATTTTTATTATCATTAAATAATTATTTTTATTATGATTTAACAACAATTCAAATCAAAATAATTCCATAGAAATCCAGTCAAGAACAGCTTTTATTTAGTATAAAATTTACTCCTATGTAAAATGATAGCACTTTATTTAATTCGAAACAATGTATGTTTATGGTATTAGTAATAAGTATGCTCATAAATTGGTTTTGTATTTTACAATTAGTCTTAGCTCAATTCAGACTTAGTAATTTTATTAACAAATAACTTTATTATCTAATTATTAATAAACATAAAATGTAAATGTATTAAAAGTAACATGGTAAAAATAATCTCGATATATATAAGAACGAGAATTTAGGGAATTTCTAAAACTGAAGTGTATTATATCTGAGATCAGTTCAGTCTTAGCTCATATTTGTGCATTGAAGTCCTCCAGCAAAAACGCAAAATTCTGCTCATATCCTTTAACAGATTAATCTACTGGTGAAAAGAAATAATATTAATAATTAATTCAGTCAATAACATGTTAAGCAATAATGTGAAAATGAAAGTGTGAATATATTGTTGACAGTCGATAATATGGGTAGTGAATCTAATAATGTAATCAAAATATAATGTTGACGAAAACAAAATAGCATCGATATTTATCAGATTCAAATACATAGAGATTTCTGTTTACATTCTTTCCTGTAATGTATGTATAATGTAGGAAAAATAATGATATCTAATCATATAAATAAATAGAAAAGATGGAGATATCTATGTGTTGTTCTTCTGTAAGAAAAATATCATAGCTGGAATACCATTACTATTTCTTATGGATAAGTATATTACAAGGCAGCTAATATTATCGTTAAAAGGTATGAGCTTTCTCCTTCTTTGCTGCTTCCTATGAAATCCATTTCTCTCTTGGGATAGAATATTTTCGTTAAAAGTAATGAAATAGCATTAATGGAATATGTATTCGTAAAATTACTAAGAATGAAAGTGTCTATTTTTGTGTCCCCATTAATATAAGTAATACTAGTTCCTATTTATAAATCAAATATGAACTTGATATATAAATACGAAAACAAGAGTGAGTATTTATATTTTACATATATAAAATATATATTAAACATATGCATACAAATATTATATATATATTTCATACATTCATATGAAAAATTTTCATGTCTTGGACAACTCATATTTAATTGTATAAACCTTACTATATAATAATATACAATTTTAAAAGTTTATGAAGTTATAATGATAAATTGTCAATTTATTAATGTTATATAAGATAAGTATGTGTGATTCAACATTATAATAAAATATCAAAATATTAATATTGTAAATTATTGGTGTTTGTTAAACTTAGTTCTTCAAGGTTGTTAGCTTTAGAAACTTTGTAAAAGTTTTAAAAAATAAAATTTAGTCATCAATACTGTTGAATAACTTTGGAATTAGTCATGTACTTCTCATAATAATACACAAATAAATTATAAAGCGACTAGTAGATTTCGAACCTTATGCGCTACTGTTAACACGAGCCAAATGATTACAACTGTTGTTGTTGATGTCTTATGCCAGCTAGGCTAGCAGTATGAGGTATGCTACTCCACTTTTCCAACTGAACCGTAATTTGGTGGAGTCTGATATCCTAAGTATACACATGCCTTATGTACCTGTATATAGGGTAGACAACCATTCACAAGCCATTTATTCAAGGAAAGGACAAAGACAGGAAAGAGAAAAAGTATCAAATAATTAGTACAAAAACAAGATGCCAAATAATTATTCAGCTGTTATTAGCCTAGATTTGAATCGGCAAATGATTTTCTTCAGAAATCTGATAGCCTTCAAAAACTTAATGATTTGTGATATCCAAATGTAGAATAACAAAATTCTAAAATGATGATGACCATAGAGTTCATTTGTGGCCACCAATCATCTGTAATATTTTCTTCATTTAAACTCTGAGCCACTAGATTAGTTTTAATCCTTCATATGTTAATATCCAAATATTCTGTGATGTAAAGTATTTCTTTTTTTAAAAAAATATTAACATTTATAATCCAAACTATTCCCAAAAATGCCTACACTGTTTAAAACATTTTCTCACTTCCTGCAAATGAAAAATATTAATAATTTTTACGTGTAAATCTTAACCGATCTTCTGTAAAAAAATAGTAAAAATACATGATATTTCATTTTTGACAGATGTACATAATTTTGGAAATAATATAAGTGTTTCAAATGTAAAACCTTTAGAATTTTATCTCACCAGGTATAAAGTTTTATGGATGCATTATTGTTTGGCAAGAAATTTGGAAGTCTTTCTCTTAGATTATTTGGTTGGTTGAGTTTTGTTGCGTCAGGTCCAAAAATGGACAAACTGCGACAATCCTTCTCCTAGAAAATAATTTTTTAAATTATTACATATTTTGATTGAAATAAAATTTTATTACAATCTTTTAGAATATGATCATATTCAAAATACTTACTGATCAATATCAGTGTAGTTAAAGACAGAAAGTTAGAAAAAGCATTCTGTATTATCCAACAAAATAATCTCATATATACATCAAAAACTTTCAGAGAGACACCAACGCATTTTCAGATAGCGGTGACAAGAATTTTGTCACTTTATTGGACATTTATATTAAATATTTCTACTAAGAAAAAGATTCTGTTACGTAGTAAATCAAAGAAATGCCTACATAACTTAAATGCAAATAATATTGATGATCAAAAGAAGATGTTTGATTTTTATCTTTATTTCAAGAGAATGTGAGTAATTTATTTCATTAAAAAGAGAAGTGCAAGTTCAGGATGAGCCATGGTTTCTTACCAATTTGCTGAAATATCGATCATATGACTCTCCCTGAAATAGGAAGGTAAATATGGGGCAAGAAATTTTCCAAGTTGAACTTTGCAGTTTATGCTAGGTATCAAAAAAACTATTGAGTTAAGCGATACTCTATAAATAATAACTTTCCAACTGACAATCTTCAAATATACACAGATTATACTAGGAGTGGTAAAGGTGACTCTGGTAGAAGTACCTTCATCAGAACTCCTACCTCTGAATACTGCTTCAAATACAGAAATTCGGACTATTGTTCTGTGTTCAGGTCAAAGCATATCACAAGTAAAAATGGACTTAATATTGTTAAAAGTATTATTGAGCCTGTATTTATAATTATATGGATACTCACTGACAGTAGATCCAAAATTCAAAACCTTAGTTTTTAAAGGAAGATGACAAAGCTGAGATGTTCGTTTTAACGTTTATCAACAGTCTCTCTAATAATTTTTAAGTCCATTCACAATTGGCACAATCTCACGGTGGTATTTCTTGCATCGAGATGGCTTGTATTCTAGCGAAAGCAACTACTTATGTTAATGCTCAATCATATATGTGGTCCACATTTAGTGAAATTTTCTCAGTGAAAAAGAAATTTAATAGGAAGTTATAGAAACTTCCCCTGGAACACCATTGGTATCTTAATGAGAGCCCTAGTGGTGCTATCTTTTTCGAGAGCAACAGATACTAGCAAATTTGCCTCTCACAATTGAGGTTTCTTTCTTTTGAGCAGGGACAGAACGTTTTTAAGGCCTGCAGCAAATGTAAATCTACTTAGTCTTCACCTGATCATATTTTGAACTATATCAACTTTAAATTGGACAAAAAGCTTTCCAAACTTCTTGATTTGTTAGTTTTTCTGGAAGTTTTTGGACTAATGGAATTGGTTTGATTTTGTCATATGAATTAGGGATCAGAAGAAATAGCCCTCTACAAATCAATTTAATATACATTTGGATTTATTTACCGTTGAAAAATTCTTGTATACTCCTCGACTGAAGTCAATATACCAAAAGATGTTTACAGAACCACTGTGGGGGCAACTAAAATTATCTATGGATATATTGCCCTTGATGATTAAGTTGGAAATACGTAAGCCGTTTTTTTTTCTTTGGTAAAATAAATTGAAGAGCATTTTACAGTAAAAATTGACATTAAATTATTGAACCTACAAAAAGGTATTAATGAATAAGTTGAAAATATAATTAAAACTGAGTAGCAAAAAGGAGAAATATATTGCAAGAAACATTTAGCAGGTTTTAGTTTAGTTAGAAAAGTTTATTTAACTTAAACTAAAACCTGCTAAATTTTTCTTACAATTTTTAAAAAACTTTTCTATGTATGAATATTATAGACAAAAGTGCGAAACAATATTTTTGCCGAATGACAACATATTTTCCTGGTAAATACCTAGGAAAATAACCTAACCTAAATAAAACTCAACAGCTATCTAATATGAATATTATCTGCTAAAAAAATAAATACATGCTAAAAGAAAATTCTGAATGCCATCCTTTCAATTTCTTTAGAGAATTCTTAAAAATTTCCTAATTTCATTGACCAATCTGTTGTAATGAACTCTACAACGTTAACTAAGATTCATGAGAATTATGGAAATAATTATTATTAAACTAGGTTTACACATTTATATTACAGCTACCCTTTGCTTACTCCATCTGAAGGTTAGTATAAGCTTTTATCTATACTTGATATAGCTCTTTTATCTATACTTGATTTCTGTGCATCAACACCACTTATTGTTAGAAATCTAAGCAATTTCAATCAAAATAATGAAAGCTTATTTATCTTTAACTGGTATTTTACTTCTATTAAAATCTCCCCAGTATGCTGTTACCAAAGTCATTCAAAACTAAGACTGTCAAAATAAAAAAGTATTTAACAATCAACAAAAAATAATGGATGAAAAAATTCACCAATAGCTATAACTAATATAGAATGTAAAGAAACATGAAAAGAAACTAAAACTAATATGCATGAGCTATCAGTTGCGTTAAAAGGGTTTTGCAGTGACAATTATATTTCAAAATTTGAATAAAGACATTCATTTTTTATTAAAATTTCATTATACATATATTGTTATCATTCCTGTTATATTAATAAGTAATTTTAATTACTCTTAACACGTGCCTATATTTTTATACATAACCTAATATTTTGGTAAATAACCCATATTTTTCGGTAAAGGAAAAATGCTTGTTTAAGATTCTACAAACCATTTCCATTTTTTATAAGATTTGTATACATTTATTTTAAATACTTGCATAATACAATTAACATCTTTTATTTTCTTAAAAGCTTTATTTTATTATTTTTAAATTATCCTTTTAGCATGAATAATTATTTTGCAGTCAAAATAATTTGTTTAATATTTATAGTATAAGACCTTTTTATTAGTAAAAATATAAATGCAGATTTTGATCGAAATAATATTCAAACACCCTTAATTTGATTACTGTAAGGGATTACATTTTATTTTGATCTTATCATGTATTTCTCTTGTATTCAAAATTCTCATTTATATCCAGCTTTTTTTATTCTCCAACTGGCTCTCGTTAGAAGATTTCAAGATACATAATGTGTATTAAAGTTTTTGCCTAACTTTTTTTTAATTTCTATGATTTTATTATCAATAATTTTATTTTTGTTCTATTATTTACCAATCATATATTTGAAGTGTTATCATATATTTGCATATCACCAATCAAATTTGCGAAATATGATTGAGTCGTTATCCATCCTCTATTGTTGAGAATAAAGTGTTTGTCTGCTTAAAAACCTATTTGTTCTTTTCTTCCATTAAATATGTTAATTAGGGTTAGCCCACGCGTTAACTTAATGTAAAGTGCTTGCTCCCTTAAAAATTTAAACTACTGTAATGTCATTTTTTATGGTAGCTATATTAGTTCAATGTCTTTTTTGATTCTTATATTACTGTAAGATTTTTCCCACACAATTGCAATCACCGTGAAAAAGAAATGTCAACTAAAAAAAATCAAGTTTTAACTTCGTTTTTATCATTACATATGATTGAGAAAAAAATCATTGTGACTTTATAATGCCTTTCAAAAACTAGTTGTAAATTCTTAGGATTAATGAGAGATTTTTATGATAAAATATTTCATTTTGACTAAGTTCTTTTTTGTTTATTTTTTGTTTTGTACTTGCATATACCTGTGTTACCCTTCAGATACTCATATTTCAATAAACATTTAGCCATGCACAATTAATATCACCTATTTCTAAGTAATTCATTACTGAAACTCCATAAATCAAATTATTTGTATGATTAAAATCATCTGAGAGGATTTAAAATGATTTTGTATCTTGTTGCATTTTCATCAAATTCAAAAATTTTTTATCATTTCAATGAATAAATATTTTAAATGTTCGATATACGTATTCATTATTTTTATCAATTTGTTTTTGAGAAGAAATTTTGACATTTCAATGCTTAAGTTTTATTTTAACAAGATTTTAATTTGGTAAGATTCAGATCTAATATGTCATCCTTACAACAGATTCTTCTCTTTAAAATGAAAGTAAAAAGTTCAGTTTCTTAGATCTTCCTCAATATTTTTATTCCCCATGTCCAACTAATATTTTAAATATCAAACACATTTTGAATTATTTTGTGTCAAACACTATCTCCTTCAAATAATCAAAATAAACTTCTTAAATAGAAGAAAATAACATTCATAATAATAATCTTTTTATAAAAATAAATTTGGGTTACTGGCATAAATACACACACATATACGTATATGTAATATCTTTAAAGCGTACATATGTGTAATATCTTTAAAGCGACATATAAATCTAGTCTAAAATGATTATTTTCAAAAATAAATTCAAAAATATTACAGATTTTATTTCTAAATTAAGTTTAACAGCACCAAACAGATTATTTTTCTCTCGAAAATGTTTCCCAAGTTGGAGATATTGGCATTTACTACATCTCAAGCAACGAGTGTTTTTACTTTTTGAACGAGAAAACTTAATTATCGAAATGTAAGTCTAGAGAAGTCAGTGTGTATACTATTAAAAAATAAAGCAAATATAAATATTTCTGTGAAAACCTTCAAAACATCATTAAAAAAGGGAAGAAAATTAAAAATGTTTAATGTTCTCTACGGAAAATTTAGAAGCGTCTCTTTCTAATTCCTATAAAGATTGTTGATTCAGTCAGGTGAATTGCTTTTCCTTTGAGTTCAGAACTTTTACTCTTTTACCTCAGTTTTATTGAAAAAAAATCAGCCATTTCTCATAATAACTATATACAGACTTGTATTCAGCTTAAGGCCTTCGGGCTGTTGAATAAAACACACTCTTAGCAAGAGAAATGAAACTTTGTTTAATACTTTTTTAGCTTTAAAATCTGTCTTTCAGATATGTTCTTAGAAAACGTTGAAGCCTTAGATTCGAAGCTATTTTAAATAAATATTTTCCGAGTTTAATCAAAGTTACTTACATTTTATTTTTTCTATTTTCTTGGATTTGCGCATTTGATTATTTTTCATGGAGATTTCTTCCGCTTCCTTCAAGCGAGGAAATCTCTTAATGAAGAAAAGTGGCCCCGAAGTATAAATTATAAGATCGTACTGAATTTTAGATTGAAATCTTCCCTTCTTCAAGTTCTCATTTTTTCTATTATTTTTCTTTTGTGTTTATTTACATAACCCCTTCGAGAAGTAATATTTTCTTAAAAGAAGTTGGTATCGAGTGATTTAACACAGAAAAAGAAAATAAACAAGTGATAATGAGAAAGAATAATGAAAAAGTGATTTCAAATAGAAGAGAAATGGAATCAAATAAAGATATAGGCTTTATGTTGGTAGATTTGTCACATTTTCTCTAACTCTTTTCAAGTAGGAAAGTAATTATTTTACATCCATAAAATTAAACATTCTATTCGAAAGGGGTTGTATATAAGCTTACTAAAAGAATGAAAATAGTTCGTATTTATTTGGAAAACGAGTTTTCAATAATATCGAATACCCTTAATAAATTTGTAAACTCATTATTATTTAAACTTAAATGTTTAATTCAAAACCCAAAAGTTCCTGATTTCTTGCCAAGATTGTATAGAAAAGTTAGCATTAAAACTGAATCCTTACTTTCCAAACTCCAGACTATACATTAGAGTTGGTTGTAGTTATAATCGCATAGAATATAAAAATGTTAATTTCCATAAGTTCAAGATAATTACTTAAAATTGAGTATTTTGACTATAAATAACGTTTCTGTTCTTAGAAAGTACTGCATGTCTTATTCAGCTAAACATACATAAGATTTTTTGGAAAATTCGTAATTAATACGCGGATATTATCTTTTGGGAATAAGCCATTGGTATGTAGTTTCCTGGAAAGAAATGTTAAATTATCATTTAATCTTTTAGTTGTTCTTTAGAATTACAGGTATTTCCTCTAAAACCTTAATAAAAGGTATTTTAATTAATTCTCTTCTCATATTCAAATGGGAAATTTGCATTATATTAGATTTCAAACTCAAATTCAAAATACTAAAGTACTTTCTCAAACAAGACTTATGTGATTATTAATCTTATTGTAACAAATCTGAGATTGTTTAATTTATTTTATTTTACAAATATATTGCTTATTTGCAAACACTTGAATTATTTTCTTGTCTTTTAGATAATAAATCTGTCTTTCAATTCATTTTTTCTCACGTAAGCACGAATTAACATGATTTTATTCAAAGAAATTTAATAAACAACATTTATATATTATATAAAAAAAGATTAGAATTTTAAGAGTTGTTTGTGGAAAGAGTGTAAATTCAATTATTCAAAATATTTTGCAGTGATCAGTGGTAAGAGACACAGCAAAATTTTTAGCATTACACTTTCGCAAATCTAGATGTATTGCTCAGAATTATAGAAAATAATGCAATATATTACGTGAATTTCCATAACACTAACTAAAGTTTCATTTTAAAAGCTTAAAAACAATTGTGAGCTCAATTTTGAATTAAAAAATTCATTTGATTTTCCAATAAGATATTACTTGACAGCAAGTTCCTAACTTTTCAATATTCGTAAGCGATCATTTACTGAGCACGAATTTCATAAAAATCAGACAACAAAGCACATTTTATGCCTTGCAATCTGTGAAATATTTTAAATCAACATGGAATGGTTTGTTATCAAATTTCAAAAAGAAATTACTCTATTTGGTACTCTAAAGCATCCAGTAAACAACCAGAAGCAACTTTTTGTTTCTCTCAATAAGTATTACACAACTTCTCTAGTTTATTCATATATACTGAAAACATATTTAATGTTATTTAATGCTAAATATGCTATCTTATATAATAAAATATTAAATATTTTGCTGATTTATCGACTGGTAATTAAGTGTCTGAGATGGTTATTATAAATCTAAGCCCATAAAGATTCTAAAAATAGCAAAATTTTATTTACCTGTTCACATTACATTGTGTGCATCATTTAATTGTAATTAATAAAATTATTATATTAAATTTTGGTTTGATTATATACTTCAGCAGATAAACGAAATGGATCTAGAGAGAACAAGAAATAACATATAATGAACAACTTAAATACAATATGAATGCTTTTTCTATTTTTATTTTAGAGGATATGTGCATATCACTTAAAAATCATGTTTTAAAAGAACTTTTTAGCTTTCCCTTTGAATTCTTTGGAAAACGTCAATGTCAGTGGACTTGATTCCCTCCCTAAAAGTGGATATTTATAACGGTTCAGAATGCAACTAGTGTCAACAATTAAGGTCTAATTAGTTGAGTAGAAACTCATAAAACAAAAAGTCATATCAATGACCATGTCAACAGTAAACTCAATAAATGAATATAATAAATTAATTAAAGTAATCCATTCGTTTCAAAATGAAAAGAAAGCCTATTTGTCCCTTTACAGTAGCAAAGGCAAGGAGAAATCAAAGCAAAATTTTATAAAGCTTCTTAATAATAAAGTGAATTTTTAAGTGTGCTAAACCAAGTTCAAATCAATATTTAATCTTTGCAATATTTCTTAAATAATTTTGGTTTAATTTTTACCCTTATCTCAACAAAAGTATAAAAGGTTCATTTAAGAAACTAAATTTACACTGTGATAGAAATACTGACTCTTGGATATGGTGAAATTTTGATAAAAGCAGAATATTATTTTCCTTACTCATTAATTCTTTTTTACTTTATGCCTTTTTGATTAGTTATTTGCATTTATTATAGAATTGTTAATTAAAAATTTTTCACTTTGAAATATAAACATATATATTAATTAAATATTTTACTGGTAATATCAGCATTGCATAAAACAAACAAGAGTTTCGGAATTAAAAAATTAAAAGAACTAATCCATAAAAGTTACTTGTCAAATAATATTTAGAATTGCAAAATGTAAAGACCCTTTGGGAACTGAATGTTTACCTACCTAGTTTTCAGTTCAATAGTTTTATAATTTCCCATTTCAGTTGTAATATTTGTAACTCTCGGTATAGATTAAATTTGCTATCTCGTGACAAAAAAAAATTACGAAGTGCCAAAAATTTAATTTTGATTATTAAATTAAAAGTATGCTTTTTGCTCCTTAAAAATTCTAGTTCGTTAAATGTTGCGCTTATATGATATTATTTTTGTGGTTTTTAGATAAAAACTTTAATTTGAGAACTGAATTTAAAATATAAAACTAAATTTTATTACTATATATTGCATTAATTTTATTACTATAGATTGCATTACTATAATCATACGTTCTTATAAGCAAAATTTCCTATCAAATGCTGTGGTATTCGAAATTCTAACAATCGGAAGCTTAGATTTATCGATAAGAAACCACACCATAACGACATAAGGCATTTTAAATTCAATACACAAACTGCCTTCCGGAAGAACATTTTATAGATTAAGGTGCTTTAGAAAAGAAACTCGGAAAACTCTCAAGCACTCCTTCCAACAAATAAATATAGATTGCAGAAGCACAACATTAATTTGCCATTGTTCAATAATAGCTGTGATCTACTAGCACCCGTCTGAGGAGCTCTTACTTACCACCTAGCCACAGTTGGCCTAATGACTCATAGATGAATGTATTTTGAGAAATGTACCGAATCCTGTCGAAAGTTGTTTCCTCAACACTATTTAAATAAATACTTAATTTTACTTTTAAACTTATGAATAAATTACACGTAAGCAAATTCTAACTGTTCAGAGATACTGGATGTCATTAGAAGAAAATTTGTTTGTAAAAACGGTGGGATATTCAGCGTTCCATCATTATTATTAGATTAGCGACTATGAATCATGGATTAATGTATTTTAAAATAATATGCCTGTGGCTTTTATAAATTTGTTCTTTATACATTGTTAGAAAATAAACTTAAATTTTACTTGCAGCTTTATGAATAAAAATTATACATAACCAAAAATTATGTTTTCATAAATATGGAAAACATGTAGTTTAAAAGGTATCGAGAAATTAATAATTTATGTGCTAGAAAATATTACACAAACATATATATTATATTTATCATTCACTCAACAGTAGTTTCTACTGTATCAGTCTTTTATTTCTTTCGCATTTTTTTTTATTTATGCTCTATCTTTCCATTATCCTTGTGACAATATTCATTTTTTTAATTTTTCTGATAATGCTGTAAGATGGTTTCTATTAATCTCCTATAATTATGATGACATCTACATGTTTATCCATAACATTAACTCATTAAAAATATCATAAATGAATTTTTTAAATCTCACATAAATTCCTATATAAAAATAGAAGCACTGAATGGATTTATGTTTAAAAATATCCATCATATATGTCACTATTTTACTTTTAGAAATACTTTATCTGGTGATATGAAATTATTTATACGAGTTAAAATATTTTAATTAGAAACATCCGTATTGCGTTTGTAAAAATTGATGTAAGTTGTATGTTTTTGTTAAAGAATTTAGTTACTTTTTTTGTTAATAATCAAATTAAATTTCAAACGGAAAGTGCTGATTCAATTATCAGCACGTTGAAATGCATTTGTTTTCTTAAACTTAAATATATGTATAAATAACAACTTAAAAACTTAAATTAGTAAAAACAAAAATATTTAAAAAGTTTCTTAAAATAAGCTTATTCAAAGTTAGTTATCTAATGATTTTAAACGCAGAAAAATGAAGATTTTCCTTGGTACCTTTTCTACTGTTTTTTATTCAGACATTGTTTGTATCATATGCATTACTTCTTAACCATATATATTCTTTTCCAAAACATTAACAATTTTAAAAATTTCTCTTTCTTAAAAATATATTTGTTTGCATAACCCAAACCATTTCAATATATCTGGCTTTTAGAACATGACCAAGGCGCAGATATTTATTTTCCTTATAAAATTAAGTCATGTTATTCAAATACTGCTTTAAATTACGTTTTAAATATTTCTTTTCTGAATATAAAAATTTAGTTTTATGCTTTATGATACTTAATATAAAAAG
>JAPDSC010009154.1:583045-593425 GCA_026290005.1 Latrodectus geometricus | reverse complement strand
ATATATATATATATATATATATATATATATATATATATAAATACTGTAAAAATATATTTAACTTTCTGCAAAAGCAAATAATTTGGTAAAAGTATTTGGCCTAATGCAAATCTTTGACTAGAAATGCTCATATATAAGAACCATGCATCTTTCCCACAGCTGTGATAGTGTAAGCTATGTTGAGTTATATAGTTGTCGTGTCTGCGGGGAGTTAAGAAACATGTCTAGATTTGGGGTTCTACAATTAATGTCAAGAAGCAAAGCAGGGAGATCACTCTGCTCCTTTGACATGTTTGCTTACCAGAATTACTCCAAAATTCATTAATCTGAAGCTGAATATATTCGTAGTCATCAGAGACAAATTGCACTAGCTGTAATTTGAATGCCAGTAACTCATTGGAAAATTCAATATTCTACCTAACAGCATATATAAATCATAACACATAAAATGATCAATTAAAATGTTATATAAATTTAATTAAATGCATTTTTACACACAAATCTTAATTTCTTAAATGAAACTTCAGAAAAAATTAAAGCAAAGTAGCTAAGAATAATATATATATATATATATATATATATGTTAAGAATTCTAATATATTTTATTGTCCTCATTATCTTATTTCATATTTTTTTGTCACTCAAATGTTTTTATAACCACTGATATACATAAGAGACTCAATTCTTTTAATATTGTATTTATTTAATTAATAATACTTTTACTCATTTACAGAAAAATTCATTCCGATTATTAAAGAAATTTGTTTGAAATAATCCTTCAATGTAATAATACTTTACTTTATTATGAATTTTATTTAATTGGATAATATATGTACAAATTTCCTTCTCCAAGACTATAGTTCTATCGCGTGTAGAAATCTCATCGGTAAAATGATTGGACATGGGATTCTGTACAGCTGAGAAAAAGCAGGAGAGAGAGAAAATCCTATTCTTTTGACCTCCTCGCTCGAAAAGATGGAGAGTGATTTCTCCGAACTTACCATTCTCCTTGGATGCCTCCCTTCAAACGAACTCTTTTCGACTTGATAAATTACCACTTTCTTTTGCTGACCCCTTCCTGCACTAATCACTATTGAATCACTGAATGCTCAGTGTATGGCAGAAGGTGAAGAGCCCAGAAGAAGGGCGTTACAAACACTTACTGAATCAGGGAGATAATTTGGACACCTCAAAAGCCTTATACTCTCTTCTGGATAGATGAGATAGAATAAAAAGAGTCCATTAATTTGTATACTCTATTGCTTTGAGCTGAAGCGGTATTGGTGATATCAATCACTTTTTTTCCTTCAGTGTAGAGAAATAGTGTCGAAGGGTTGTTTAATCAATTACTCTCATAAAATGTGAAAGTATAGATTTAAGCAGAACTCTCTGACTTCATTATTGACAAAAAAAATCTTCTAAATCGTTTAAGAAGACAACATATTTCGCTGAACTCGAACAGAGGCAACGCTATAACTGATTTTGGTCCTATAATGAATCGAAATTTTATAAAAAAAAAATTAATTGTTGTTTTTTTCATACAAGATAAAAGTTTATTAAAACATTCCAGTTTTGAAAATAACAAACATGATATTTTTATGGGAAATAAATAATATAAATATATATGTATGATATGAAACATAAACTTAGGTGTCATTGCAGAATATGTAAAAATTTTTGAGCATAATAAAATTACATAGATGTTGTTACTAATTTGTTTTCATTTATAAATAAAAATTTATTGACAAAAAATAAAAATTTTAATGTAAAAAATATTAAAATGAACTAGTATATCACAAATAAGCTATAAAATGGGGAAAATTAAACAATATTTTTTTAAGATTTTATGGTCAGCAAAACAAGAAAACTTGAAATTTTTTGATCACTGCTCACACACATACAATTTGTAAATCTAACAATATTTAAAGTTAGTCTTTGATTTTGTTATTTTTTTATGCTTATATGTATGGGTTTTTATAATTAAATTTTAGGAGGAAAAAATAATGAAAATTAAAATAAATGAGCTAATCAGATAAAATTTGATATTGCGTAAATTATTTCAAAAATAAACTTTTAGTTCAAAACTGCGGAGAATATATAGAGTTGTGTACAGAGCTATGTATGAAAATATTTTTTAGATGTTTTTCTAAATGACTAACAAATAACGAATAAGAAATTAAATATTGAAATTGGTTAAAATAATTATGAGCAGTAAAATATAGAAAGTAGATAAAGGTATAGAACTTAAATTGCTCTCAGAAAAAATATTCCCATAGTCGAAATCAATTAACTGCTATGATTGGTCAAAAAAAGATCTGTGTTAAAAATCTTTCTTAACACTACAAAGTTTAAATTTGATAAATCAGTTGTTAATGCGTTATTTGAAAAGCTGTTCTTAAAAAAGTTAGAGACGCTTATTTTGTTAGCAAATACCTGTGTCCTATATTATTAATGGCTAGGAGTTTTGCCTTCTCAAAGGGAACCAAAGCAAGACGATTTTGAAATGCTTGGAAGTTAGAAATTGTACATAGAAAAGTTTTGAAAATATTACAACGGTTGTAGTTGAGAATGTCTAGTTAGAGGTCATCGCAGAGTCACAGACAAAGTAATGCAAGCATTTTAAAGACTTTTGTATAGCACTGTTTAGAAATTTACTTTTCGTACATGATTTACCCCAACCAACAAATTCCGTAATTACATATACGAAATTTTTCATATTTCTCGTAATGATACCAATTTATAAAATCTAGTACCTATTGAACAAGTTTAGATAGATGCTGCGTTTTGATTTTTGCATCCATATTTGACATGCTAGGAGCTTCAGAAGTATCCAGATTCTACCACTTAAGAAATATGAACACCATTCGCTATCTAGGAAAAGTTCTCTTGATAAACAAATTTCTGTTAATAAATAAATATGCTTTGCAAAAGGTTTTAAAAGTTAAGTTATACACTATTTCGTGTTAATGTAACCACAAGATACAATGTTTTAAAATTACAGAATGAGTCAATGATTGTTAATTCGATGACGTTGGGACATGATGGCTCAAATCTTTAGTTTTGGTTTTTCGTGACTTTATATATCCTTTGAATCAATAAGATTTATGTTTACTTCTATGGGACAGTCAATTATAAAAATTGTTACATTTGTGCCATAGAAATGCCACAATATCATCAAGAAATTTTTCATCTCTATACAACTACTGTTTGATATGATTTTACTGCGGGTATAATATTTGGCCAATTTTCTTTTAAAAACTGACTATTAATGTTAATATCTTATATCACATGTTTTGTTACCCGCCTTTAGTGACATCGTATATTGCAGGTGTTTATTGTGCTGAAAAACATTAACAAAAATTGAATATTTTAAAATAGATAATGTGTTCCTATGTGTATGTTGATATATATTTGTTTCATTAGCTTATGAGTTTTGTTTTATACCAATAATTTATAGGCATATAATTCCTCTTTTAATATAATCAGTATATTCATGAGATTCACTATGTCTTGTGTAATCACGTCATAATAGTACTTAATATCTTCAATTTAAAATTAAGATACTAATACTATCAGATGACTTTCAGAAGTCCATTTCGCTTTATTTGCAAAATACCAAAGCATACCAGCATTTAACTATTTACATAATTTATATTCGTTTCTATTTTACATTTTCTGTTATAGCGTATTTTTATATATTTAATAAATACCTGTTCATTCATACGGTTGTCCCCCATTGCAACAATATTTGTTCAAATAATTTTAATTTTTGTGTTGTTTACTTCGTTAGTTAAAAGATCGTTTCATTGTAAATTATTGGTCAATATATTTGAGTAAAAAGTATTTCTATTTCTTTCAGTATATTTTATGTGAAGGTCGTAAACTTTGTTAAGGACTTCAATTTCTCTTCACATTTGCTTTTGAATACCAGGATCAACTTTAACCAAAGTTAAAATTTAAAACTGATTACAAACAATTAAAAACTCACTTTCAACGAAAGGATTAAGTTCGCAAGTTACTGAACCAAAAACCAATATGATTAGATATCAGATTCTATTTCGGTACTATTTTGTTCCACCATGTCAGCTATTAATTCTGGGTCATCTGTTAAACTACGTTAGCTTTTAAAAAGAAATATTTAATTATATTGAGATTATGTATGGTTAAAATTTGTAAAAAAGTTACTTTTTCATTTTATAACTTCTGAATATTTAAAGTGTTCCTTATGTTCATTACATTTGAGATAAGTGTCAAACTTACATTTAAATAGATTTTAATATTTCTTTTTAGGTGAAATAGAAAATAAAATTTAATGCTAAAAATAATTAGAATTTGAATATTATATCATCGGATAGTTATTTATTAAATGTATTTTCTATTCTTATGTCAGTTTTACACAATTTTATATCGTGGCAACAATAATTGAAATAATGTTTATCGTGTTTTCTTAAATTATTCAAAAACAAAATCCTCTATTATTTCAGAAGATTTTTTAATAAAATTAGTGTAGTTCCAAATATAATCCTACCACAGAATTCAAAGGTATTTTCAAAGCTGTTTATCAATAGTTAGAACAAATAGTTCTTTAGATTAAACAAAATACAAATAGAAATTAGTTAATATTAAACTGCATGTGGAGTAATAAATAAATCAAATAGATATAAAAGTCAATGAATTTCCTAAAAGTGAAAGGGAGAAAAAGGAAAGGGAGAAAAAGGAAAGGGAGAAAATCTTTTAATTAATTCTATTTATTTTTGTGTACAACCTTATAAACTTTCATAAAACCATTACAAGAAATAAGTAAACTTAAAAAGAAATATATTTAAAGCCTTATATTTTATAATCAAAACATTTTTGATAAAATATTAAGGAATTAATGTATAAAAGTGAGATCATTGCAGCGAATTATATGTCAGAAAAAGTGATTTCATGCTTTGCAAATGCCACGGAAACAACGGAACAGCGAGTAAATAAATTTCCTTTTTAAAAAATGTGTAAAATATGATTCTATGTACATGAAATGAACAAATTTTAACTTCTTCAAACAACTTTTAATTTCATATGCAAATTAAAATATGGATTAAGGCTCTTAAATGAAATTTTGTTTAAATGCCTTCTATGAATTTAGATAGTTGAAATTTAGATTCTAAAAGCATTTAGAATCTATATTTAAACTATCTAAATTTAGGCTATTCTAAAAGCATTGTTATCTTTATATAAGAACATACAATATAACATTAATTGATGTATGCACAATGACACATGAAAATAAAATTGTATTAATTGTTATTAAAATGAAAATCATTTATTAAATACATTACATTTTTAAGTTTAATTTGTGTTGAAATCAGTACCAAATTTGACAACTTTTTAACAACACCAAACCATTAAAAAAATATTTGACTGTAAGAAAAAATATTTAATGTACATCAATAATTTCATACGGTGTTTTTCAATTAACACAAAAGCATGGTGATACTGTTTAATTTCTTTTTTATTTGGGCTTTCACAGTCATAAGCAAGGTATTAGTAAAAACATAATTGGTGACGCTCACGAAAGAACTGAAGAAATACTCTACCATGATGTTTGATTCCATTTTCAGATGATGTTTGTTTCCATTTTTCTGTTTTGAGTGTCTTTTACTCGCAAGATTTTAAATTGAGTGACCTAAAATTAAAGTGAGCTTCAAACCAGTACAAACATCCTCTCCCCTAATGGATACTGAAGCTATGAATTATTGAATTTAAAGGCTGAATTCTGATCATTCAGCTGCTTGCTCAGTATAATGTTCGATGGCAATAGAGGTCCAACTAATGAACTAAATGATTTTGTTATCATAACTAATTTACATCTAGTAAATTATTAACATAAAAAGTCAAGGTAACTATCTGATATATTAAACATAGGAATATATTATGATGATCAAATTCAAAAATAAAAATTGTTTAATATTCTACTATTGTATAACATTTTATACATTTTTACCTGAGTAGTTTATTTGAAATATGTATAACTTTTGACACCGAAATAATTGAAAAAAACACGAAATAGTGATGTGGTAAATACTTGAGTCCAAATGTAACTGATAATACAGTAGAAATCGACTTAATTACTACGAATGTCTCCCATTTAAACTTTCGAAAATCTTTTACGAATCCTTGAAATTCAAATATTTATTCTTCAAAATTTAATATTTTCATAAATAAAAATTATAATGTAAAAGAAAAATTTAAAGTACGAAATATTACTCATCATGTTTTTTCCTGTCTTGTATTTTAAATGCATACCTTTGAGTATATGAACAAATGCATTTGCTTATATTTTGCTTACACCATTGTTTTTCATAATATATCATGAATTTAAATATTATTTTTTTTCAGATTTAAAATATAATATTCGAAAAATAAAATTTGCATAATTTTTGTCAATATAAGCAAACTGTAATTTATGTAAGTATTCAAAACATTGTGCAGATGTATGCACTCATAGGAACTCTTATTCCAATAAATATATAAATGTTTTTCAAAATAAAAATATTTCGTTTTCATAGACCACTTATAATTTTAGAGCTTAACATAATTTTCATTCAGCAATATATTATTTAAGCTTAAAATTATGTATATAGTTTATAATTCAAAGTAGAATAAATATCCTACTAATAAAGAATGAAAATTTCCAGCTCTTAAATATTTTATTAACATAAAGTATTAAAAAATATAAATTTAAAATCCTAAATATTAATATAATTACATAACTGCTGGTCTTCAGTGGTTTATTTTATAAATAAGCCAGTTTTATTTATGCTTTCCAAGCAATAAATTTCCTTCACTTTAAATTTATATTAACAGTGTTATAAAAATTTTCTAAAAATCATTTCCATCAAGTAATTCTAATAGATTTCAAATTCTATTTAGTGACATTTTTTTTAATAAAATCATCTTTTAAATATAATTAATTTATTTATTTCTGTAAACAAAAGACTATTTCTCCAGAAATACTAAATTTCCATTAGAATTTTATATCTGATTGATATGTTCCTTGTAACGATAGTAAATTCAACTATGGTAACATATGATGAAAACTTTCTGCTTTAGTTTTAAATGAACAATAGCAATAGCATCCCTTTTATTTTTTATTAAAGTTATTTTTAACTTTTACTATTATTATTGTATAGTATATTATTGGGTCAATAATAGGTATATAAAAATTATACAATGGTGGTATGAAAATATTTTCCTCTTATTAGAGGCTT
Source organism: Latrodectus geometricus (assembly GCA_026290005.1). Classification (NCBI taxonomy): domain Eukaryota; kingdom Metazoa; phylum Arthropoda; class Arachnida; order Araneae; family Theridiidae; genus Latrodectus; species Latrodectus geometricus. The sequence goes on along the minus strand of JAPDSC010009154.1, from coordinate 586,172 downwards.
TTTAATCATAACAATCTTAGTTCAGTATTTATGCAAGATTCACACTTCAAACACAAAAGAAGACTAGAACAATGCAAAAGAATGGGAAATATAATTCCATTCGTCTGATTCTACTTGTTATGGTCCCATCTTTCCACCTACTTTTCTGTTTGATGGATTACCACTTTCTCTCATGACCTTCTGTGCTTAATTCCTTCTTGAACAAGATCCATCCGCAACCTGTCAAGTTCCCATGCATTAACCATGGATATTTTCAGACTGCTTTTTCTCCCTTTCGGTCCTTCATTTCTAAGACCATTAGCTACATTAGTCCTTGTCCTTCTTCCTTTGAAAAAGCCCCTGATTCTCTCTCCTTAAATGACCACATGAAAACAAATTGTTTCTTTCTGTATTCTTTATCTCAAAAGTCATTGGCGGTCGGATAATCGGATAAAAAAGAAATGGAAGATCATCACACAAAAAGTATACATTTTTCTTAATATAAATGTTTCTTAAAATTTTCAATTTTCAAACAAATTATATATTTATATTATATAAAAGCTTATATTACTCGAAACTGTATTGATTTAAAGTGATGAAAATTGATGTAATATATTTTCGTAATGTTTTCAAATTTAACTAATTTAATAAATTTTATTTATTGTTTTAATTTATTATTAGATTTATTTTTAAGTTATATAATAAATTATAATTTGTTATGAAAAAATATGAAAATTTTAAATTATATCTAAATTTTAAATAGTCATAATAATAAGTAAATATATATGATTAAATTTTTGTGTTTCACTTAAATACTATATTGATACTGAATTGTGAATAAGTAATTTATGTGAAATAGATAGAAAGGCATTTGTCTTTATATAACTTGTGAATACCATAGTTTTATTCCATTAGAAAGAAAATGAATAACAAGTATACACTTTTGTAAATTTGTAAAATACCAAACTAATTCAGTTTTTGAATATTCAGTAAATATTGCATTTCACTAAAATTTATAATTCGAATTATATAATAAATTATATTTTTTGCATTTAGGAGCTATAGATAGATTTAATTGAAAGAATTATGTATGTCATCAAATAATAATTTTAAGAATTTTGATAAATATTTAATGAAATAATTTTTTGTTATGAAAATAATAATTAAAATCATTAATATAGAAAGAAATTTATGCCTTCTATTTTATTTTCATCAAACTTATATTACTGAACTTTTGAACGTATGAGCAAATTGCCTTAAAAAATGTCACATTTTTTTATTAGAAATATACATGACCATGTATCCTCTAATTAAAAAATAAGATAATATATTTAAAAATTTGAATTTTAGTATTTTTCATTTTAATCATTTTCACTATAATATAGAAGCATTTAAATTATTAAAAAACTTCAATATTTAAATTAATCTTTTCACCAGAGTTTAGTATATTTCTAATAAAAATTAGAAATATAAGTTTATAAATTTTCTAACCTTCTTAAATTTAAATAGAAACATCTACAACTCTAATTTTAAATAATCATCTAAAGTATTTCGGTGAGTTATAAAAAGTTAAAATAAATTAACATTTTATAATTTATTCATATAATCATACGGAACAAAATTATTGTATTGTAAAATATTTATAGCTCATGGATATTCACTTGAAAATCTTAAAAAACTTCTCCTTTATTTTACTAACTACAAAGGTGTTTGAGAATGAAAGCAGTTTGTGAAACGTGTGTTAAGTCAAGTGAAATACTAATGTTTTTATTGAAAAATGAACTGTTTATTTATAAATAACTATGCTCAGCTATAAACATCAGTGTTGATTACATTAAATTCTTGTATTTGTATTTATATGTCACAGTTTTGAAATGTGTTGTTTCAAATATAATGACTTTAAATAACAAATAAATGGGAGTTGTTTACTCTTACATAAAGCATATAGACTTTCGATATAATCTTTCCAATATCACACGACAAAAAAGGACACATCATCTCCAACTCTGCAAAGAATTGGGATTTTCACATAAGATCATTTGGCGAGTGTGCTATAAATTTTAAGCATTTGTTAAAGCATGAAGTCTTCAAAACTAATGCAGATTGGTAAATAAAATAGATGCACGTGAATTTTAGTAACGCATGTGAATACTTAAACTGCAAGGATGCCTTGCACTTTCTTAAAATGTTGTTGATTTTAAAATTAGAGTACCAACAAATAACATTGGGTAAAATGCACATTCAGTATATTGAATAATGGCTTTCAGAACCGACATTCCAACCATGCTCACTTGTCAACTGTACAGAGCATGGACTTAAATCTTCTCTGGATCTTCCAACGTAACTAATATTGATGGCTAGAAACATGCTGTCTAGTTTGATTAGCCTAATTTCCTATGATGTTAGCATGATGAACGTTTATATGCATGAAAAATACCTGATTCCATTTAGCATAAATGTCAACGCGAAACATTTTAAGATGGTGTATCTTCAATTTAGGTGCAACTGCCGTAATATGAGTACGCCTAATCATCTAAATAGACATTAACTTTACACATTCTATCCGCATGAATAATTATTATTATTATTATTTTTTTTTTTTGAAGGGCTAGACATTTCCAGTAAAAAAATGCTATATACCACACGTTACGAGTTGCTACAAATTGACTCCAGGATCATACTTTTAACTTTATAGACAGTCACTGACCTCTTGAATCATAAAAGTGAACATTATTGAGCATATCTGGGATCTCTTAAAACTCTCTGTTCAGAAAATATCTCCATTATATTTTCCATTTATGAATTTAAAATATTCATGCATTGTATTACATATTTTCATTGTATTACATATAATCCAGTGTTCATATCGGGAAATGCTTTCATAATAATATTTTTAAAGTTGAATCTATATAATGTGGGGTTCTTAACACTTTTAAGATATTTGTTGTTTTTCAGATTCTAAGCAATTTTACCAAATTCTAGGACACTTGACTTTAAGAACTAAATTTAATACGTTTTAAATAATTTTGGTCTGTTTTAATAATTTGGATTCTATTTTATAAAATTTACAAATCTTATTTATGCAGTAAAAAGAATAAAATGCACTGCAAAAGACTTGAGACATTTTAACTTTCTCAAAAAAAAGAGG
>JAPDSC010009154.1:564822-582645 GCA_026290005.1 Latrodectus geometricus | reverse complement strand
AGACAACAGAAGAAATTTAATATATGAATAGAAGAAAAAAGGAGTAAATAAAGAATATGTCTTTCAATAATGTAAAATGCTCTCACAGCAATATTTTTTTACTGTGAATTTTAATATGAGTTGGAAAATTTTCAAACGTGAAAGTTTTGATATATATTAATTTTCTGTTTTTATACTTGTTTTTAAAAAGGGAAGCAATCTTCAAATTTGTAAAGTTAAAATGAATAAGCAATTCTCAAAGAAATTTTTTGTATTTTTCATTTTTGTCAAAATAATTTAGGTCATTCAGTTTTGAATTTAAATAAAAATAATTTAAGGATTTATTATTTGTTGGGAAAAAACTTCAAATAAGTAATCTTGACAAGTTATCAATATTTTATTCTTAGAAATATAGTTACAATTTAAATTTAAATTCCGAGATACATAATTTAAAATTAAATTCTTAGAAAAATAATTACAATTATTTCAACAAATAATTGAACAATGGTTTAGTAAATTTAAGTAAATAACTTTAAAGAACTTTACTTTAAAGAACTTATAACGATAAAGAACTTTGAAGATCTATTTCTTAATAAATTTACATTATTCAAATAAAATTTCCAAATATTAAACATTTATTAAAAAATTTATAACTACCATAGATTAAGAAATTCAATATTAGGCGTAATTTAACTACGTTGTACCCATATTTTGTGACGGTGACTTCTGCATGAATTTAATATTAAAGTTCATTGAAGGTGTCTTACTGAAAGCAGTTAAAACATAAAAATGAAATAAATTTTAGTAATATCTTTCAAGTTTCTAAGTTTTTATGGTAAGAAGTATCATGAAATAGTAAAAAATCTATTGAGCTTAAAATTAAAACATAAGAACAAATAAGACAACTAGTTTATTAATTCATTATATTTTAGCAAGTCTGTAAATTAATTTCCAAACAAAATCTTACTCTTTTACCCTATAAATATATATTTTAAGAAAGTGAAATACAAAATTAAAGATTAGACAAAAAAAACTTTCATGACAAAATTATTCAGATAAGCAATTCAATTGACTAATTATAACAAATTAGAGATGATTATAAAAAAAGATGCTTATGCACTGTTTTGAGGAAACTTTAAAAATTATTTGCCATGAACATTTTTAAAATGTGTTAAAATTATGAACTGTACGATAGACAACAATGTACATTTTTAACTTTCATGATCGTTCATTAAGTGGGAAACATATCGAAAGCGTACAGTTGTAAAAATGTAAAAAAAAAACATTTATTTGCAAGAAAACTATATATATATATATATATTATAAATTTTTAAAACATTATTTATAAAATAAATTTTATTTTCAAATTTGTTATTTTTATTTGATTAATAATATAATGTATTGCAGTATTTTGAGAGCCATTATTAGACTTGGCTTTGACGAAAACAGTACGTTTCCAGATATATTGTATAAGTCCACATCATTTTGCTGTCAAAGAGAAGGAGGAGAGAGTAAGGAGTCTCTCTCTCGTTTGCATTAACTTCGGATTATCCATGCAATTCCAGTTCCCCATTTAGCTAATTAAACTCGTACTTATAATTTAATTTAGACATTATTCAATACCAATCAATATTTAGAGCTGTCTCTGAATCTATTAGTGTCGCAGAATATATCAGTAACTATAGTGGTGATATTTAAATTTATTTTGTCAAAACAATTTGGCATTGATTATTAACTTAAATTATTCATTTTTAAATACTTTACAAATATTTGAAGTTTAAATTTCAGTTATATATTTCCAATTAATGTTAACTTCTATTATTTACTAAAATATAGTTGTCTTTTAATATAATGTTATTGAAGTCATTTTAGAACTTCGTTTAATAGAAAGCCTAAAATAAAAAAAAATCTTCATGTACTTACCATATTCGTGGTAAATATTTCAGATTAGAAAATTACAGATCGTCTTAACGTAATTCAAATCCTAAATATTTATGAAGTTCCATGTCATATTATAGCGAGTAAAATATTTATATGGAAGAGGATTAATATGCATGATTTCACTGATTTCTTTTGGTTATTTAAAAATTTAGTACATATAATATATGTAATTATGTAATATATTATTGGGAGGATATGAGAGACTTTTAAAACTTCATGCAAGTAAACAAAAAAAAAATATGTATATTAAAAAATATTTACTAATTTAAAAATTTGGAATTCGCTTAAGAAATTGTGAAATATAATCAACAATAATGCATTTTAAAAAGCATTTTGACTTGGTTAAATCTATGTTGACAGTAATTTACTTGGATTCATTGGACGTGAAATGTATGTTTTCCTCTCGGGAAATTTTTTACAGAATTATATTTTATTTAAGAGAATTTTAAAAAACAGAGCAGTCCTTACTCAACTAAAATTTCTTTTCAAAGAATTAGATTTATAAAATCCATTGACTTGGGAATTATTTTGAAAATAAAACTTATACTTCACAGATTTTACTGGCTTGTAAATATAGATAAATAATTATATACAGGTAATACTTATAAAAATCCAATAAAAATAAGAACTCTGTTGATTTATTTCACTTTTCTACATCAATGTTAATATGTCGTTTTTAAAAATAAATCTCGTTCTAATTTTTTTTTATCTTTTTACCAAACTTCTAAAAAAATTATAAAAATTTAATTTGCTTATACATTTTGTTTCTAAAGTTTACTGTTACTAATAAAATTTGTTGACAAAAAAGTTTTTCGTGTTGAAAAATAAAAACATATATCTCAATTATATAGTGATATTTAAACTAACGAATTCAGCGTCAGTAGTCTTTGTAATTTCATAAATTGATAGTAACAGATTCAGAAGTTGATTGACAGACAGTTTAAGTACCTTTTGGATAGCATCACATAAACACATTCGCATTCTAGCAATCCTTTTATAATTGAAAGTTGTATCGTTGCTAGTGTTTTAATTGAAACGTTACAATGAAATCGCTGAATCGACAGTGATGTTTCTTTATACGTATGAATTAACAAAAAGTTTTACTGAATTTGTTCTTTCGGTTCAATTTTTTCATTCAACAAAACTGGTATAAATTAAAATTTTATTTCTCTAAGGTAAATTATAATCTTAATTTTAAAGCAACTTATTCATATTGTTTCTGAAATTTAATTTTTTAATTACTGTAAGAATACTTTTCATGGATTTGATTTTACTATTAAATAAATTGCGTACACTGTTCAATAAATTAAATTAATAGAATGCACATGTGTGCATCTATGGTTTATAACAACTACGCATTTCCATCAAATTTTACCTTAATAAAAATATGTATTTTTTTATTTATATGTCTTTGCCAACTTAAACATGGAATAAATGCAATGAGTTGAAGAAGAGAAATTAGACTGTGTAAGTACAGATTATTTTCACTATAAGTCAATCATCTATATTACTTTTCCTTTAGTACACCGATTAGTTTATGGGTTTTATGAAATAAAATTTCTTTAATGATTACTTTTATAAATATTCACAATTAAAATTTTTGGGTTACACTTTTTTTCAGATTCGTGCTTCCAATAAGAGAAATTAAATAATTAAATTTTGTTTTTTAGACAAAATTAAGATATGTATAAACTTAAACTATTATTTTTATGATGGTCAATAGAAAGAAATATTATGTAGCTATCATTAGCAAATTGGCTTAATATTAAAAGACAATTGCTTGAAAATCATTCTCAATTATTAAAAGTAATGATTTCTTTACTTTCTGCAACTTTTCAATAATTTTAATTTATTTTAAATACAAATATAGACATAACTGATTCCCTAATAAAAGTATAATAAATAAGAAATAATTTTAATGCATTAAATATTATTGCAGAACTAATAAAGAAAATATTAGATAAAACAAACTTAATGGAAATATCAGTTATAAAAATAATATTTGTGTTTAAACTATAACATTACTATTCCTTTCCAGGATGAATTATGTGTTTTTTGAATTTTAAAAGTAATTACATATATAACGTCAGTATCTATTCTTTCAGAAAATTATAAGTATTTTCACATTATTTTTGTTTAGTTTTATAATTAAATATATAATTTTGTTTAGCTAGTTTTCATCAAAGATTTAAGACATTTTTAGTCAATTTTATAAGTTATATCAAAAATAAGGTTTTATAAGCCAAATTGATAAGACTAACAATTAAAAAAATTATTTAACTATTAATTCACATGAAATGCTATAAAAATTTAACATTTTCTTTCTGTACTTTGCAGTTAGAAAATTAATTTAACCGTCAGGAAAACAAGAAAATGTTCCCCATTAGAGGAAAAATGTGAAATAAATGTCTATTTTTCTACAAAAATTAAGTCGTATTGTGGAAATGCTAAGAAAAGCCCAAAGTAAAAATTCACGAAATACAAATCCTTAAGGAAAAATCCATTTTAGATAGGTTCCTTTCAACATTTTATAATCTCCTTCGATAGAAAAGAATCTTTCAGACCTAAAGCTATTATCATGATTCTTTTCCGTTAGGTTTTACTTCGTGATAGGGAAAGCATTTCATCCCGAATGGAATCATTATGATTGCATCTGTTACTCCCTGTCTTTTCAAACGCTACTTTTCTTTCGGTAAGAAAAAAGGAGGGAATAAACTCAAATTTCAGATAGACTTGATCTGGAAAAAATAAGCAAAGTGCTGCCTTTACGGCAACCAAAAACAGGAAATCTGCACACTCAAAATGAATTATGGATACAAATTTTAAGGCTGCAAATTTATAAAATATCAAAAACAATAGGAAACGGTATTTAATACATTTCTTTCTAAATTTCATTTCTCTCAGTCTCAAAGACGACATGAAAGTATTTGATATACCTTCTTTATTGAAAAAGCATGTGCACTTTTATTTTCCGGGCTGTAAAGTTTTTATAAATAGAATAAAAACGGATGAAAAATCGCTCATCGATGCCAAGTTATAAGAAGCAAACTACTTTACTTTTACAGGAATATGTTTCAATTTAAGAAAAGAGAGGGGGAAATGAAATATCGCAGACTAGCACTTGACATGAAATGCAAAATTAATATAAAGTTTCATATGTTTTTCAGAGAATATGAGAAATGAATGAATGTTTGTAGGAACATTTTACACCGAGAGAAAAGTACTTAAAATATTTCATATTTCCTTGGAAAATATAATTAAGTTTGTGACATATTTGTTTCGAATATTATCGTATGTTAAAAGTACAAAAACTGCCATTTCCACATTCCAAATTTTAAAGCTCATAAATATGACGTCACAAATTTTTCTTCGTTGGATTTGCTGTAATTGCATCTGCATACGGATTACTTTCAATACAAGAGACAATATTTAAGTTTCGCTTTTTTGATTTTAAATATAAATAAACTTAGATTTTATAATTTATATAATGTCATGCCTTCATGTTTGTGATAAGTATACTTCTTACAAGGACTATTGTTAGTTTTTATTTTGCAAAATAAATAATAAATGTAAAAAAAGATTAAAATTTCAAAATAAAACTTAGTAGTAGTAGGTTATTTTAGAATAATTATCATGTACAGCCTATTTTGTTCTCATCAATTACTTTTAGAACTTTAATTTTTTTTATAAAAGTTAGTTAAACAACATTAATACTTTCTTGTTATTTATCCAAAGTTCGAAAGGCACACACTGATACAGAGTATATAATATCACTCTTCATTAACATATATCCTGACACCTTATTTATATTAGTTTGGAGAAAAAGAAATACATCAAGGCTTTATTTACATGTTTTTTAATAAGCTTTGTGCAAATGATTTCAAGCTATTTCGTGACTTATCACTAGCTTTTGGACTGATAACATACTGGTCAACTTCGGAATTATTTTTGATTTTGTCGATGTTTTTGACAATGGGCTTACCTTTGTGAGGTGCATTTTTAATATCAAATATACCTGAATGGAATCTATGAAACAAAAATTACACGTAATTCGCTATTACAGTATCGAAAATGATGCTTGTGGTTTCGATAGTCTATTTTCGCTTTTATCAAAGACAAACTGTGAATATACTGCATTTTTTCTTTGTTGACTTTAATATATTCTGTACCCTATAACCGAATGGACCAAATAAAAAACATTTTTTTTCAGTTCGAAATGTTATCTTTCCAACAAGCAAAAATATGAAATTGTGTGATCGATGCTTAACGAGATATCGAAAACTACAGTCATCGATCGAAAAAATTATGGATTTCAATTTACCCAATATTATAAAGAAATTTAATAAAACTTTGAAAAAAAGCCAAATGTAAAATCTTGTTCATATTAAAGACATTTTTAGCATTGTTATAGTGTTATAAGTAAGAAAATATAATTTTTTATCGTGTGTTTCCAGCATTTAGGGAAGGGTATAAATTATAATTTGAATGAATACTTGTTGTAATATTCAAATTTTTCAGCAACGTTCCGTACCAGAAATTGTTGTTTTTTTTTTTTTTTTTTTTTTTTTTGCTTGTAAAAAGAAAATTCTGTAGCATGTCTCAAAATATTGAAATAATCATACTTTTGCATAAGAAATAAAAAAACTGGTACGTTTTCTTATTTACTTTTATTACTATTACAAATATGAATGTTATATCTACGGAGTCTGTTTCCACATTGTACATAATTTTTTGAAAATCTTCATCTGTTATATATTTTATAATATTTTTTTATTTTTGAATATTTTTTTATTTTATACTGACATAATTCAAAACAGCATCAGCGTGGTCAAAACCTACATTTACCATATCTGTTTTCATGACGGATGGCCATGGCGCGAATCAAATGATGTTTGGCGATCAGCCTAACGTGAAACCCCCTCTGAACCAATAAAAACTGAGCTCTATGCAGCTCCAATGCATAGTGCTCAGTTTTGTCGACCCACTGAAGGGAAGAAAACCTAAGTTGACTTTGCCCAGAATGAGGGCCAAATCTCGGATCTGTGTCGTGGGATCGCGAAGAAACTTACCACTACGCCATTGGTTTTCCTTATACTGCTTTTAATTATTATGCTGATTATTACAATTACTTCATCAGTTGGATAAAAATATTATACTATTTTGATAAATACATTAAAATAAATTGTTGAAATATTATATAATATAAAAGCTTAAGAAGTTTGCTTCTTAAATCCTCAATTTTACTTTTTGTTTGAATGAACAATATAGCACTGACAAAAATAATTGTACCATGGTAGTCTGATAGAGAAATACTTCATTCTTGAGTTCAGATAAATCTGATTCAGCACAAGAAGAGATGGCCTTTAATTGCTTAATGCTCCGTAAATCTCAATGTCTTCTCACTGATATAGTTTGTTAACGAAAACGATTGCCATCTTAGATATTGACGTTGGCATTTAACCATTATTCGATATTATGAGAATTGAATTGAACGATTTAAGTCGGCTGAAAAAGGCATCTTAGTTTTTTATGACCCTTCACAAGGCATCATATTTTATATATGAGTTCATTGAATCTTTAATTATCATTATTCATTTTCAAATTATTACTCATAATTAATAATACTTTCCTTAACACAATTAAAATAAAGTTACATTATAATTTATTTCACCGCTATATCACTATATGATATGTTTTATAAAAACACTTAAATCAGGTTATTTTGAAAAGAAGACATCTTCAGGAATGAAATTTTTATTGTTTCTGTCACCTATTAATTTTCTAAATATAACATAGAAAAATATAAGTTACATCTAATATTTTCATAATAAAATATTATGAAAACATTATATTTAACACAATTTATTTTTGAAATTCAATATTTTTAACTGATAAATCTCTTTCGAACAATTTAACATTTTCTGTTTTGCGAATTTATAAAATCTTTCCATTTCTTGTACTTAAGTGATAAGTTATATAAAATTATATAACTATAAAGGGTGGTTTTTTATCCTTCCGGAATCATAATAAAATGATCTAATAATTAATAATTAATAAACAAATGAAAAATAAAAGCAATTTATTTGTTCATATATCTTAGAAAATTTGGGTTTTTTTGCAAAAGAACCAAAAAAATATGACTGAGAATATAGTTTTGTTCAAAACTTTAAAACTAGTTATTTGTTCACTTATTAATGAATTAAAAATAAAAAAATAGTTATAGTAAGTTACAAGTTTTTTATAGTCATAGTAAGTTACAATAATTGGGTGTTTTTGCAAAAGAACCAAAAAAATATGCTTGAGAATATAGTTTTGTTCAAAACTTTAACACTAATTATTTTTCACTAATTAATGAATTAAAAATAAAAAAATAGGTATAGTAAGTTACAAGTCAAGCAGCATGATTTGAATGGGCTATCCATCATGTAATGTATATTCGTGGTATACGATGCATCACACAATTAATAATATTAATTAAAATATTTAACAATATCTGTTGAGTAGAAATAATTTAATCGATATTATTTTGTAATGCTGATAGTTGGTCTCCTAGCGCATTTCATATTTTAAGTTTAAAAGTATGAAGGTGTTAAATTAATTGATATATCCTGATATTCTCCAAGTATTTGTAACCTAATATCTAACTAACGCACAAAGCTTTAAATTCTCAGTTCATGGGTTCCATTTCTACACAAATATAGAAACTCCGATCTATGATTCATCAATATTTTTCATAGTTCGTAGTCTAATTTAAACTTAGTGTTCTTCCTCGAAAATTGGACGTAATAAATAAACAGATCTAACAATAAATATAAGTGATTTATCTTTAACAATGATGACAAGGCTTAGTGTCTATCTCGCTGGCATAGTTCTCAAATTCTGATATTCATTAAAAATACTGTAAAATGTTAATCCTAGACACAAATTATACAAAAGGTGAGCTGAAACTTCTACAACAAAAAAAGATTACAAAAGAAAATTCTTTGCTGAAACCACCACCTTATGATTATCAAGGCTTATTTGTTACTGATGACACTTTTCAAATGCCAAGTTCGCCCGTCATAGACTAGGCGAATGAAGTCAGAGAGAGAGGGTCTTCCCTTTTTGCATACAGCACCCTTATACGAAGGTGGAAATACAACTTTTGGCTCATAGATGGCAGCACCATCTGAATCTTTCAATTTAGATAATGAAACCAGTGAAGATCCATAGCCTAGCTCCAACCACCCCCAGAGGTATTAATTTGTAATGGGAACAGAGAGGACATATTTTACGTGCCCAAGTCACCATTAGTGAACACGATGGATCTTCGGCTAAGTCGGGATTCGAACTCACCACCTTTCGGTAACGAGAATGATGCCCTAACCAACCAGGCCACCACGACCTTTATTTATTAAATACAAAAGAAGATTTTCCACGTTTCCGTCAGTTAAGATAAATAAAGAATGTTTTTTTCACTCGTTACAATACATCTATATACAAAGTTACACACTTATTATTATTATCTGTGTGTGTGGTGCAACTTTACTTCATAGCCTCAAACTTTCTAATTCTGGTGTCAGAAACCTGACACTGCTTGATCACCCAACGAAATATTCAAGTCCTTGCTTCCGTCTCATAGTATTCTACATCCTTTTCATCTGCGAGGTGTAATTTTCATTTTTATTTGTTTTAAAACTATTAATTTTTTAAACTATCTTCTCCTTTAAAACAACTGTATTTGTATAATACTAATCAATTAATTAAATTATGAATGCAGAATTTTACAACATTCTACAATTATAATTGTAGAATTTAAATAGTAATTTGTAATAAATGTGTAAAGAATAAATTGTAGAATAGTATAATTTAAATAATGAAATTCTTAAAAACCATTAAAAAAGAGAATCAATAACCACACATTTGATATTTTATTAAAAGCATTTTTATTCTCTAAAACTTGATGAGAATTAACATTTAATAACAAATTTATTTTTAATTCAAAATCATATAAAGAATCAAGTTAAATTGTAATTTTTATTATTTTAATTAGAGACATATTCTAAAAAATAAATTTTTTGCTTAAAATGTAAGCATTTGGGAACCCGCATTAACGATATTTAGGGTATAATTCCATCCTATAATGGAAAAGTTTCACAACAAAATTTTTTACTTTATTATCATAAGAAAAGTAAATACGAAAAGAAATTTTGCCTCGAATCATCCTAAAATATGCTTGAAATATATTTTAAAATAATAAATAAAAACAATTAGCAGAAATGTGTAAAATGTTTTTATTTATTTCCCTCATATTTTAGAAAAATAATTTAGAGATAGAAATCGCAAATTTCTTTGTACTCAGGCAAAGTATCATTAACTTTATGACAAGTTAAACACTTAAACAAGTCAAAATTAAATTATCTTACAATGTTAGAGCTACCAATTACAAATAACTTTTAACGCAAGTTTTCGATGCTAAGTAAAAGAAAACTAAAATAATTATCTTATTTTAATACTTTTAAAATACATCAGTTTCAACGCCAATGTAACCAGCACTATTCTGAAAATGAGAATAAAAACCGAACATTTAATTTAGATGCCTTTTGCTGCTCAAAACGTAACTTAATTTATGTGAAAGACTTTTTTGAAAAATTAGATTAAGCAGTATTAATCACTTATCTCGTGAAATAAGTTTAATGCGAACAAAATAAAAATTAACAAAAGAGACGTTAATTATTTTGTCCCCTTTTCATGTGTCATATTAATGCCATTTAATGAAAAATTAGATTATTACAAAGGAATCATTTGATGTATAGTTTCAATTTGAAAATATTCTTATACTTGAAAAATTTCAGACAAAATTTGACTGTCCACATTATTTGTAATACTTCACTAAAACATAAGAATATAAACTGAAATAAAAATTTTAACATTACATTTTATATATCTTTTTCAACTGAAGTTAAAGAAACAGTAATTGTTTTTTATTAAGTTTTTTAAGCCATCATCTTTTATATTCTACAGCTTGTCATCAAATTAAATATTTATAAAATTATAAAGAGTTTCAAGTGATTAGTCTTTATTCAATATATTTAATAAAAAATAAATATTGTAATTAAATTATTTTTAAGAAGTGAATAAAAAAAGCTTTAAAACATTAATTCTAAGACTCGTAACATATAGAATTCATTCAATATTAGTAAGACTTCTATAAATATTTCATGCTACAAGTAATACCGATAGTAATTCAATAGATCGTTAAAATACCTTCATAGGGCACAATACGTAAGACTTATACATTAAATAATATATTTTCTAGTATTTGTCAATGAATAAAATTTTAAAAAAAAGTTATATGAAAATTTTAACCATTTATGAATTTTATCTTTACTTCAATACTAAAACAGAAAAAATTATGATTATAAACTACTTGCTGTAAATGTTAGAAAGTTATTAAAGTGTTGTATTGAGAGTGCTCATTTGATCAATTTTAGTTGATGACTTGAGTGATTCATAAGTCTGCATCTTATTCCCTTAACTCAATTAAAGAAAATTCACTTTTAAAGAAATAATGACCTAAGTCACATGATTTGCATTACCAGTACACTTAATCAAATTAAAAGATTTATAATTAATGTATAAATCCAAGCTAATGTCTTGAGGATGATTGTATTATTTTAGGATTCTCACCTTACTGCCAAAGAAATTAGAAATAAAAATATTACAGAAAACCTTTAATTTTAAAAGGAATTTATAATTTAAAGTTTCAACAGCATTCTTTTTATTAAATATAAACTAGTTCTCTTCAAAATAGCATTCTTTCAGTTGGAATAAAGTGAAATAATAACAATCAAAAATCATAAAAATAATTTAATTTTTTGAATATTTTGTTGCACATTTTCCACTTATATATAAATATAAAATCAATAATTATATATGAATTAGTCATGAATATTTCGATTATTGTTTAATATTATTAAAAAAATTATATTAAAAATAATATTAAAAGAGAGCATACTTAACTATTTAAAAAATTGTCTGTCATTTGCTAATAAAAGCTTTTTTCTCACTTGTTTGCAACATGGTAAATTACTATTTTTATTAAAATCTTAGAAAATAATAGTTCTCGACTTTCACATTTCTTTTCCAGTCATGTAACAAAGAGGATCTCACAAAGGACTTTTTAAAAAGCATTTCATAATTTTTGAAAATAAAAAACATCATAGGTTAAAGATTTTATTAGAAAATCTTATAACCTTTAGTAATAATAAAATTTGAATAACTAGTTCACTATGACAGTCACAAGTAACTGTAAGTTTTTCAATACGTTATTTAGTAATCACATTTAATTTGTAAATTTATTGCTAATAATGAAACTTTTGAGTTTTAAACTTTTCCAAAATGTTTATCTTATTGATACTAAATATTTTAATATTAACCATAACTAAACGTGCTTTGAAATATATCACAACTTTTATATAAATTTCATAATATACTTAAACGCATAGAGCTAAAAATCATTTCTCGTTTTGGAAGTGGATGTGTATTTAAGTTAATTTATTATCTTCTAATTTTAAAACTAAGAATGTCTCGAAAATGAAAATTCTGAAACTAGTAAAGCCAAAATGCTTAAATTAAGTTAAAATAACATTGATATCAAAATAGGAATACATATATTCAAAAATTGTAGTTAAACATGAATTTCTTCTTAAAAATTAATGTATCTATGTCGTTATTTTTTTAATAAGAATAACAATTTTAAATCAGGAAAATAAGAATCTTTTTCGATTTGTTTTTTTTATAAGAAACTTAATAACTTATTTTATTCTTTTTCTTTGTAAATTTTGTTTATTTCTGTTATACAGTTTTGTTTGTTCATCATTGTAAGAGAGTGAATTAAATTTTTTAATATTAAAATACAATATTTTTTCAAGAACAGTTTTTCAGAAAAGAAGTGTGTTCCTCAGTTATTTTAAGAAGTTTATTCTCTTGTTGTTAATTTAATGTAAATTATTTCAGTTTTATCTTACAGTTATAGAAATTATACTAAATTTTATTGAAGAATCTAATTTTAAGTTAAAGGAATTCCCTTGTCGTAGTTTTACATTTTTCTCAAAAGAATTAAAATAAAAATTATTTCATGTCAGTGCTTTCATTCAATTAGCAAAATATATTCAAATTCAATTTTTAATTTAAAAAAGAGATATTCTTTAAAAAATAGAATACATAAATATTATCGAATTAAAATTTACAGAAATATATGCATTAATCAAAAAATTTCTTCCCTTATAATACTGAAATAATATTCCCTGAACCTTATATATTATAAATTAAAACATTTTCTGAATAATATTTTCAATACTAAAAACCATACAGCCAAAAAATTATACAATTCACAAAAAAAAGCAATATATGTAAATAAATTGAAAACACCATACATTCATTTTTACTAAGTAAAGAAGCAATTAAAATATCATTTTTCACCAACACAATTTATAACAAATATTATAAAGATAAAGTGCATTTTAAATTAATAAATTCAAATATTTTAATATTTTTTGTTAAGAAGCATATTAAAAAAAATTTAATTTTTAATATGACATGTGAAATTTAATGTTTCATAAAGTATGTATACAGTGATAAGAAAATTTCGTAAAACACAATAGTGCACACCTATGAATTAAATACATTGCAATTTATGATTCTGCTTAAATTAAAAAGTACTTTCACATTATTAATATATATATTTATTTATATATATACATATTAACTATCTATTTATTCATTACTACATTAATTTATTATAAATATTCCATCATACAAAATATTTAATCTTTATTTCTAAATACATCATATTGCATTAGATATAAAGAGGCCATCCGAAAAGCTATTTCGCTAAACTTAATCTTCAAAATTTCTACTACAACTCTACTAAAAGGGATCATTTTCACTTAAGTGCCTCGGAAAATGTTCTTTTACGAGAGATATCCAAACATCACTATTTACTGCATTTGTTAATTTTCCATCCTTGTTAAGAGAGATCATTTTCAAACCATCTTATCTACTGGGATCGAGAAGTTTAATAAAACTAATGCAGTGATTCTATAATTATTTTAATGCATATTTAGACATTAAGAGTACATAAACTGGAAATTTAATTTACTTATGTACTAACCACTTGATTAATGGAAAGCGTAACTCCTCTTCATTACGCTAAATGGTAGCCAGATAGACGGAATACGGTCAGTTAGAGTTTTAGAGAAAACGAAATAATTGAGATTAAAAAACTTCATAAAAAGTAGTAATATATTTCTAAAACCATTAAAAGAAGTAAAGAAAAGATTTAATTACAGATATTCTTTATTTGGAATATTATTATACTTAATCTAATTTGAAAAATTAATTATTTATCTTGAATTAAAATTGAAGATAGGGAATGGTTTGCTATATATATAAAAGAGTGTTTTTCTAGCATAAGAATTATTTATACTTCTTTTTATTAAAGTAAAAAATACATTGATAACTTTGCATAAATTTTATGAGAAAAATTTTAATTTACATATGAATTGTTTTTTCTACAGTATTACAAAGAAAACAATAAAGCATTAAATAACATTTAAAATATATCTAAAAATACAAATATATCAAAAAGAAATCATAAATATATATGTAATATGCTTTGCACCATAAAATCTTTATTAGAATTCAAAACATTTCAATTTATGTTTGAAAAAGGATAAAAAGTAAGAAAGTATTTGCTAAGTTTATTATTTTTAAGACCATAAAGATGAAAAAGAAAACATTTTTAATGTTTGAATCTAAAATAGGAAAGTAGAACACATAAAAAATATTATGTAAAATGTTGAATAGTATTCCAATCAATTTGATAACATAAAAAGATATTTCTTTAATTCGCTTTCTGAATTTTTAAGGGGAAAGTAAAAGCGAGATCTCTTATTTGAACTGAATCTTATCTCATTACCTCTTTTAATCTTATTTCATTTATATGTGATCTAGAAATAAGGTATTTTCTTACCAAAGAGAATATAAGGCAAATTTTTGTCTAGGGTATACCATGGATTAGTGATAGATTGAAAGGTAATAGTTTCGATTCCAACAACTGTTGAATAGCAGAATATACGTTTCTCATTATGTAAGCTAATCTGTCGGTTTGTATTTGTTTTTCTGGCTTCCTCTTTTGCGTTCCATGAATACTTCCCATTATTAGTGAAATATCCTCCTAGATGACAAAGGCGCAATGTACATTAAACATTTTTAGATTGTCCACGACATTATGTGGCATTTTTTCTTAATTCATGGGACATTTTAATCAATATAAAATTTACTATCATATTTGTAAGGATCATTTTGAATTTTCCTATTTCACTTTCAACAAAACTTAAAAACTTACGAGATACCATATCAAGTCTATATTTAAAGTGAAAAGAATTACATTTCTAATTTTTGAAAACTGAGCAACCTGAAAAAAGCAGCATAGAGATCAGAACATATCTAGAAGGGAGAGTTTCATAATTAACGTAAAAGAAATAAAATAAAATAAAGTAACCTTGAGAAAAAGTAATTGATGCAAAACAAAGATAAATTTCTAAAATACCTAAACAGGTATAATTAATATATAATTATACATCAATTAAGTTAATTTTACTAAACGCTGATAATTCATCATCATAGATATTCTCCAAGTGAGCTTTTATTAACGTTGTATTTGTTAGTAATAGCTTCAAGAAAGCTATTAATATAATAAAAAAATTGTAAATTAAAAAATCATCCTCGAAAGTTGAGAGTCAGTTTAGGAAAATTGTTATTAAAAATATTTACAAGAGTTCGAAAAATTTTCTTCTTTATATTTTTATGAATGCTGTGTTTTTTAGTAATTTGATATGAAACATTGAAAAAATGCAATAAAACTTTCAAACTGAACAAAACATGGAAAATATAAAAATGTAGAAAGTATCATTTTACTTAATTTTTAACAGAAATTCATCATTCATTGTCAAGTTGTTTGTTATTTTACTGCCACATTTCTCTTTTCTGCATCTAATCATTACGTGTATTCATTGAAAATGATAAAATATTGAATTTACTTACATGTTTTTAATCATTAAAAATTATAGTGTGAAAATTAATATATTTGTTTGTTAAAAATTGAAAAAGTTTTAACTGTAGAAAAATGTTTTTCTCTGTCAAAATTATATGCGCTTTTATTTTCACTTCAACACATTTTACATTAAGCAAATTTTCTATCCAGATTAGTCTGAATTTTCTTCTTCAAAAAGTTTCTAAATTGGGAGCAAATTTTCCATGATTACTTGATTTAAAAATGCTATGCTTAATTAGTGTTTATACTTAAAAGAATAAGTTTTTATTTAATTTTATAATTTGCATTGAATAAATTTACTTAACTTTGAAAACTCAATAGCTTTTTGGTTCACACTTAAGTACAAGGAGATATAGAGCTTATTTACCATTTATGTATAGGGGTTTTATTAATACCTTTGAAGCATTGAAAATCTCAAATTATATTTAGAGCTTTATTAATTTTGAAGTTTGAATTTTCTTACATTGTTGTAAACAGTATTTTATGTAAGTGAGTTTCATTAAATTTTCAGAAAATTTGTTAAAATCTCATGTTACATTTCTTTTAATTTCAAGCAAAACATAAGCCTGGTTAATCAAGCTTTAATTAACACTATGGTAGATTAAATACAGGTTAATCAATTGTTACATAGTCTGAGTTTGAAAGCAGTGTCTTAATGCTCTACTCTTATTTGAAGTAAATGCCCATTTATGGAAAATCTTCATAAAAAGAAATGCATTTTTGTCTAGTCTTTTATTGTTAGTAATCTAAAGTACGTTAAAACTTTGCTTGTATAAATGATACGTTGATATTAATCTCTTATAGCCCTCAAAGTTTCCATTGGATTTCTTTAGAAGTGATGAATAAATAACTTCAGTTATGTTTGAAATTACTTATAAAGTGGCTGTAAGAAAATTTAAATTGAACGAAATATCAACATTTTCAAAAACATTAATATTATATTTTAATACGCTTGAATTATAATTTATATTCAATATTTTATCCCAGGTTATAAAATAAAATTTCTTCTGAGACAAAGAAATTTAAATGCTTTTCAAGCTGTTTATGTTAATGTTTGGAAGTTAAGGAATCAGGTTATGGCAATATACAGTATGGTTCATAAAACGAATATATACTATTGAATTATAATTGCAAGACTACTGTTTTCTGTTACTATGCATATATGAATTAATTCTGTGTATGTCAAATAAAGCAAATATGCATAATTAAATAATGGTACATTAGCCAGAGCTAATTAGAAAAATATTAGACTAAACCAGACATAATTTGAAAAGGTATATGCGAATAACGCGCTAGTTCTTCGAAACAAAATTCTGGAATTTATTTCATAGGGATCATCTTGGAATCAGCATGAATCTTTAATCAAAGGCAACCCAAAGGGGCTTATCAGCAACCTAACTACATACTTAGGTAAGCATGAAAAAAAGATATTATATAAGTTCTATGAAAATTCAAAATAATTTCTTTATCATTAAATAATTATTTAAAAATAAATAGGCTATTAAGGAGTGAAATTAAAAAGAAAAAGTATTTAAAAATTTATTTTGTTGTAAGATTATTTTTATTTATGATTTATTATTATTTTTTTATTATTGCGTACTTTATTTTTACGCAATAAAATACTTCATTCAGAGTTAAAAACATTTCATCTTGTTCGTAACAGCTCAGAACATTCACTTAACATTATCACTTAACATAAACAACTCACTTAACATAAAATTGCTTTAAGGAAAGTAGAGTTATGAGCATTATTTAAAGAAAATCAATCATTTTTTAAATTTATTGCCTATACATACTCATATATA
>JAPDSC010009154.1:535161-553069 GCA_026290005.1 Latrodectus geometricus | reverse complement strand
AGAGAGAGAGAGATTGTAAATTTGAAAATTATTATTTTTTATAATAATAATTTCAATTTTCATAGTATATGTTTTCGGAAAAAAAAGCCAAGTGTTATTAAAGATTAATTACTAGCACCTAATATCAAGTATCTTTCATACATGCTCTAATTATGTAAAGTTTAATAATATGTGTATGCGCTTTTTAATTAAAAAAATAATATAACGATAGTCTTTCTTAAGTTTACACATTTTATTGTTTTACGTCTTAAAAAATTATAAACGATTTTTATTTTAATTATTGCTATTAATTTTCTATTGAATTACATTATAAAAACTTCATTCTAGAAGTTTTTTAAAAGGCGAATAATCTTTATAGTATTGAAAGTGAATGTGTGTATTATGATACCTTGAGTGTCTTTTACAAAAATTGGCTTTAATGTGTTTAAATTCAAAAGTACTATTTTCTCTCTTTACAGTTTTAGAAATATAGTATATTGATAGTGAATTCTAATGAAAATTTCTAAAAGGAATCTTTACTATGCAAATATTTAAAAAGAATCTTTAATGCTTTTACTTGCTTTATGCTATATGCGTTAACTCATGCGTTTGAAAGTGCTCTCTATTCATATAAATTCGACCTTCACATAGATTCCTTTCATTTTTTTGTTAACGTACACCTTTTAATATTTTTTAAAATTTATATTCATTATTTTTGATTATGAAAATCAATGCTATATTGATTTTTTATAAACAGAAATAATTAATACAAAAATTTTATACTTAAGAAATATTTTCATGGGAATATTACTTTTCAAAAAGTCTTATTTTAACTACTTACATGAATGAATATTATATATAATTAAAATTACTTTGAAAATCTATTTGACGAGATTAAAAAGCAATCACTTAAAGTATCTTATCAGAAAATATTTTTATAACAAATTAATTAATTGAAGAAAGAAATATTTTTAAAAAATTAACAAGCAAAAATATTTTAATAGAATAAACTTTGACTTCATTTAAAATATTTCTTTTTAAGAATATAATTAAACGCTTCTTAACTCTTTGAAAAACAATGTAATGATATTTCTCTAAAGTATTATTATTTAAATACGACACAATCGAAGGCTTATTGATCTTAATAGCCTTTAAATGAAGTTTTAAAAAAATAACTCTTAAAATAACTTAATAGTCACGGAATGCTGAAAATAAATAAGTTTGCACGCCAAAGTCATGTTTATGATCCATGAGGTCACTATGACTTTGCCAATGAGGCAGGTAATTTAATGAATATGTCTGTACAAGAAATAAGTCTTGAATCCTACTGTGTTCAGATAAGGTGCCTGAGAGTCTCACCAGGTGACTTATTAATTCGGTCCATTTACGCACAAAGCTTCTAAAAAAAACCAATGTACTGGTGAGAATCTGAAGGAAGACATTGTCTTATTAATACTACTAAGAAATAAAAAAATAATGCTTTGAACAAGTTTTTTTTTCTTATTTCAATATAACATCTTTTGTTTAGTTACAATTGTATGTCTGCTGAACTTTTTGATACTTTATTATATTTATTTAATTGTACACAGTATGCTCCTTTGTTATAGTAATTATCAGTCTTCATTCTTAAAAGAATTAATTGCATTCTAAAAAAAAATCGCTTTTCATCGTTTTAAATAATGAGATAAATTCACTTAACAACTATCAAGATGAATGTAAAAAAGTTTATGAGATTAATTAATATTTTTGTTCCAAATCCTTGACATTAATAGTAAGCAATGTATATAATTTTTCGTAATAAGAATTCTGTTTATTGAAATTCTTTTTATCAATGGAAATACTTTAATAACGAAACTCCTGTTATAAAATTCCAGCTGAATACTTCCTAATATATTAATTGGAATAGTTTTCTTTCTTCATTCAATTATTTCAATGAACATCATAGAACAGAACATTCTTAATTTATAAATTTTATTGCCAGGATATTAGTTTATATAAAAATGACAAATACAGTCTTTGTTAGTTGAATTTACGGTATAAAACAATATACACTTTGTTAGTTGAATAATCTAATAAAGTTAATACAATTTAATCACTCATTTAACTAATAAAGTTAAATAAATTTTACTAGCTAAAAGAGCTATATAAAATAAATTGGCGTTTTAAAAAATTGTTTTCTGTACGTGTTTATAATATCCTATACAAAAGTTTTCCCTCTAACTGTTTTAAGCAATATTTATTAAATTTTAAAACAATCTAATATATCTTCCTTTCTTAAAAAATAATAATTAATTGTACCTTTACACAAGTTGTACATTCTATTCTTTTGCTTCTTTATATTTATAGTTGCATGAAACTATAAAAAAATTTTATAATTTAACTTTAAATATTATTTAATAAAATTTAAACCAACTGAATAAACATATTTTTAATGAGACTTTAAATTTGGAAGATACTTTAAGCATTTTTTTCTCCAATGTATTTTTTAATTTTTATCATAGCGCTTGCAGAAATCATTACTGAGGAATATATTTTTAATATATTATTTTTTTTTCTATTTTTTGAATAAAACCATATTCCCCATCCTTTACATTAGGTTTATAATTGTTTTCAATGCATTGAATTATTCAGTTAGCTGGAAATTTCTGAATATTATTTCTTTTAAGCAAAATTTTTAAAATGAAAAGAACGACGACTAAATATTATATAGCTAGATTTTTATATTAAAGCAGAATTTTATTTAAATTTGTTTCTTTTTTATTAATAAAAGACTCTGCGGTTCGAGCAATTTAAATTGTCAAATACCAATACTAATTGATTTCATATTGACAATATAGGTACAATAAAAATTTATGCTTTCTATTCATGTCCATTCAAGATAAAACCTTTCAGTGTCACCTAAACTAACGTGCATGTAATTCTTACCAGATTCTTTAATCATCAAATCATAGAGGTTGAAAAATATTTGTACAGTTTGAAAACAATCTTCATGCTTAAGGAAATTATTTATCCCTATTTGAGAGTCCCCTCCCCTTAATTACATCTTCCAATTTTGGATGAAAGAACAAATCAGGCAATCATTCACTTTTTAAATCACCGCAAATATACCTCATACAGGGAAAAAGGAGCTCTTGGAGATAATTCTTTCCCTAGTTCATTTTTATCTTTTTACAACTTTTTGCTCTTTCTCTGATTTTTGTCTTAAGAAAAGTATCGGTCAGAACAACCTGCAAACGAAAAGAGACGTTTTGCTTGTAATTATGGTTCCTGCTCTTCGGTGACACATGCACAGGTTGTCAGTGTCACTGCCATCTGGCCCTTTCTTGATATGATGTTGGCACATTATATAGTAGATCTTACCCCTTATCATTATCATTGGTTTCAAGTTAATATTCTGATATCGGTGATTATTATTCCGATGACACTTCTTCATAAAGGAAAAACTCCCCATCATCTCATGAGTAACACCTGTCAGCTATCATTACTTGCTCTTTCCCTAGCTCAGAATGAATAACACTTTCTTTGATTTTTTCAGACTTTCAGCAAATTTTATTCTCTTTCTCATAACGAAAATTGTTAGTGCAAGAAGAAAAAGATTCGTCTGCTAAATTGAGATGCTAAAACGGAGCATTCTATTGATCGTTGTATTTCGGCAGAATAATTTTATATTTTCGTGAAACTTAAATCTAAAAATTTTTCAACCGAGAGACAGTCATTTGTAACTAAGAGTGTTCAATTATTCATGCATATTTCTTTCAAATTCCTTTAACATACACGTAGGTTTTAATTTTTCTTTTCAATAGTTTTGTGCCATGAACTGTTTCTTTATTTTAAAAATCGATGCAATTTACTGTTTTTTTTTAAGCGACACTATTTAATAAAATATTTATGTTGTGTTTACGTTTATAAAGTCATTTGTAATGCAGAAGAAACTTCAATACACACAAATTGAGTTAGTTGTAACTTAATTTTGGGTTAGCGATATGGCTTACAAAGAATAATTAAATAATTATTCTTATATATATATATATATATATTATAATTTATTGTATCACATTTTCTTTTCTTATTGCAAAATTAACTGAAAACCTTTAAACTTTCAGCATATAAATAGTTTATATACCATTAAATAATACAAAATACTTTTTAGATCGTTGTCCCGATTGAATTGGCCGTCTTGTGAAAAATGAAAGAAAATAAACAGACAAACCAAACATATTTTAGAATAGAAACTTTTTTAGCAGAAACCTTCTTTGTAGTAAGTTAGTGAGTATATATATATATATATATATATATATATTTATAAGATAATTTTTCTTTAGTTAAAAAGGATTTTAATGATAGGCTTTCCTATTGTTTCAGTAGAATCAATCAAAAGGATATCATTAAATGCCTTCTGATAGTTTTAATAGAATGCACATGTCTACATTCTGTCTGATAATTAAATAGCTATTTTTAAATTTTAAATCTTATTGATTTGACTTAAAATATAGTAACTCTTTTTTAAATATCATACTCCTGTCAATAAGAAAAGTAAATCATCAATGTTATTATCTTGAATTCTTTATTCAAGTCATGATAATAACATTGATGCCCGTAAACTAAACATCGAAGTTATAGTGAATTAGTGACAGATATTTTCGTGTACAATATTTATTCACTTTATTTAAAGAGCTGACTGATTAATATTGAAATAAATTATTTTCTTCTCAATGCTAATTTTTACAATATAGCTTAATCATTTCTTATCTCCTATTCTCTTAAAGAATATGTACAATAAATAGCTTTTAAAAACATATACTAGTTAAACACAACCCTTTAATGGATTATATTCTGTAAAAGTAATAACATGCAATCAAAAATTTATAATAGTAAAGATAGAATTTTAAAAAATCTTGTAGAAATTAAAATGTAAATTTTGCAATAGCATATTACAGAAAAATATAACAAATCGCAGGCTTTTAAAATAATTTTGAACATGTTTTCTTTTTATAGCAGAATCTTTTAATTCTTTGATTAAGTTCTTGATTATTAATATATCGCACTTGTATATAAAAAGTAAACAGTAAGTAATAGATTTCACAAGTAAAGCATGATACTTATAAGTATTTCACAGTTACTTCTATAAGTTTTATCAAAATCGGTTCGGGGACATGTTTATTTCCTTTCAGGTACTCCAACTGCAAACTTCCAAAGCTGATTGAATTATTATTTGAGTTTTTATCATGGGTAAAAGTAAAAAATGATGCAAAAATAAATTAAAATTTAGCATTATAGTACAAATAAATATTAATTTAGTCATTAGTAAATCTGAGAGTCTGAAAAATTATGATTTTTTGTCAGTATCGAAATGTAAAAGTATAACAGGCTTATTGTGAGTGTGATTTTACATTTGTAAAGTATTATTTGAGTACATTTTATTGTAAAATAATATACTCTAGGAAAGGAGTAGAATTGTTATTACGGTATCTGAAATATGAATTTTTAACAGGATTCAGATTTGCAATCAACTGAAACCCCTTTGAACAATGCTGTAATCGGTTATTTCAAAACTTTTAAATGAGCAGATTTTGTAGAGATTTGGATGATTGCCTTAGCACATTATGGTTCCCTAAAAATATAACTGGTAAATTACTTAATTGGCTAATAATATCAAAAAATGAAGCTGCAAAGGATGAGTCTAGTTTCTATTTCAAACTAAGATAATTTTTAATTATAAATTATCCGTCTAGAGTGAATAAATTGCAAGCAAGTATTTTATAATAACTATCCATGAAAATTGAGGGTATAGGTATATCAATTGAGGGTATAGGTAATTGAGTTCGTGTGATCATGTAGAACATTTTAACCCTAATTCAAATTTTGCTGTACTTAATAATTTGGGTGTATATTTATGTTAATAAATAGTTATTATGCTAATATGTACTAGCGTTCATATATTTTTAAAATAGTTAAATTAAAATAAACTTAAAATACTCCTATTTCGATATAAGTATTATGCTCTTAATTTTTCACTTGTTTTAAAAATACATGAAAAATTTTGATTATAAACAAAAATTTTTGCTGTTTTATTAAGTTGAGATTCAAATAATAGAAAGCAGTTTACCCCTGTGTAATAAATAATTCTAAAAGGGTTTATCACTTTATGTCGTAAAATTTCATTTAACGTCACTAAACAAATCCGTTAGGAAAGAAATAAATGATTACTAAGAGAAAAATCAATGAGACTAATGAGACAAGTTAGGTGATAAATTTGATCTCTACTTCTAATCTTGGCCTGCATCTAATTACGTCTATAACAATGGAATATTTCCCCTGTCAAGTCAGGAAACAGCTAGTGCAACAAAGAAATTCAATGATTTCAGCACAAGTTTTATTTTGAAATGACTAGTAATTTTTGTTTACTGTAGAAATGTATTACAATTCTTAAGAACCAGAGAGATTTATGTCAACAATTTTAAAATTGAATTTAATAATTTAAGTTTTGAATTTAATAATATAAATTTCTATAACATTTAAAAATATAAACTTTGAAAATTCCTTAAGTTGTGTTGTATTATCTACAGAATAAATGAGTTTTTGAATTTATCAATTTATGTCTGGCATTTACTTGAATAAACTTGAGCTCGTACTCCAGAAAAAATTTTTCAAAAAATTCATTTAGATTACTTTTATAAATTACTAATATACATGATGGTATTTAAAGACAAAAAAAAACATAAAGTATCAAATAAAAACTTTTTTCTAAAAATACTGTGATAATGTTCAGGAATTTCTAAAGTTATGAAGTATATTAATTACATAAAAATGCTGATAATTCTTTAAATTGTAAAGTAACTACTCGACAATTATTTAAAAAATTATTAGAGAATATAAATTCCCTATTTTTATTGCCAATTAATCAATACACCAAAGTTATTTGATCATGATTAATTATTTTAATTGAGAAATATTTAATTAATCATGTTAATAATGAAAAAGTATTAAGTATTTTTTTAAAAAAATACGTAAGAAATAGTGTTTTGTTTTAAAACTACATAACTTTAAAAAAACGTTCTGAAATCGCACATCTTTCGTAAAATAATAAACCATGTATATGATTACAGAAATGTATTAAATTTCCTTTTATACAGACAAGTATTTAAAAATAAATAATTGCTCAGTAAACAAATTTTTTATAAATCATAATTTAAAAAATGCAATTAGGAATAAGATGTTTTTATTATTGTATAAATTAAGCAAAATAAACAAAATCCATCGAAGATTATTTGAAAACTTAATTATAAAAATATTCCAAATATTTATTTTGATATTATTCTATAAATTTACGTTTTAGAAAATATTTTTCAATGAAAAACTGTTTAAAATAAAAATTTTATATTTTAATATAAGTTAGTAACAATAAAAATATTACTCTAAGGAAGACAAATGATGAAGCATTCGAAGATTTTTCATAACTTTTGGAAAATGTTTCTAAGCTACATAATTGTTTATTACTCAAATTAAAAAATATATTTCATTAAGTTCTAAAAATATGAAGTTTACAGCATGATTGTACATTCTTATCTCGTAAAAATCTTACGAATAAAAAACTAAAATTATTTGGTTTAGTTTTCTGCATTAATATATTTGTTAGAAGTAATATTAGATTTGTCTAGTCACATGCAGACTAAATATTTCAAAGCACTCAAAGTGTATTCAAGTAGAAATTTCCGATCGTGTTATTTCCTTTGGGAAATACACGTCAAATAAAATCTCTAAATGTCGAATATCCCAGATTTATCACATTTTAAAATCGCTTCTAAGGGCCTGATATCAACTTAAATAGTTAAACACGCGACGTATAATTATATTTCTTTGAACAAGTGGTTGTGTTTGGGAAAAGCAGCGGGGTTATCTGATTGCATGGCGAGAATCAAAGAAGTCTCTAGAGATTCTCACTCAAATCAAGATGAATCGTTGCGAATCTGGAATCCCCTCTTTTGCTGCGGAACAAATGTCAATGTAAATGAGAGTACTTCCCAATAAAATGAATTCCTTTTAATTCCCGTAAATATCGTAATGCCTCCAACTTAAAATCGATTTCGCCTTAAATGGGACAAAATTTTAGTTTTGAGAATAAAACTTTATAACGAGTAGAGCATGTTTTGATTTTAAAAATAATAAAGTATAAAATATTATTTTAAGTTTCTTATTTTATCTAAAATAACATCGTTTTTCTATATTTGCATTTTCCAAGAATCAACTTACTTATATTAATGAAATCTATTTATTCATAATTTTATAAACCAATGTTATTTTAATATAATAATCATATAATATTTTTAAAAAAATTTGATTTAAGTTTTTCATCAATTATTCATCATGTGTGGAAGTAATAAAATATCAAATTCTTTTTTTCTATTTCTGTAACTATTAAAAGTATTACCTTTTTCACACCACAAAATCTTATAGATAGAGGCCAATAGCAGCCAAATATCGCTGTAAGCCATTTAATATCCACCACGTGCTACACGTGAGGGGTTTTTATAGATAGTCTGCATTTTTCTAGCGTCGCAAATTAAAAATTTCAAGCAACCCTCCCAATAGAGGCGCGTAAAAAAAGTAGAATTACACTTCCCATTTCTCAATAATGGCTGTTATCAAATCAAAGTCTTCTCCGAAGGGTGTGGTCCCACCACCAAGCCACAGTAAACCACACTAAATTCATTTGTTCTTCCTTCTGTTCCAGAGTTTTAGCATTTTAAACAAAAATCGATCATATTAAAAATTGTGCTAACATTAGTATTTTAAAATTAGTTTTGATCTATAAAATTATAAATAAATCACATTTTTTGTATGTGAAATCAATATCTATTTTACATAGTTAAAAGCTGTCTTCTTTTAAATGCTTGAAACATTGTAAAATTTTTATTCATTTTAATTTTTATTAAAGGAAATAACATAATTAAATGAGAATAATAACACTGAAAGGAAATTAATTTTTTTTTTATTTGAAAAGATATTTCTGGTGAAATAACTGTTACTACAAAAAAAGTGAGAAATAATATTGCTTGTAAGATGAAAGCTATTAAATGGAATGATTAAAATATAAATAAAACAGGGCTTAATTAGAGCGTGTTCACAAGTTCCATACAATATTACTATCTGATGAAAGTGTGATGAGGAAATAATCAACCAGAAATGTTATAAAACGATTAAGACACATAATAATGTGTTTAATTAACATTTTTTCAATTTTACAAAACATGAATTTTCTTAAAAAATTCTTATAATTTTTAAAAACTTCATTCGTATTCATGAATTTCGGGTGCTATACACAAAAATTTTAATTTTAATATCTTTATTTATCGTTTAGGGGATAACAATATATATGAAAAAGGAAATTAATATCAGTGACAGATTATATTTAACATACGATACAGTAAGCATAGAATTATAATTTGCTCTTGTAATCCTATATAAATTAATTTGTTTAAAAAATGTTTAAAATATATTAAATAAAAAAGTTTTAAATTTCAAAAAATACAAAGAAACATTTCTTTTTATTTTAAAGATTTTGAAACTAATTAATATTTTGTTTGTTATGATGTATTAAATATAAAAGTTTTAGTTTCAAATTTAAAGTCGCATGAAGCTATAGGAGACTAAAATAACTGTAAATTTTTTCATAGTGATAGTATTAACTTTTTAAATAATTTCACATTTGGGATTTAATACATCAAAAGATAATTACGTAGTCTTATTAATTAAAGTGTTTGGCATTTTCAAAGTTAATTTTTTATTTCTTGCGATAATTTTCTAATGCCTTTTTTCTAAAATTGACATTTAATAATTTTAAAGATGAAGCATATTCTAAACTCTTTAAGAAAATATATTGGAGCACTTTTCTAAGAAATCTACTTTCTTGGAGTTCAAAATATTTAAAAACTAATCTTTATTCTAAACATTTTTCTTCAGTTATAAAAATATCATGGTGATAAAACATACAAAAATAGTTTATTTTGACTAGAATTTCATAGAATTAATTATTATCTATAAAAAATTTGTTAAAGAGTTGCTAAAAACAGTTTTAAATTAGCTTTCGTTAGTTCTGCGTGAAAATTTA
The DNA here is from genome assembly GCA_026290005.1 of Latrodectus geometricus. Taxonomy (NCBI): domain Eukaryota; kingdom Metazoa; phylum Arthropoda; class Arachnida; order Araneae; family Theridiidae; genus Latrodectus; species Latrodectus geometricus. Next base: position 542,982 of record JAPDSC010009154.1, on the reverse strand, counting down.
TAAGACAATGCATGTCTATAAAGTCTTGTATTAAAATATTAAATTATTGTTTACAAAAATGTTTTCATCCTTTGTAGAACTTTTTTTTTCATTATTAATTTTACGTTAATTTCAACAATTTTGTTTTCCCACAACAAATAATACTTGTCATAATGAACTGTTTCTCCCAAGTATTTTATTTTAGCGTATAGTAGATAGATGAAAGAATATAAATTTTTAAATCTTTCAAGATTAGACTGTCAGAAAATATATTTTTACAAATTTACGTAACTACTTAATTATTTTTAGAAGAAACTATTCACATATTTCATTTTTCAGGTTCAGATTATAAATTAGGATTCTATTGAAACTTTCATAACTAGGAGGAAAGGAAAAATACCTTCAATTTTGAAATTTTAGGACCAAAGAACTTTCAAATCTTCTTTTTAATTGGACAAAAGGAACTTAACTTTTACCTTTAAAGCAAATTCATAATAAATAATATAAATAAAGTGAATATTTCTTCACTGGTAACTAAATAAATATAAATACAAACATAAATAACAATTTTTATATATATATATATATATATATATATATATATATATATATATATATATATATATATAATATATATTAAATAATTAAATATATTAAAATACAAATTAAATTTCAAGATGCAATCATTGCTTGTTATATTTTAGATTCAATAAAGAACGAGTTTAAATGTATTTTAGAATTCATAAAGTTTTCTACGAAAAATATGTCCTTTCTCATTTATCTTTAAGGTAAATAAAAAAACAACATATTTGCTAAATTTTCAAAATTATTTTTTAACTTTAATTTATCCATCATTTAAGGAGTATTCAGAAAGTTTTAGATAGTTATACTTATAATATTTATATATATCTTTATATTTATTCAAGTTAGATTTAGAAATTTATCAGTGTAAATAAATTTGGTCTCAAAATTAATGTAACTCACTTTTTTCTTTTGATTCAAAGAAACAATCCATGAGCAAAAAATATTAAGGAAAAATATTACCCATTTTTAAATTAGTATTAAAAATATTATATATATTTTTCGTAATACTGCAGCTAAAGCAATAATTTCTATTTAGAGCTGCAAAAATCAAAACAATGCTTTTATAATTACTTTAAAAAATGCTTTAACCTTAAAAATGTCAGTTGATTAACTTACTTACGGATATCTTAAAAGTTTTTCTAAAGAACAATAAAGAAACTTCAAATATTGTAATAGGATTAAAAGAAACTTGTTAAGTATACCTTTGTGCATAGATGAAGTCTGTCAGTTTAACTAAAATTAACGTACATACATGTGAATTACTGCTTGTAAAGCATGACTTTATTTCATATTATAAAAATACTATTTCACATGTATGGATATAATGTATGTTCAGACGTATGAATTTAAAGCTGGATTATTTATGAAATTTTACATAAAATTAACAATATAGATTCATTAATTTGGTTATGTACAAATGTATGTTAGAGGTTATTATTTTGGAGGTAATACTTTGTACTCATTTTCTTCCAACGTTTTGATAAAGATTTAAGCATAAAATGTCTAACTCTATTGAAACAAACATCTTTACAAACAGAGACATACTATTGCACAGGTAATATTTTTCATTTGAAATAAGTCCTATTTAAGTTCTCTTGTGAAAGAAATTTCATTATTCAAATTGATTTTGAAGTTTTTTCTAAAGGTAGAATGTTTTCAAAAATTGTTTGTTTATCATGTTATCCCTAACTCCGAATAGAAATATAAAAGTTGAATAATGAGTAAATAGAAAACTATCATAAAAATGCTAAGCTTTTTAACCGTTTACCTGTTGACAATTACCAAAAACTAAATAAAATCGAATTAGAGCATGCTTAAAATAAGAAAACAAAGCAACTAAAAAATTAAGTCAGAGTATTTTCTTAAATTTAACAAAACACAAAATCGATTACAAATTAATCACCTTCACTAATGAGATCTAATCAAATTTAGATTTCGAAAATTCTTCCTTCACTAGGTGGAAGGAGTAATTGGGGCCAACCAGAAAAAAGTAATTGTTGTGTCTTAAAATATAAAATGAGCCGAAGGTAATTGAGAACTAAGCCCAGCTTTCTTCCACCTACCACGTAAAAAGAAGCCTATCATAGGGATAACTAGGGTGTAAACGTGAAGAGGAACTTGGATCTAAGGGGAGTTCCTCTGCGTTCATCTCTTCCCGAGCTTAATTAAAGCTAGAATGGCAAGACTAACCGTAAAACCCGATTCTAATACCGTCACTGTTATTGCGAGCGTTGGAATTGGATCTCAGAAATGCAGGCGAAAGAGACGAACACTGAAGCTTTGAAACTCTGGACGTTTTCCGAATTAAGACATGGAAAATTAAATTAGAACTTAACGAGTAAATTCGATTAGCACTACGGACGAACTTTAATCAAGCGAGGAAAGTATGTTCACGCTGAAGGACGGTTCCTCCTGACAAGTGAAATTGATTTGAGTCTCTAGCAAAGAGCAATAAGCTTAGAGTGCAGACAAAGATTTTCCGCCAGCTTTCGGATGAGTTTAGAAGTGTCTCCTAGACGAGCATTTATGCCTTGACGGAGTCTGCTCTTACCCTCCTAGGAAGGAATGTGACTACAAATCTAGCATAGCAATTTTCTTTTTATGGGAATTCGTCGCCAGCGGCAAATTGGAGAAATTATTTCAAAGAATTTACATATTCCTAAATTGCTAGTTGAGTTGTTAATTTTTTATTAAAAACGAGCCATCTGGAATAATCTATTTGTAGTCATTTATGAAAATACTTTCTAAGTACCACATTCCAAGTTGATGCATTCTAAGAAAACCGATTTTCTTATTAAAAATGTCTCTTAACATTTATTTCTTTGAATTTATCAGGTGTTTTTCAATGCAATTATTTTTATATGTAAATGATGCCTTTTTAAATGTAAATGCAATTACTTTTATAAGATAATGATTATATTTGTAATAAAAAACTAAAATTTTCATGTGTACATTACCAAAATTTTACAAAATACATTTTACAAAAATTATAAATTTTTGTAAAATAAGTACTGCTATAATAAAAAAAATTATATAGCAGCAAATAATTTAAAAGTTACTTGCTGCTAATTTCCTAATTTTACAAGATATTTGTATTTTATGGATAAATAGTATTTTATGAAAATTAATTTCATTTTAAAAATAATAAATATTAAATTTCGATAATTTAGTATATAAAACTTGCTTTAATAATTATTTTAGATACTTAATTATTTCAATCTTAGGATGAATCTATTTTCCGTCACTCAACGGTTATTTTCTGCACACTATGACTAATTATACCGAGTCCTATAGTTTAACGTAGATTTAGAACCATAACTAACAACCATTCCCAAAGTAAGTTTTGAATACACGAACGATTGAACAGATACGAAAAGCGCTAACCATTCGGATGATTGGTCGACATTCGTAGGAAGAAGGTTAAAATTAGAATATTGGCAAATCATTTGTTATAAATGTGTGAGTAGCATTTCTAAAATATTGTGATCTTCCGAGATATATAATTGTATCGAACCATTTATCTTACTGATTGCTCTAGAAAAAATAGTTTAACTTTCAAAATTCCTCCAATAAAAAATTTCAAGTCTAAACTAAGTAATTATTTATTAATATATTAGTTGATAAACATTTTAAATAACAAGGAAACAATTTCATGGCATTATAATAAATTTTTTACCAATTTTAAGATGCGTCTTACGAATGATTCATTTGTTGATAAGCAGCCTGAGTTATATAATTAGTTTATTACTTGAAAGTAAATTTCATTAGAAATAAAACTGCTCTATTCTCTAATAAAACTCTTTAAAAGAATTTTTTTTTTTGTTCTTTAAAAAAATTTTACTCACTAGGAATATAAATTATTTCTAAGCTTTTAAACCATGAATTAAATAGAAATATTATTTTGCACATTAATAAAAAACTTTATCTTGTAATAATGTCATTAAACATTATTTTTGTGTTATTATAAAATTATTTAGTATTCTTCTACATCAGTTGTAATAATTTTAAAGAAAATATATTTTTACTATGGAATGCGTCAAATACACAATTTATTTGCAAATAATAATTATGACACAAAATATGTACACACATAACTTTAATAAAAATGTAGCTGATAATCATCATAAATATATTTAACTAATTGCGGAATTTTCAAATTGAAATTAATTTTAGTGAATTTGACTTAAAGTTTGAATGACTTTTGCCATTCAAAATATATACATTCAAAATGATTAGCATGAAAAATAATTTGTGATATTAAATATATTTATGCTATAGAGGGACAATTTATATTTTCATGTAGATTGTTTTATCTTTCTATCTATAAATATTTTTTGCCTAACTTTTATCAATGTAAATTTTTATGTAGTTAAGAAAAAACATAAAAAGTTGATAAAATATAAATTTAATCTTAACACTATCCACATTTCATGTGAACTTATATTCGGATATTTAACTTTAAGACGTAAAAGTATTCTTAATTTTTAGTTAAAGCAGTTTTTCCAGTGATTAATTAGAAAATTAAAAACATTTGTTGTAATCAAGTTCATTTTCTAAAAATTATTGGCATTAAATATTTAGAAAGCTCTTCTTATTGCTATATTACTCTATTTTTAGACTTTAAATTAAATATTAGAAATTATATTATTTAACACACATTATTATATACATTACTAAATAATATTATTAATAAGATTAATTATATATTATAAAATATTTATTTCTTGTATTTATTAACTGCTATAAGACTATATTAAAAATAGTTTGGAAAGGATTCACTTCTTTCGAAGTCAGAAAATAAGTAGGGATAAGGAAATTCATTTTATTAATGTCTGAAAGTGAAAGCAAATGAGAAAAAGATGAAGTAGAAAAGAAAAATGTATTATGTTTGAATTTAGAAATGAGAAAAGTTTTACATCAAATTAAGTTTGTGCAGTACTTATAAAGAACTAAATATATGTTTTCATAGAAAGAAAGGTAATATAACTTCAAAAAAGATATCGAGTTTCATTACATCTAGAATATTACATCAGAAGTCATTTTTTTTACTCTAAACTTTAAATGGTTTTTAAATTAACTTCGAAAGCTGGGAATAGTCTTAAGAACTACATTAGTATTCTTCATTTAAATGAAAAAAATATTCCTAGCATTAAAATTTAAGTTTTTGCATCAATTTCAAATTTCTTTAAGTTTGCTAACTAAGAATTTCACCCGAGTATGTAATTTTACAATACTACCTCTAAGTTATCTTTAGTTTTCAAGTTCCTATGATTCTTGGTTCATTCCTTTCATAAAATTAAACGAAAAATATTTTATACAAAGAAATATTGTCTTTTGTAAATAATTCACAGAATTTTGATAGATAAATTCTACACAATGTTTAGTTTTTTTTTTTACTTGATTTATCACATTAAAAACTATAATAATATCATGCTTTAAATTTCTTTCTAATTATCTAATTATAATGGTAAATCAAATTTCAATGCAATTAATCTATTTGCAAAAAAATTAACTATAAATTAATTAAAATATATTCCAGGCATCACAAATACAAATATCCATAAGAGTAATTATTTCTCAAATTTTTCTTGGAAAATTAGTTCGCCAAAGAAAACTTTAAGTTACCATTTTTAAATGTGTTTATAATTTCTCAACATATTTCTCAGAAAATAACAATTTCTTGTGTTAAATGCTGAGCTTACAAACCCAACAAAAAATTTCAAATTGATATAAAAACTTAAGTTTTAATTCAAGTTTAATTTTTCACAAGAATAAAGAATATTTATGATAGAAATTCTCATTATTATATTTTTAGCTCTTTTCAAGTCAATTTAAATTGTAGCATAAAAAATTAACTTCTTGGTTTTAAGTTTAGTTGTAATTAAATTTTATTCCTCACATTCTTTATTGAAATATCAAAAAATACTTGAATTTTCAGCAAATTTAAATGTATTTCTCTAAAAATATTTTCTTCAATTAGTTTTAAAAAAATTACTACCACTTGTTAGTTTTAAAAATGCTATCTGGGAATAAGTTAAATAAAATTGAGATTAGAAATATATAGAATTAACGTGTTAACAAATTGTAAATTTGAGAAACATATTTACATGTATAAAAAGATCTAAAAGTGGCATTATGAGAGGCATTTAAAAGGACAATATAAATAAGGTATAAATAAGATTAGAAACAGAATCCTTTCTTAACTTCAACCCAAACAAATGTCTAAAAAATTGCAAGTGAATATCATAAAAGTATTTCCACATAAGCTATTTTAATGATTGTGATTTCACTGAGTATGTAAAAATCTATAGAAAATCGCATTTAACAAAACAAATTCTTAAGCAAAGAAACTAATATTAAACAAATGTAGGAGAATATTAATCGGAAAAGTTACATGTATTCTGATGAAAAACGCATCAATTTAGACCGATTTGTTTATTTTAACCACTTCTGAAATAAATTATGGATTTAGAAAGACATTAATTAGAAATATCATTTCAAGGGAGGTTCTGTCTCATATTATGAAAAATTTCTGTAACTGAAAAAACTGATTTGATAATTACTCCCAAAAATACGAACTCTAAAATGTATAAAAATTATTATAAACTCAGATGTAGGCATTCTGTTATCCTCTTAGAGGTTTAAATTTCATATTCCAAAGTGCCGAAATATTTTAATATTTTAATTTCACCGAAATATTTTAATTTCACACAATTATTTGTGTTAAATTAATCTTTTCACACAATAAATGTAAATGTTTTGACTTACCATTAAGTTCTCATGACTGAAATGTGATTGAAAATGTTTGGAGAATGCTTGCAAAAACATTTAAGAGAAATGGAAGCAATTTTCAATTTTTGAAGATATTGTTAACTTTATTTATAGAGCATGGAATCAGTTAGATGTAAATTACTAAAGGAACTAGTAAAGAAAAAACCAAACAACATGGCCCGATATCTACAGAGAAGGAGCGGTGCAATGAGTCATTAATTATTTTAAAATGCCCTTTAAATATCAGACATTCTTTATGTCTAGCATACTTCATTTTAGTTTTTTTAATTGAAAATAATTTCATTATACATTTTAAATGTAAAAATTTTTACATATTTTTGTTATTCTTTAGTTTCAATTTTTACAATTATATTTCAAAGTAATAGCTGTCTTTAGAATAATGAACAGCAATGTAATAAATTTGAGAAAATAAACTCTATTTAAATTATTTTTAATTTTCCTAATCAATTATTTTGATACTGAAAAGTAGGCAGCCTAGCGGCTGAAAGCCCAGACGAGTTCATTTCTTGACTCGGCATTCGTAACATAGCTGTACTTTTCAATAAGGACGTGTAGGTTCAATTCAGTCTTATCTGTTATTATGGAAGGTTATAAGAGTTTTTAAGAACATTGCTCTTTCTTATACAAGATGTTACCGAAAATAAAAGCAAAATAAAACTAATGGATACAATCGTACACTGGTACACTCATTTCTACAGTCAAGTCTAATCAAGTATCGTCTATATCAAGACTAATTTGATATCAATATTTATAAAGTTGTTCAAATTTATTGCATACACTCAGTATCTCCAAAGAAAGCATGTATCAACCATGAACGCTTCCATCTAGAGCAACGTAAATATTTTTCTTTTGTACTATCCTTTGTAACTGATTAGTGACAGTTTTCTTTTCCGTATCACCTCTACATTTGCGCAACTTGTGTGTGTGTGTGTGTGTGTGTGTGTGTGTGTGTGTGTGTGTGTGTGT
>JAPDSC010009154.1:509627-525404 GCA_026290005.1 Latrodectus geometricus | reverse complement strand
AATGAATTTTTATGAAAGCAAACCTTTGGTTGAAATGAAGTACTATTTCTATAACAGCTTAAAAACGACCTCAAATCCTATATACGACAAGCTGAAAAGTATGATCAAAATTAAGATATCTAAGAACTGATTTTGAAAAAAATAATCTTTTTTTTATCATTAATTATTTAATTAACAAACAGAAAAGAAGAAAATATAAATAAAACCATAAAAGGTGAAAAATATAAATTAAATAAATCACAAGTTTTATGAAAAAATTTACATCAAAAATACAAATTAAATATCTTTGGTGTAAAAGCATAGCAAAAGAATTGATTTACTGTACAGTAAATTATATAAACTGTGCTATAATTTAAATTTCTCATATTGTTAATAAAATAACAATACATGTTCCTATGTGTTAAAGATATTTCTCTTCTACTGTTGAAGTAATTACTCTAGTAGAAATTATTTTCGACAATATATTAGTAGCATTATTCTAAAACTTCTTAAAATTATTATGTTCAAGTAAATTGAAAAGTACAAATAATCCTTTAACTGTGGTTAGTGAAAAATTTACATTTTTAAAAAGTATAGAAAATTCTTTACACGTTATAAATAGTTTTTAACAATAATATTTTAATTGTCACATCAGATGCCTTAAACGAATTCAATAAAATGCATGGAAGGTTTTCAAAAATTATCAAGCAATTTTTATTGAAAAAAGTCTTATTTTCAAAAAAATGACAACATAATTAAACTTGAAACAATTATACTAACATTGCAAAAACTAAATAGCACTATTGGTCTGTCTTCATTAAATGATAAAGCATGTTTATCAATAAAGATAAAGCTATTTTCAACGACTAATCATGCTCAGATTAGAATTCAGTAACTTAATTTTCGAAATTGATAAAATTATTGATATTTTTGTCAACAGACAGTTTACTTGTTATAGGTTTCATAATACATTTATAACTACTAAATTAAATGTGTTAAACTTCTCTATCGCTATTAAAATTAATTGAAAAAATATTGTCGTACAAACTATTGAACACACCACAAAAATAATTAAATTTAAGTCAATTTAATCAATTAAAATAAGGGAAATGCAACTCTCAAAATGCAATAAATAATAATAATATTTGTCTGAAGACTACCCATGATAAAGCTTATAGCAGTGAAAAATATCAATTCAGCATAGTTGTGATAAAATATGTAGCAAAATAAAAAACCTGACATGTAAAATTCTAATAAATCAATTTCTTTTAAAATAAGAAGTTGAAAGTCTCTCTACATAAATACTAAATCTAATTTTAATATCTTTCAGATGTTTGCAAATGCCATAGCTTGTGAAATTTTTAATTCAATGCCTACTAGTTCGCAAAGTGTATGAATAATCTTTATCAAATTTATTAATTACATTGTTTCCTGTCAATGATCTGAAAGTAAATAATCCTACCTTTCCATAACAAGATTAATGAACCAATTCTAATTTTGTTGTAAGAAAGATTAAGAAACTATAAGGGCTCAAATTATATGAACTCATTATTATAAGTATAGTCTACTATTAAACATCTAGAAAAACTAAACACATTGAAAGATTTAACTTTTATTCTTACAAAAATAACTTTCTTCATACTTCCAAATACAGATTTCTTTCTGATCAACAAGCTACCATCTAATGTCTCTGAATTAAATATTTTCAAATATATTATTAAGTTCTCAAAATGTCCCAAAAATATTAATCATTGTTAATAACCTATGTATTTTAGGAATAACAAATAGAGACTTCAAATATAACATAATTAAAAATTATAAGATAATAACAACATTCTTTTAAATTTAAAATTCAATCATATATCATAAAAAACTAAATAGTTAATATTTTGACTTTGAAAATGTAGTTACCTATTTTTTATGTATATAAAAAAGATATGAATTGACTACTGCGTTTGAAATCATATTTCAAAGTTTTAATGGTTAGTAAATTATACTGCTTTGTCGGTGTATAAGATGTCACCTGCAGCTGTTTTCTTTCCAATTCCGCTCACGCAACAGACGTTGTTTATTTAGCATTTTTATCCTTTCCTGTTTTAGTTAAACGAATGGAAAAAGTAAAAATCATCACCTTTTTTTTTATATCAAAAACGGATTCCACAGATATATATCGTCCACGACAATTGCAATTTTTTCTAAGGAGAAATTTTCGAATGCGATTCTAGATTTCCTGCTTTCAGATTTGGAAAGCTGGATTTCCGTTTGCCTTATGAATAAAGTTGTGACTTCAGAGCTTCTTTGATATATCAGTTTTTTTTCAGCCGAAGAATAAGATATGGAATCAGATATATAAAATATAGATATCAAATAATTTATTATTCAAGTGACGTACACTTTCTTTCAGATAATATAAAATCACATGTCACGAAAGTGTGAGAAAAATATAAATTCACTTTTATTTCTTTATTTTTTAAAATTTCCCATAAACTACAGAAAATAGAAAGTACTAATATTAAAAAATGTCATTATATTAATATAATTAACTTGTTTATAAAAACTTGTTAATTAATCATTGTTAATTATTACTATGAAAGCAAATAATTTAGGAAAATTTTAATTTAAATCATTCATTTAAAATGCATTCAACACCAGTCTCTTTTCTTTAGCTTTTTTTTACACTTTTACAATATTATTAGTTATACTTTACTACTGAAATGAGTTATTCTCATTAATTTAGAAACAATCAGGTATCATTATTTAATTTTGATAAACTGTTGCATGTTATCTCAATAATCAATAAAAGACCATAATTATATTCATAAAAATTAAACATATCAAAAGAAAGGAGAGAAGTAAGGCAATAAGTTGACTAAATAGATGTTAAATTTGTTTTATATAAAATTATGTGTTAAGAATGTCTGAAAACTCCAGAAATAAATATCTAAGATGATTACAATATGTTTTCATAGTGAAGTTGCTATTTGTTACATTAATTATTTTTAAAAAGTAACTATACAGGATTAATATGTTAATAAAGTTTAAAATGAATTTTCATTCACACATGCTTTATAGTATTTGCTTTATAGTTTCTTATAATCTACTTTAACAATTACATTTAACATTTAATGGGTCATTTTTAGGCTCAACTTTGCAAAATTAAAAATAGCATAATTAACTTTTGCAACTCTACATGGATACATGATAAATTAATTTTTGAAAAATTTTAATAAGATTGTAGGGATTGTCATGTGTACCTTCTCATTTTAAATAAATGACAACTAAAGAAACAATACTGAAATTTACTTTTTCTAAAAAAGTAAGTTTTTTTTTTTTTTTTTCTTTTTTTTTCCAAACTTCCTTATTTTTAGGAAGTTTTAAATAGCAATAACACATCACTAGAACTTATATCGAAGTTATAATGACGTTAAGAATGTATTTGTTGTGAAATACCTCTCTCCACAGTAAAGTAATACATTTCATTCATGAATTTGCTGTGAAGATTTTGAAGTTATATAATAGGAAATATTTTGTAGGAATTCATTTAGTGCGTACTTGTACTTTTAATAAATTTAATTTATATGAAATAATATTTGCTATGATGATAATTAACACATCATAGCAAATATTATTTCTTATAATATTTGCATATTATAAAAAAACTTTATATATAAAATATATATAAAGTTCGACCGATCATTTTTCAGAAACAATCATCCATAATAGATTTGTCATTTAATAGGACTACACTTAATTTTGAATATTTTCTTTCAAAAATTATAATTTCATATTATTTTTCAAAAAATGAGTTTTATGAAAATTGGAATTCTTATTTTTTAAAAGAATTTGTGTAAAGCTAGATAAATGTTTTTCCTAACTGAAATATATAAAACTTTTATTAATGAATATCAAAATCAATGAACAATTTTCTTATTATCAGGATTTATTTATAGTGTATACATTTTTCCTTATTTTTATAAATTTCTTAAAGAAATTTATAGTTTTATTTTTCAGCAAATATTCAATTTGTACTTGAATTTCTGAAAAAAATCTTTTTCACAAATTTAAATATTTTTTTTTAGTATCGGTAACAAAAAATTGAAGAAAAATGAAAAGTTTCTAGTTAACCTTCCATAGAAATACAACTACCACGGAAAAAGAATAATTTTTTTGAAATCGAAGTTAAAAACTTTTCCTACTTCCTCCCACAATCTACAACCTAAATAAGTATATAAAGTTGTGATTGAAAAAATTGAGGTATTTCTAAAGAAGAAACATAAATAGAGAAAAATATATATAAGAATTTGCAGCTCTTCTTTCCACCACCCTTTCAAAATTTTATTTACTCCTTGTATTTTGCGGTGTTCATTTTTTCCCTTTCCATCGCCGTTGAATTTTTTTATAAGCAACGCTGTGTTAACTTTGGCCGACAAGATTTGCTATTGAAGCGGCACAATTGTTGCTTGGTGCTGTTGTCACTTGCGTTTTAGGTGATTTTTTTCCCTTCCTCTCTTTGCTGTTGACAGAACTTGTCATCAAAGCATATACCTCTGGGTAATATTTCTGATAGAAATAGGAATATACTGAAAAGGTGGAGAGTGATTGAGAGGGGAAATGGTTTGTCCGATTTTTATACTTCAAGTTTTATTCCTTGACGCCAGACTTTTGACGTCTAAAAATATTTGACGTCGTCAATGCTTTGTTAATATTAGATTTTTTGGAAATCTGAAACTTTCATTTAAAATAAGCATTGTCCTAGGTTTTTATACGGGTATTTTTAAATTCAAAAATCAAACTATTTGAAGGAAACATTTTCGTTTTAAATGAAAATCAGTCATTATAATAGTTATTAATGGAAAACTTCTTGATAAAAAAATTTTCCAAAAATAATATTAGTTTAGAAAATTATACACATAGAGATTGTAAAATACAAATTATATATGTGTGTGTGTTCAAATGAAAAAAGCACTATTTTTCTCTTTCACTATAATAATTATTCGAAATAAATGTATCAAAAACTAAAATGGAAATCAATTTGTTTAAAAAAAGGCGTAGTTTTCTAGTGATTTTAAAATAATAAGCTATTTATGTCTAATAAAAATATTTATGATTTATTATTTGCTATTCTCTCTATCAGCTCTAGCACTTTCAAATATTAGACAAAAATGTATTTAAATATATGAAGAAATTTCCACGTTTCAAATATTTTTCACTTATTATATTAATATGTTATTATTATTTTAATGAGAAATATAAATAAATATACATGCATGTGTGTGTGTGTATATTGTTATCATTTTAAGTAAGATTCGAATTTTGAATCTTTATACATTTAGTATATGCATATATTTTTAATAGAAGAAATATTGAAACAGACAGGAAAATAGATACAGTTCAACCAATTACTTGAAATTCTCACTTACTCGCTGTTTATGTGTAATAATCCTGAAATTTTATTTTAGTATAATTGACAGACATATTAATAATTTGATTTTAAAAGTGTTTCCTTAACTTTTCTAATTTTATGTATACCTTTCCCTATACTTTCAAATTTTTCTTAATATTTAAAAGCCCTTTTCTTATAGTTTATCCAAAACAAAAATGAATATCATTAAATCGCTAATAATACTGTCTATTTTTCTTTCTTTTTTCAACAAGCAGCAAGAATAAATAGGTAAAATGTTAGGACCTCAATATTTTAGTTAATTGTTTATTTCCTTAATCCATATTTGTAATTTCAAATCCTTTTCAAAATGTAACTCTGGTTGATAAAGTCCTCAAGAGTAAAAATAACAAACCAATCTATTATGAAACAAATAACCAACATATTATCCTACTACGAAATTGCTACCCTTGTAGTACAACATTGATTGCTTTCTTTTTAAATTTGTATGAAACTTGTTACATTTATTCAAATTCATTAATTTTAAATTTATTGAATTTATTAAAAATAAATTACATATTATACATGACACACGAAAACGAACACTAGTGTAACTTGTCATTATGTGGAAAGTCATTTAGAATATAAACATATCGTACCGTGTACTTGGAAATAGCTGGTTTTGTGTAACAGTATGATAGTCTACGAAGATTTATCTTAGAAATTTTAATTGAAATATATGGATAAATATATGCATTTCAGCAAAATTTGCAATTCATGTCCTTATATAATTCAGATATTTTGTAACCTTGTTGTTGAAACTGATATATATGTCCGGTAGCAATATTCTCACATTATTTTATCCTTAGATTGTATATAATTAACTGAATAAAGAAACTGTATTAGTATAAGGCTGAACTTTTTCTTTCAAATTGGTACTCAAATAAAACACTTATATTTATTATTTCATAATTTTAAGAAATAACGAAAATATATGCTGTATTTGAATAATCCACTATTGTGTGCTGTGTATTTTCTGCTGTTTTTAAATACATAAATACATTTTGGTTAATTTTCTTCCACATGATTAAAGCTAGTAAATCTTAATAGTAATTATTTTTCATTTGAATTTATTTCAGAAAATTCAAATTATAACATTTTTTAATTTGAATTTTCTGTTACAAGAGAATTACATTAGAATTGTAATTTGATTGAGCTTTAAATCCTAACTGATTTATACTTAGGAATAAGAAATGTTTTCATTACGACTATTATAAATTAGAATTAAAAGATAAAGAATGCATCTCTAGTGTATACTCACTGTTGTAAAAATTCCTTTTCATGATCAATCGGTTAGTATCTAAATAATAAAATTAAATTCGCTTATATGTAGACATCGTTATTTACCCTAAACAAAGATAATTATAGTAATTCAAATCCATTTTCTTACGTAGATCATGTTTTAATCGTTTCTTTATGCAATAAACCAAACTGGTTCTCGATAACAATCGTAGCTTGGTGGCATTCATTTAATGTTGATGCAACATTAGCTTCAGGAAAAAATTATGCTAAATAACAAACGTTTCAGCTACATTGTTAAAATTCTTTCAATTGTGCATTTCAAATTCAAATGTCTAGTTTTGATACTTTTCTCAAATAAATGAACACACGTGTGTCAGGGCATTGCACACGTGTGAGAGCAATGATTTCGTAGGTAGCTTATTAAATACGTTTACTTTTTGATTTTAAGTAAAAAGGACACTATTAGCGATTATTTTGGTTGAAATTACCCTCATTTCCTGATAATGGTTATTCTCTTAGACCTATGAAACTATATATAATTTTTTGAATCAAATAATGTGATTGCTATAGCAATGAACATATATGTTTTATGTAGGGAAATAGAATAGCTCAACGCATGCCATAACAATAAAATTTGCTGTAATAAGGATTCTATGTGAAAAAGCCAGCACATCATCTTAACATATTAATTAGCTAAAATCTCTTGTAAGAATACACATTTATACACCCCATCAAGAGTAACCAAGGTATTGATAAATTTTTGAGTAAAATATTGTACACCATGTATTATATATATACTGTACCTATGTATTGTATACTATGTATTAAAAGAGTTAGATAATCTAATTTTTAAAAGTGAGAAGCTCTCAGCTTATTTTTCAACAAATACTTCCCTAAAAAATACATATTCAAATTATTTTTCACCTACGATTTGGTACCAATTAGAAAGGAAGAGAAACCTTACTAATTGGTAACCTTACTCTGGGTACATACGTTTTGTCAATTTCCCTCTACTGCACAATAAATGTTTTATCATTTTCTAGTGCAAACCAATAACATTTTTGGACACAATTTTTTGGCTAAAACTAATCCATTATGTTGTGAGAAGCCTTCACATAAAGTATGTAAGAAACTTTTTTCTTCAATTGATCACTTTGACGAGTAAGATTTGTCATTTTTTTAGGACAAGATCAACAGTTTTTAATTTTTAACAACTTCCACTTAAATTAATGTTACTAAATGAATAAAAACAGCACAAAGTCAGTGTAACATGTCTAACTATGATCCTGCAACAAATATTTTTTTAAACAAAACATCACTTGTTTTGTTTAAAAAATAGTTGCCATATGATAACTAGAAACCACACATGGCACCACATTTATAAAAAATATTACAAAAAATTGAATTTAAACTCTATGTTAAATGTGTACATTTGATTGTAAAGAGAGACTTTAATTTCAATATTACATCTTTTTATGGTAAAAACGTAGTTAAGCTTCGATAACAATATGTTTTTTTAGATATTCTTTCTTATTTACAATCTTTTTCACAAAAATTGTAGCCAACTGCACTTACTCTTCTACATGTTTCTTTTTTTATATTATTACCATCTTTTCAAAATACCGCTTAGAACGAAAAATAGTTTGAAGTTAGTTTGCAGAAAACCTTTATCACAGCTTGTGGTAAAACTCGCTTGAATCAGAAAAACAATTTCATGGACGAATGTTCATGTTCAATTATTCACTTGATAATACTTACCATTTTTAACAAGTATTATCAAGCAAAAATATTGGATGAATATAACGGAATTAAATAATATATGTTTAAATTTTTTTTTACTGGCAATATTATAGATTATATTACAAATTAAATCTTCTATTACTTCCTCGCTTAATAACTAAAACACATTCAATACATCAGATTATATTTATAAAAGTATATGATTTTAACTGTTTACATCGTTTTTTTTCTAATATCAAAAGGAAACTTGAAAGAGTTAAAAGAGAAACTGAAATTAAATGAAAAAAAGATTTTACGCTGAATGTATTTTTCTTTTATAATACCTTATTTATTGTATATATTTTATTCATTTATAATCTATATAGAATAATCTTTATTTCTAATTAAATTTTTATCCAAAACAGATTTATTTTGAAGAAATTTACAAAAATGAAAGAAGTGTAAAATGCAGTAGTTGGAACCAAATTTTTATTTAAATTTACTTTAAAAAACGGAGTTCTTCTATTCCCACATAATCTCATCAGTATTAGATATCTGTGTAATAAAGAAACTTACAGTTATTTTATTGAATTTAATAACTATATGTAAAAACGTATATCCTTATGGGAAATCAACCTAATTACTTCCAGTCAATGTTCCACCATGAATCTCCGAAGAGTTTAAAGATTCATGAGAATATTGGTTGAAAATATCTGATCTTCAAAATCCCAAGCTATAAACAAAAGAAATATATGAGAGATTCGCTTCCATGAGATTAAAATAAAGCGGGTAAAGTATTTTCCTGTCACGTTTCTCGTCTTTGAAGCACATAAGAATATTATTCGGTTTTGATAGGAAATATTTTTATGCAGCACTCATTTTTTAGGTAATCTGTGTATATATTTTGTCTCATCTTTTCTAGAAGAAAAAAAATCAAGCAGTAAATTATGCATAAAGTGAAGAAGGTGAAAATAGGAATTAGAAATGTTAAGTGGAGAATGTTAATCGAAAAATTGCTTCTTGTTGTGATGCTTTGGATTTGACCTCGTAATTTTTGCTAATTTATATGCTTAGATTTTTAAAGGTTTAAACAAAAACTGAATCAATTTAAAATAAATTTAATCTTACAACAAAATATATGCTGTTTTAATCATAAAACCTGTACCTTTAAGTTTGATCGTAAAATATCAATAATTTGTCTGTAGCATTAAACTGTAATTATTAGAAAAATTAATATTTTAAATATATAACATATTTTATTATAAATATCGTCATGATAAATAAAATTATTTAAATTATTTTTTAAGTAAAGTATTCTGATTATATAAAAAATCTATCATTTAATTTATATCTATTTTCTGAAAAATTACGTTTAAAGTTGCGAACATTTTTTAGCACTCAAAATTTATTCTTAGTGCAATCTTTATACTTTTTATTGTTTTTTTATAACGTTTATATTTGAATTTGATTTTAAGTTACTAAAATTTTGTTGTTTTTCAGTATGTCTTTATTTTAAGAACTTACTTATATTTTATATTTTCCACTATAAAATTTATGCTTTCTTCAAATGAAATGAAAAAATAATTTCAAATATCCATTTGAAGTAACCTCAAATTAACAATATTATTATTGATGTTTCTAATTAAAATTTGAACAGTGTTCTTATTTATTAACTAAAATATTTGTATGCATAATAAACAATTTGAAATTTTTCAATCATGATTTTTTTGGCTGATAAATGTATTTATTTATTTAACTTCTACCTTAAACAGTTTTCTAAAACTTTTCTCTTCCAGCAATATCAACCAGCATAAGGTATTAAAGTTGGGAAAGAAATTAAAAAAGGTGACATATATTAAATCATCTAGAATCAGTTAAATCATCTAAACCATTAGTGTGTAGGCCCTATGGGGAGTACACACTAACTTACAAAAATAACTTTTCACTATAAAGAAAAAAGAATTGAGACAAGTCTGGCTCGCCCTCCCTGGTTTAGCAGTAAGACCCCGGGGAGCGCGTTGGATTTCGGGGGTGACAGACATGATCAAACGGCCATCTTGAGACTCAGAAGTGGGCATCTGAAATGCATGACGTTCGACTCTGGACACAAAGTCTTTTCATTGTGCAATAAATGCAATCTGAGGCCGGCTTTCCCCGATCACATCCTGGATTGTTTGGGGTTCACTCTGGCGGATGTTTGCGCAAATCCACTACTGGTGCTCGACTTCGCTAGCGTTCATGATGTCATGGATTTGATCTAGCTGACGCTAGATCTCTGAGGGATTGGAAACAACAACAACAACAGAGTCAGTTCTGCAAAAGAAAAACCAGCCTGCAGAAATATGTTAAAAAAACAATTGCTGAACAAAATGTATGAAAATATCATAATTTGCAAGAAATACAATGAATTTCTACAATTATTTACACATAGAGAGTACTTATTTTGTAATTGACCTAGATCTATAACTAAAAATTTTTATTTTTAAAAGTAACGCATATAAAATATGACTATTTATATTTAGTTCAGTTAATATAATGCCCTTCTTTAAATTGCCAATTTGATATTTGCTAATTGAATTCTGCCAATTTGTTTTATTTTATTAATCTATGGTACTTTAATGTACTTGAAGCCTATATTTTTACAGTGACCTACAGTGTAAAAATGACCCCAAACGCTACAAATGTTTGCTGAGGAGAAAAAAATCGAATAAAGAACATTGAAAATATTGCTATTAAAATGATGCCATTTAATTTACCTGGCTTACATAGACTCTTTTTTATTTTTTATAGCTATTTATTTACTTGATTTATTTTTTCTTAAGTCTAGATTGGAAAAATAATGTTTGATGTCATGAATAGAAAGGAATCATAATCACTGACTGTAAAATGCAAATACATTTGCTTGAAAGCAATTGTTTTCAACGATTGTATCCTCAAAATTAATTAATTAATCATTTTATTCGAGCACTGCTGGTAAATAGATTAATCATATTTTTGTTTTTAACATCAAATTGTGTTTTATAAAAAAGCTTGTTAAAATTTAGAAGAATTAAAGCAACTATTTCTAGGTGGTTTGCATTGACGTTTCTTAAATTATCATTAAAAAAGGATCCTCGTATTCAAAAATTCATATTATAACAACAAGAAAAATTTTATAACCATATGAAAGAAAAACACTGCTTGGTCAACATTTGAAGAATATTCAAGATCATTTTTTTAAATAAAATAGCAAACATTTACTGACAAATTGTCCAGAATTTTTTATAACACCAAAAAATATTTACGATGCGATATTTTTATTTTTCAGTTAATTTTAAATTCAATTTTAAAATCAAGGAAAATTTTATTGATAAATATGCATAGTGAATTTGTCAGTATATAATATAAAAGAAGGTTATTATAGTAACGATAAACAATTGTTGTTGATTCTATTGCATTCATTGGGACTCTGTATTTATTGAATGTTCCAAAAAAAGTTTTAAATTAAAATCTTTAGTTTAATTACAACTTGCAAATTACTTAATGGATAAAAAAAATTATAATATAAATGAACAAAATTACTGTAAATAATGTTATTCAATTTAAAAAAAAATTTAATTCCTTGTCTATAACAAAGTTGACTTTTTTGTCAAAAACTTTAGGCATTTTAAAACCTGACAAAATATAAAATATATTAATGTTCTTTTTGTTCAAAAATAGTAAAATTTAAATGTTAGGTTTGTTGGAATTATCGAAAATGGTATAAATTATTTGTCAGAATAAAGCTAATGAACATTGTTTTACTACGCAATATTGTAAGTTAGAATATTATGAATGTATAACTAATTTGCAAGGAATTATTGTCTAAATATATAAAGTACGTGGATTACAAATGGTCTTGCTCCGTATACCTGATATATCTCATGCATTTATTTAATAATTTAATAACTTAACTAACTGCCACATTTTGCTGATCTCTTTCTCAATCTCTTTTAAAAACACCAATAAAATTCTGAACTCTAGAAAGGCTTAAATCATTCTAGTTCTCAAATGATTTCAACAGTTGCAGAGTTAATAATTGATTGAAAACTCGTTCCATCAAATATTTAATAAATATCTGATAATAAAAATTTTTCCCATATACTATTACTCTAAAAATCACTTTCTTATTCATATCATGTTCCTTTAAAGTTTTCTTAAAAAATCTTTCAAACTATACACTTTCACTATTTTAGAAGTTTTAATGTAAATTAATTAAAAGTTAGTTCTATGAAAATTCAAAAATTCTACCTTTTGTTTTTAAAATCATTCATGCATTTGATTTGATATGCAATATATTGGACGTTAAAATAGTGTAAGGTTTTTTTTATGACATTTTGTTCGATGCATCATTTATTTACCAAATTCTTTTTTTCAAAAATAGAAGAGCATATTCATATACCATTGGGAAAAGAACAAACAACCAAATACCCAGTCGTTTAGAGATATTTACAAACACGTTCCAAATTGTACGCTCTACCTAATATTTAAGGAATCTAACTTTCCTCTGAAATATGTGACCATTCTTAAATAACAGTGGTCTCTATCAATTTTAATACATTGTGTTTCTTATTAACTTTAAAGAAATAAAATTTCATATAACAATAAAAGTTGTCAAAAAGAAGCTTTATTTCAGAAATATTGTATTTTTAACATTCTCATTCGTTCTGGTAAAGCAGTGTTACTTTGTATAGCAGCATTTCTAGATAACTACATCCCAGTGAGTTATAGTATTTTTGAACAAATGAAACTTTTATTACAAAAAATTAGTACTTTATTTTCATCTGAAATTTTCTAAAGTTTTATTTAAAAAAATAAAATATAAACATTAAAAAATAAGTCACAATAAGTCTAAATTCCATGTATACTTCATCATTGAGATAATTTTAAAATAAGGCATAGAAATTTATAAATTATGATCTTCATTAGCTTAAATTCAAAAATGAGAATTGTAGTTTTAAGTCGAAACATAATAAAAAATAATTAAATATTTTGTTATAAACTCATGGTTTTACTCATTGTAGTCATTAAATTTTACTGAATTAATTTAGAAATTTTTACACCTAAATTAATTAAAATTTGAATGATATTTATCTGATTTAAAATTCGAGTACTTATAAACAATTTTATATATAGGCTTTTAAATTTAAATTTTAAAATTTAATCATTTAATGTTTCAAACCTGGAATATTCAGTAAATACAATAAATAGGTGTTAACCCTCACATTAGTTTTAATATTTTGAAAACTTTATTTACTTCATTGCTTCAAATTTAATGTAATTTGCGTTTTAGAAAATATAATTGGAACTTTATGATTATATCATATGATAATTATTTACTGTTATGTTTGTGTGTGTTTCTTAAAAATACGTGTAAAATATTCAAACACTTAACTTTAAGCATTTAAAAGTTTTCAAATTCTATTTTTTTACATGAAAAATAACAATATTAGTTTTCTTTGGAACACAGAAATGAAACAATTCTTTCTACATAAGGTATAAACTTTTATTTTTTTAATTTGAAAAATATATTCTTAGTTTTCTTTCCTAACAACACGTTCTCACACCCAATATCCCACACAAACATCTATCATTCCCATTTGTATGAGAGAATGTTTGGCGGAATTGGAAGAAGTAGAAGTGGGATTCCCATCTTTCTTGGCCGTATAATCAGCAATATACAATGCAGAAAAATTTGGCCATTACTGCCTTCAATTCATTTAACACTCGGCGAATGTGTGTGAAAGAACGGTGACGGGATCACGATCAGTGAGAGGAAAATTCTCTCTGATAGAGTGAATACTACGGCTGATTATCTCGTTATTCACTTTTCCTGGAACGATTGCTATGATCCAGAAAAATTCCTCCTCTATAAATCCCAGAGCGCAGCTGGGTCTACAAACACCAAGAAATGGTTTTGCTGCTCTGCATCATTAGTTCAAGCCAAGTTCTTCGTTTTTTTTTGTATTATTTTATCAAGTAGGATCAGGTTTGAGATCATGGAGCAAAATTTTATTGCTCTACCATTTTAGTTTATTCTTTTATTTTTGTTTCCGTCTTCCAAACGGAGTGATTTAATTTATCAGTATCCCTTGATTTTTGAGACATCTATTCAGAAGTATTTCTTTGCTGTTATTAGTTTTCTACAGCCTCCGAGCTGGTATCTTTCCCGGATTTCCCTTTTTTTTTGTTTTTAACCTTCTTGATTTCTCTTTTTTCTTTTACCCTACGAGGAATTCGATGTCTTTCCCTAGCATGTCAAGTGTAGAATACAAGACTCGACGGAAAGCTAATTTAAAGTATGGAGCAATATAAGAAGAGTACTTGAACGTACAGGTGACAGGCACCTTTTAGGTTTTGTCAAGAGGTAAATTGGGGCCAGAATGACAGATCCCAAATCCAGAAAAAATCTTCTTTTTTTTTTTCGATCTTATACGTGGAAATCTGAAAGGTATTAAATTGAGAAATATATTCAAGCAGAAACCCGTATTGAAACTTGTCGGAAGCAGGAATGATAAGGATATAAAAATAACAAAAAGTAGTTTTCATCTTAAAACTGATGTGAAGCAAAAACATTGTGTGCCTAACACGCTATTTCACAACTTTTACTGTGTTGTATCCGTGAAAAAAATTCAAAATGAAGTGTCAGGTGTTCTTTCAAATTATTTCATATTTTATATATTTTTGCACAAAGACCTGTTTATAAGATGGTGTCAAATTAAAAACAATCTTACAAATAGATTAAGTTATAATTTTTGAATACACTTAATTGACTAATTTGAAAACAATCTCTAAATAATTGGTGAAAATTGCATAATAAATGTGCCTGAATAAAAATTCACTTATAACAAATTCTCAATAATTTTTTTAAAATTTTATATTTATAAAATATTAAATAATAAATAAGAAGCAAAAAATAAAAATTAATATGAGAATAATATGGATAGCAATAATTACGCATTTATTTACATTTTATAAGTTAATTCATTTAAACTCCTTTCTCCCACAAAAAATTTTATATTTTAGTTTTTATATTAACTTTTTATATCTAAATCAAATTTTTATATTTAAAATAAGATTTATTTTACATTGTAATACTATAATTCTCCTTTAATAATATAAATTTTCTATACTACTTATGTATCACTTACTACTTACTATGTGCAATGACTCCAGAACATTATAATCTAATAGTGGTAAACGTTTTGTATTTACTTTTGGTAGTTTTACAATATATTAAAAGTACAAAATAGCACTATGATAAATCTTTAATTTATCATAAAAATATAAAAATCTTATAACTGAAAAAGTAGTAGAATGTATATTTCACATTTTCATATAAAATCAATGTACTTGATTTATTCATTAATATATTTAAA
>JAPDSC010009154.1:493735-509227 GCA_026290005.1 Latrodectus geometricus | reverse complement strand
AAATTTTCGTAGTAAGTATTGAGTAAAAAATGCATTGGTTAGATGTTAGCATTCCCTTTACTTAATACTTAATAATGTTAGGTAAGAGAAATCTGTTCTATTCACCGAAATTTTATGATCCAAATAGTAGGGTTTATTTCAGTTTTTTCCTTATAACTTCTAATAATGCAATAAAAATGCTTTATGACTATAGAATTACTTTGTCACATATTTTCTATAGCATTTTCTCTCAAGAGAAAATTTATATAAATAATGAGTGCATTGAAGCTTTTCCAGAAAACTACTGTCAATCAGTTTTTTTCAAATACTCTTTGGTAGAAGACTTCAAACTATTTAAATATTTGTTTTTCTTTAAAAGAAGAAAGGAATTATGCAGTCTAATGTATAATACATGAAAGTAGTAAAAGGACTACATATTTAAAAATATACATATTTATCATTGAACATGATTGAGTAAGTGATCAATAAAACCAAAATCTTTGGGTGAAAATAACTTTGGAGTAATGTCAAAAACTTATAAAACTGTAGTTGCTTGTGTTATTATTTAACAATTGTCTTAGAAATCTAATTAAATAAGCTATATTGATCCCTTTTTCAACTGGAAATAAAATGCATTTCTTTTCTCATGAAATTAGTTTCAAATACGTTATTGTGTTTTCTGACTTATACAGCAATATTTAAAACTAAATTACATATTTATTTTTTATTCATAATTAGAAATAATTTTTTCATTGTTTTTAATAAAAGCTTTCAGGCAAATTTTAGTGAAAAAAGATTTTTCAAAATCCGAATTTTTCTTAAGAAAATAATGAGTGTTTCAAGAAAAAGTTTCGATTTTTACTGAAAGATATAACTTTTTAAAATAAATTATTTAAAGTATACAAATTTTTTATAATTAAGTTATATAAAATAAAACTTTTATCAAAATTTAATTTTGAATAAAATATTGGTGTAAAATATATGCATGCATTTACTTGAGTAAATAAAATAGGAATTTTAAAGATTATAATTTTTTACTATATCCCAGTAACAAATAAGGAACTCATATCCTTCTTGTTTTTTCTGTGATATTGGAATTTTTTTTTTACAGGATAAATTACTTTAGTAATGATTATTAAAAATATACACCCATATATCTAAGAATCCATATATACATTTCTCATTTAAATAGTTATAACACAATAATGTGAAAAATATTTGAAACGTACAAATTTTCTTCAAATATTTAAATACTTTTTGTCTAATATTTGAAATTGCTAGAGCTGAGAGAGAGAATAACAAACAATTGCACATATCATTTATATTTATGTTGTTTTTCTATAATACTGAAGTCTACCTACTGCAGAAATTATATTAGTAATAATTATCAAGAATGCACACACACACAGATATATATATATATATATATATATAGTTTAATTCCTTCCCTTTAAACAAAGTTTTCTATGAGATTTAATTTGGCCGATGCAGCCTCAAGTTTGGTTTATTAGCTATTCAGTTATAATTCTTGTGTCAAAAGACCAGCTATCGGCAATAATTATGAAAAGATGGTTATATTTTGTTATTTACAGTTTTATAAATAATAGATTGTTACATTCTTCTTCAGAATGATTGCTTATTTCAGTGAGTGAAAGCAGATGTTTATGGAAATTTTAAATGATAGGGGATTTCTCAAATTCTCTGAAAGAATTGGTCACTTTTGGAGGTTTCTATGTATAACCTTTTCACCAGAGGAAATTTTTTTAAAAAGAAAAAATATATAAATATAATAGAAGGTGTTATTCAAGGTATATTTCACACATTAAAACCAATACCTCTTATTTTAAGAAACTTTAAAAATATAGACCTTTCTTATATATACTAGTTATATAATTCTTATTTAGGAATTTGTATATTTTGACAATATTATAGTTCTCATGATATTTCTTACTGGTTCAGAAAATATAGAATATGAACTCACTCAATGAAAATTCTACTAAAACTGTTACTTTCATAAGTGACCTATGTTCACTTATGAAAGAGAACATATGTCAAACCTAAAAAGTGTATACAAAGATTATAATTGTTTTCTTCAAACAAGAAAAAAGCATTAGTTTGCTAATTAGAAACTTCTATATTATTAAGAATCTTCTAAAATCAAAATAAAACAACAATTTTTAATGTTTAATTTATATTTTAAAAATTCTTTCTTATTGATGTTGAAGTTCAAATTTATTTCCGAAGAAAAGCAACAACTGTTTCAAGTAAATTCAGAATAAATTCTTAAGAAAACTTAAATTCAAATATTAAATTCAAAGGATTCCACATCAATAAAAACTTTTTGAGTTTCTTTTTCCATTATAGAATTATTTTGGCTTAAGCTAATGACAAATGTAAGAAAATAAATTTTTAATGTCGTTAGCCTAAACCTAAGTATTCCTCTAATGAAATGTAAAACTGATTTTATTTAAGTTTATTGAGTAATATTAATTAAATGAATTTTAATGAAAAATTTTGTTGAGATAAACATATTCTCCCCAAACATTTTATATTAATCATTTCATTATATATAAGAAGACATATATTGAAAATAAAGACTTGACTTTTCAAATTCTATTCATCATGATTTGTCTATTTGTGTTTTAATTGCACCATTCATTTCCAGTAAAATCCAATATATAAAAGAAAATCTTATACACTATAATATTTTCAAGGTTAATATAACAACTTTCATATTATGATTGGTAAAATTGATTGATCACTCAACAAAAAGACTAATATAATCCAACATAGAAGTGTCAAGAGTAATTCATGAAAATGTCAGAATGTTCCATAAGACCTCGTTAGCAAAGTATATCCCGTATAATATAACTTATTCTTTAGAAAGTAATAATTACCCTTGGATATTTAAATACCTTATTTACTTAGTTTGATATCTTATATCCTTATTTATTTAATTTGGCATAGAATATATATTTACTTATAATCAAAGTTTTATTGCTGCTATAGAACAGATTCTGTAAATATTAATATGAATTCCATGGCAATAATAGATCCTAAATTTAAACTATTTAGCAATATTACATTTTCATATTGCTCAGTGATTTGATAAACTTTGATACATAGCGAATATTTATTAAAATTATGTTAACAATATTATTTATTATAAAGATTTCAAATTTTAAAAAAATCAGAAGTTTTCCCAAAAATCGAAGGAATTTTGTTGTATATGGAGCCCTTATTCATAAATTTTCCATGTATTTCTTTATTTATTTAATTCTAAAATTTGTCTACAAATTTTGTAAAGAAAAAAGTTCCATTTCTAAACTGACTAATATATATATATATATATATATATATATATATAATAAAATCGAAACTGGAAAATTATTTTTATGTAATTAAATCAGAACACCACAGAATATTTTTTTCAAATAAATAATTCGGACATTGCTTTTGAGTAACTTAATATTTGGAAAGAAAAGTGGCCTAACCTATATGGAGGACACACACGATTAATGTAATTTAAGAGAAAATCTTAAACGAAAAAAACATTGATATGTATTTTTTTATTCTCTAAAATAAAATATTAAAACGTTTTATTAATACTATTTTACTTTGTTTAATTGAAAAATATACACATTACCACTTTTGCTTCCATTTTCATTAAGCTCCCAACTAAACTAACAACTTTTAAGCAATTGAGGATTTCTAATTTTTGAATTCCCTTTCAGATATTCTCATTTTCGCTTTCCTTTCTCGATATATTTAGTTATCTTTAATTACTTCTTAATCAATTACTTATGAGTTCTTAAAGACTGTTGAAAATAAACAACAAATATATCCTGTATACATACTTATATTTTAAAGATCTTCCTACATTTTTATTCAATTTTGCTTTTTGTTGTCATCTAGAAATTCTATTTCTTTTACAGTAAAATGAAACGCAGGAAAAATTTTAGCTCTTATTTAGGTTGTTTAGTTTATATGATTACGGTAAAGTTTTTCCAATTTATATACATTAAAACTACTCCAACTTGAAAGAGACCCCTCTATGTGTTCATATTTTTTTACAACACCCTCTGCTTTCATATCTTTAGTTGAAGCACATTTAAAAATGTAGCAACTTCATAATAACCTGACACAAGACTAATATTCATAATTTTTGTTCACCACAAAAGTTTCAAAAACGATGTAGGGTAAAAAACATATAATTCTCCTGTACATAACCTAGTGTTTTTACATACAATAGTAAAATTAGTTTCACCTTAATAAATTCACATTTTCCTGCTATTTTTTTCTTTTAATCAAGATACTTATTTATGTATTACATGTGACTGTAATTAAATAAAATACGTTTTTCTTAAATCTCTGAAAGTTCTGAAATATTTAACAAATAATTTTCGAACTATAAAACAATTAGTATTGAAATGAATCAGGAAAAATTATTAAATAAATTTATATTTCTCATAATATAAAATAGATATACATAATTTTATTTAAGAATAAATATCTTTAAAATGCTATTTGGCCACATACAAATTTCATTTATCTCACAAAATTCTTTTAACTAAGTTTATAATCATTTTTATCTTAAAGTTATTTTCATATTCAAACATTTCGTAGTAGAGTTATTACATAACAGATGAAGCAAAAATGTTGTCAATATTAGATAATTTTATTACATTTTTCACTATAAATTTTTAATTCTGAGCAACAAATAATAAATTTCTCGTTTGTGCCAGAAAAACGAAGACCAAATATGAGTTTATGGAAGACTTAAAACTTTATAGAATTTTCAGTTTATAAAATTTATGTTATATAAAATACTGCTCACAAAAAGCCCTCCAACAATGCAATAAAATGCAAATATTCGAAAGAGTCTTGAAACAATACGAAACAGATTGGTTTCGTATTTTTTTTATGTTTTACTTTAAAAAAAAATACGAAACCAATCTGTTTTACTTCCTATCATGCTAAGACTAATTTTTAATGACTTTTTAATCGATTACAAATATTGATTTTTCTTCAAATATATGAAAATATGTCTGTGAATTGACAGGCAGTATATAAAGTTATATTTATATTTTTGTAACGACTCTAAACAACTGATGTTCACAACTAATGCCACAGATCTTACCATAGCATTTTACATTTTATGTTACAAAAACAATGGAAAAATACAGGTAATTACATCTTGATATCTAAATATTCAAAAAATATCCCTTTGTAAAATAAAAAACATACAAAATAAAAAGAACTGTTCAAAAATATTAATCTATTATTGTTTTAAAATGAAAACATGATCTATTAAGACATATTGCTGTCCTTATCTTGCTTCTTAAGTGGACATATAAAATAGCTGTTGCACTTGACCTATTGACTTTAGATAATGGAAGGATGAATCTCGGGAATAACATTTTTTTATTAAATTTGAAACATTCAAACTGCACGACAGTTTTTACCATTTACTATGGTGACTGTTATATGGTACATGGGTATCATTATGAGTGCATTTTATTTATAACAAATTATAAATAAAATATATTCCAATTTTGTTGGGAAAGTATTTTATATTGGAAATGCTGTAACGCATATTGAGGGATCTCTAAGATGATCATTTTACACTTAAGGATAAAGAGTTTTAAACCTATATTTTTATAAAAATGACAATTATATTAAATGCTTTGAAGAATTATAAAAACATAATGACACTTGAAATATAGAGAATTTAAACAACAGAAATCTAAATTTATTATTCTAGATTACAGAACCCATTAAATTTATTACGATTAATAAATTTAATGAAAAATGTATACACTATTATACTCACACACACATTTTTAACTGTAAATCATTATCAAAAACAAATGAAAATGTACCAGTTGTGAGAAACTATTCTTAATAAATTCTTTATTATAAAACTATTATTATGTATCTGAATGACTATCTTATTTTTTCAAGAGTAATTACTTATACAAACTTGAAATTAGAAATTGTAAGTATACTGCTAATACGTGAAAGAATTATTTATAAAACAATCTTTAAAAATAGTCTCAATCAGATTTTAGAAATCGAGTTGAGTTCCATTCGCGAACACAGCTTTCCTTGTTTCATACAACAAAAACTGTATTCCATTTTAGTTAGATGCATATACGTATCAAGTGAATTCCAATATATTAGTTTGAATATATATTTCACTTTTAAAATCACTTACATATTCAGATCCTTACAAAACTCTAAAAATGGTGTGAAATTTCTCTCTTTAGACAACATAAATAAAGAGCTTCAGAGCTCATAGACTGTGGTATTTTCAAAAATTCCAAAATTCTTGGTGCATGAAGTATTACGAATAATTGTGTAACAAAATTGTACTGAATAAATTAAAGCGTTCCCTTAGAATTTCATATAAAATTTATCAGTACATTATGATTAAAAATTTTATAACATTTTTAGTGTGTTTGATGGACTTACATCTATTTAAAATCTAGATATTTAATGATAAATTTTCTATATTTGGCCTGGTCTTAATAAATAATTTCTTATTATATTTAAATGATGTGATTCCTTCCACAACTTTCTTATTCATTAATTGACTTCAATACTCATAGAATTTCTGACACTTAATTTGAAATTATAAATATTTCTTAATAAATACTACTTTTTTATTAGAGAAAAGCTTTAAGAAAATGAAGTCATCCTATAAAATAATACCTTAATGCGAATTTTAAAGACATCAATTTTCATGTGAAGTCCAAAATAATTGTGATTAAGTAGCTCTAAAGAAAAATGAATAATCAATATTCTTTAGTCTCATAGACAGATAGAATCAACTAACAATACCGATCAATAGAGGCCTTTCAAACTAGAGTTGAAAGAAATAAAAAACTCTACAGCTCAAAAAACTCTGTAATGCACACTCGTAAGTAAATCGATATGGAAGTATTCAGATAAAATGCACCTGAGCAAACCTGTGAAGCATGTTATTCGAGAATGAGACACTATCATTTCGTTAAATGGAGAAAATGGTTGTTCGTCGATTTTGTAAGAAATGGTTCAGCACCGATTTTAAGTGGAAAATAAATTAGATTAAACTCCCATCTCTAGTAAAAGAAAAGCAGTTTAAATACTTCAGAAAGTGTTTTCAATGAATTGCTGCTTTTAGTGAAGAAATGGGACACTTATCAAACTCTGATAAAATAGATTTGTCCAATGCATTCAATGTAATAAAACTTGTTTCATTTGCTTTGAAAAAAACTAATTAAACGCGCAAATAAGCAGGTGATATTAGTTTTTTTGTTAACGAAAATTAGGTTTCAGATTTTAATTTGAAATTCCTTTTCGTCTTTTCTAATTTCGAACTTTTTAATTTCTGTAGTTTTGAAAATGTCACGAATTCTTTGAATTTTTCTTCAAATTTTTAAATAATACATTTTTTTAGCTGTGCATTTTTAATTAATATATTTGGCTTATTTCAATTTATTAGTGCATACTTTTTTCAACATCAAAATGGCTAATTAACTACATATAATTAATGGAATTACTTACAGTTTTGCAAAATTATTTTAAACTAGCGTAAAATAACAATTAGTTTATTACTGACATTTCAAATACAGAACCTCGTTATATTATTTTTTAAAATAGTAAAATTAAAGAATTAAACTTTCAATAAAACAGACACAAATATTACATTTGATATTAATAAGAAATTTCTGAATGTAAAAGAAAATGATCCTTTTTGAATGAAATTTATATTTATCAAATTTATAAAATCAAATTACAAAGTTAATTCAATGCCTGTTTATGTCAGCTTTTTAAGAATATATATATATATATATTATAATTTAGTTTGAATTTTTACAGTAGAATGATTTGTCACTCTCAACAAAATAATTATGAAGTTTTAATCCAAATGAATGTTAATGTGTATGTTGTTCTATTGAAAATTTTTAAGCGTAGTTAAAAATTTTATGGTTATAAATACGAAAAACAAATTTATAATTATATATAAAGAAAGTATTTTTTAATTAATGAATGCTCAACCTTACTCAGATTAAAACAATTGAATTAGTTTATCACATAATTACATTGAAACTTATAATACATTCAGAGTTTATCAAATTAAAAAAAAATTAATAAGCTACTATAATTTCAACGACTAGTGATTCAGGTAACAAATATTTTCATTTGCCTTAAATATTAATTTATAAAAGGGAAAATAATAACTGTGTATAAATTGTTGGCTTAAAAATTTATTTACAACAAAATTTCTCAAAAAAAGTACCTTTGAACAGTTTTAGAAAAAATCCATTTTCCAACCATTGTGTTAGTTCTTCAACGTGTGTTATTTAATTTAAGAACAATTTAAATATATCAACACTTATTTTACATGTAAAAATGTATAGAAAGTAATGCATTTCTATACCTGAAATACATTACTGTCAATTAGATATCAATTTTGGAAAAATTGGTGATAAAAATATGACTTGAATATGAAAACATTTTAGTTTTATAATTGATAATAATTCTCAAAAATTTGATTGAAAGGATGCTAAAGATCTTACAAAAACACATTAAGCCTTAATTTCCATATTAAAAGACTGATCTTTAACTAGCTTGGCAACTCTCTTGTCATAACATTTTACGCATCAACAAAACTTGAAAATTTTTTAAATGAATGTATTGATCCTCAAAAAACTAATTACCTCATGTTTTTATTTTACCTATTTACCTATAATTTATCCATATCATACACATGTCTCAATATTTAATCAAAGAAGAAACTATATATATGTATGTATATATTTCTCAAATTTCTCAATCATTTTTACTTCTAACTGGCAGTAATAACAGTTTAATAATAGCAATAATTACGAAACAATTTCGGTTAGAAAAGTGTACATTTTATTTTATTTTTACTAACGAAAAGATAGATAATGTGAAAGTCACAACTCAAATATTTTAAATTCTCTCAAATTGAAAATAGTAGAAAAATATCAGCTTGTAGATTTAATAACAATAGCTAATTTATCTTATCATTGGCTCATTGCAAGTAGTTTTGCGTTGAATAAATTATAAACAAAAAAAATTGAATTTCCACAAAAAAATTTCTCATTATGATTTTCTATGGTTTTTAAATTAGAATGAATCAAGAAATACATGTAATGTTGAAATTCGTATTCTGAAATTAAGGTAAACCTTCATACTGTTTTTAGATGATGTACTGAATTTCATAGCGATTATGTTTCTCTTCAAGACGAAAAGCACACAACAAGACTATTGTTATGTTCACAGTAACCCTGGATTACACCTGTACATTGTTTTCAATAATCAATTGTAAATCAATGTTATAAGCAAACGATATAGAAGTAACATCCGCCACCATTAATAAAATTATTCATAACATATGAAAAAAAAATAATATACCGTGACATTTCCCACATTTAACTAAAAATCAAAGACTGGAAAGTGATAAAATCAATAAAGAAGCACTTAAACTACTTAAATATCAGGGCCACTGCATTATCCCTAAGGCCGTATCTATTATTGATACTATACATACAATTTTTGACATTCTAACCCTCTTAGAAATTAAATTATGCGCCTTTGAATACTATCTCATGTCCAATATTATTGAAAAGACAATGTTCATTGAAAATTACAATATGTGCCGTTTTCTTCGATACATAATACTAAATTTTTTTATATTCTCAAATAGTAAAGGTTTTTTAAAACTTCTTCAAGATGAGAAAGTTCAAGGATTCATGCTGCATAAGGACATATCTTTACACCCAGCAGAAGTTTTGAATGAAAATGCATCAAAGTGATCACTTGATAATATTTGAGATAGAGTATTCATCTACTTCTTCATTTATTAAATATGTATTACTTTTGACTATTTTTCGATCTTAAAGAATGACTGGTAAATTTGTTTTTCTTACGGAGAGGAGATTATTGAAGCTAGAAACCATTTCTTTAAACGAATTCAACAAATGAAAGGCTTATAGTAATTAATGTTTCAAAAATTCACCTACATAAATGCATTAATGCTGGAGGATATTATTTTGAACACACCTAAAATGTCATAAACACAGCTTTTAAAACCTATCTGTATCTCAGCTATATTTCAGAGTGTTTTCATAACAGTAACTTTCTCTATTTAACGATTTTTTTTCTAAT
The DNA here is from genome assembly GCA_026290005.1 of Latrodectus geometricus. NCBI lineage: Eukaryota > Metazoa > Arthropoda > Arachnida > Araneae > Theridiidae > Latrodectus > Latrodectus geometricus. The sequence continues at coordinate 499,069 of JAPDSC010009154.1, read as the reverse complement.
CCATATTTTAATGGAAAATGTGAAATAGGAAATTTTAACAATAAATTAATTACACTTATTGTTTCAATTGAAGAAAACTTAAAAATAAAAAGTATCTTTCAAATAAGGGGTTTTAAAACGAATGAATTAAATGTAATCAAACATATTTGAGATGGTTTATTTGCTCTCACAAGCATTTCTTAAGTACTTATTAAAGCTTAATTATGTACACGCGTGTGCCTTTCAGGTAATGAAGATGTCGAGGGAATAAATTACTTTTTAGTGTTCGTAAATCCTAGTTAATTAATCTTAAAAGCTTTATTAGATATATCATTATTCATTTCTATTTTATGTCACTAATACTTTGAACTGAAGTAGTCTAGCACAATGTCATTTGTTATTTAATTATTTTCAAATTGAAGATTTGATATTATTCAAATATAGAGAAAATTGATAGCATAGGAATCCATATATTAACAATAAAGCAGAAATATTTGTCCCCATATTTTTTTCTTTTAAATGGTTAAAACTGTAACAAATTTAAAATTAAAAATTAAATTCAGGCACACTTTTTAAATTTAAATGTCAATAATTTACAATGATTGAAATCTGAGAAATGTGATAGAATGCTTTAAATATAAAATACATGCATGTTAATAGTAGACAAACACATGCTAAGTGTTTCTAAGCGTAATATGCATAATATAAAAATTAATTCAGTAAACATTTATTTTTTTTACAGTTGGTGAAATAATGAGAAATCCTATTTTGCAGTTTTGAATGATTTTTACTATTTTTAGTAAATAGCATTAGCGGTACTGAATCAAAAATATAAAAAATTGGTTTATGACTGTCTATATAGTTAAAAAAATTAGATTCTTACCACAATTATTTGGTTAGTTTAAATTATAACTAGAAGCAATATATTCCTTTAAAAATTTCTTTTAGGATATGAACGACATGACATAGCACATTATTATTTCTACATCCTTGTAATATTATAATATCTTTCAGTACCTAGATATTAAAGAAAAAAGAACACATATATATATTAAAAAAATATGTTTTCATTTAACATGAAAGTATATTAGATAAACATGCAATAATTCTTGATAGAACAAATAAAATGTATTAGACCAACAAATCCATGGAAAACTTATGAAATTCAAAGAATCATAAGTAAACAATAAAACTCAGTAGTAAACAATAAAATTCATTTGATGGTTTGTTATTCATTTTCATTTCTCAAGCTTCTTTAATGATATTTCTTTCAAATACATCCAGCTCTTGAAATAAAATTAAGCATATACATATACATCGATTTCTTTTTCTTTTTTCAAAATTATGTGGCTAATCTATAGTCATTTACTATTACCATTCAAATTAGTTATTAACCATAGACCATATCAACATAACTTTCCTTCATAGCAAATTCTAAATGAGAAGTTTTTTATGCAATCATAATGAACAAAAAATAATGGTAAATTTTAAAGATAGATCATTTTAATGAATTTTAATAACTTTGTTTATAATAATTTGAACTTCTTATGTCATAATTTGACAATACCAGTGACACATGAAAATAATTTAAAATCTGGTTTTAACAATATTCAATTGATGAAAGTTATTTAAGTCAAATGTTGATTAATTATTTTCACTAATTGCACAGGCAAAAATATCTGAAATTTCTCTTACATAACTTTAAGTACGAAAAGAAAATTGATTTAATAGAAATGAAAAAGTGCAAGAGCTTAAAATTAACAGTGAAATTATGTTTCAAATATGAGTTGTACTTAAAAAAGTTTGTCTCATGCAGTTTTGATAATGATTGATAAATACCAAAGCAAGAAAAATCCATCAGAAAAGATTAAATGTAGGATAAAAAAATTTTGATTCTATGAATAAAAAGAAAGTGAGAATTGTTTTAGAAATCATTTATTTATGATAAAAACTAAAGTGCTTGATTTTAGTAGTAAGCAGTAGTATAGAGATTTTTACTTATTTTTTTCTTTAATTGATGATTCTTAAATGTTGAAAACTCGATTTAAATATTAGCTTTAAAAATCTAATAACTAAATTTAAAAACTATTATTAATTTAAAAAAGAAAGGAATGAAAAATTAATTAATAGAAAAATAAGAGTGACCGTACTAATACTTGTTTAATGTACTTTAAGCAATTATGTAATTAATAATCCAAATTATGTAAATTATATTATATTATTTGAGTACATTAAGGGGAAATATACAAACTCTGTAAATATACAATTAGAGAAAAAATAGAATAAGATTCAGATAAGAATTATCCACAAATTTTATTTATAAAATTACATCGTATACAAGTAATTAATTTAAAAATAAAATGATATTTGACTTATATAATAGGAGAAATATGTAATACGAATATGTGTGCTTGCGTAAAAGTCATGCAACTATATAATCATAATTTTAATATTGAAATATAGAAAGTTCTAAAAAAAAAGATTGATTCAGTTTTTTTTCGAATGTATAAAATGAACCTTTAATAAATTAACTATCATTCATCTCCACAGAAAACTTGCCTCTTTTCTTCAGCGAGAAAATATTTTGACATTTATTTTATGAAAATGATTCAATCTTTAATATTTGAATAACATTTAAAATGTTTGCTATTGTGAAACTTGCAAACTTTTTCGAAAAATTGCATGTGAGCATTAAACATGTGTGAAAAATAATGAAATAATTAGGAGTAATTTATAAATTCAAAATAGTACGAAATAATTTAATACATCAGTAAATAGTAGAAATTCTTACATTAAAAAATTAGAAGCATAATTCAATTGTTTTCATCAAGATATTTTTTTAAAAAATGTACATAATTAAATGTCAGGTAAGCAGAAAAGTCTTATCACTTTTTTGAATAAAATGATGAGACATAGTTTAAATGGGACAAATTGAATAACATCCTTTAAAAAAATATGGCTACATTTGACAATTTTTCCAAAAGTGACAAACACTTATGTATCTTAGTTACTTTAAATTGTCTTAATTATGAGAAACTTATAATTCTATTTATGTATTTTCAAAACCCTAAAATCATTTGTATTTATCTGGGAAAAATGTCTGAGAATTTGCAAGGTAAAGAAAAATTCCTAATCTAAAGCAGCAATCATGTTAAGAGTTACATTTGCGGTGTGCAACTTCTTATTATGTGTGTGCGCTATGAATAAACCAGATATTTTTATTATTCACATACTCTGACATTTTCTGATGGGAGAAATAAATCGCTAATTTCTGTTATTGCAGATAAACAACATCATTATTTACTTTGTAATATGATAGAACTCAAGGTAGAAGTTTTGTACTCGAGTAAAAATCGGCTAAAAGCTGTGTAATATACAGGAATATTAATTGCATATTGCCTTCCAAAAGGACTTTTCATGAATAATGGACGGTATTCCTGTATCGCAAGATATCAAACTCAGTAAATATTAAGCAACCACCTCGACAGATATGACGTAAAAGGAGAAATTACTTAACACTCACCTCCAAAGGAGAAAAAATGGTTAGGATTGAACTCTACACCCTCCGATTCACAGAGATTTTATATCAGCAATGGCGAATTCTGTCATTAAAACGTTAACTCTTCTTATCTAAGTTTGGCTTCCAGAGATTTCTAGAATACTTAACCCTTCTTTGCATGATTTTTCCTTTATTGGTGAAATAAATCAAATTGATATAATTCATGTCCAAAATTAAAGGAAAAATGGTTTAAAAAATCTCAGTATATATTTATAGTATAAATTTAGCAAAAAACAATATGCTAAAAATTGCCATTATCATCCAAAGTAAGATCATTAGCTTAGTACTAAATAGAAATAAAAGAGGAAAATAACAGAAACACGTGTTACAAACCTTTCTTCAACTCATTTTCAATTTTTTAGCAATAGAAACTCTAATATAATAAAACAAAATTATAAACGAAATCATAAGTTAGTTATTTATTTAAACTACAACAGTTATTTAAACTGCAACAAACAGCGGAATGAGACAACTTTAAGCTCGTTTCACTGATAATGACACTTGTTTATTTTTGACAGCTATGTTTCTTTTTATGCAATGGACATTAAAAAGGTATCCAAACACGATCAACTTAAAGTGAACTTGTTCTTTAATATATTTTTTGGGCATTATAGGTTATGATGGAAATTTCCACCATTATGCAAAGAAGGGTTAATTTGTGCCCTGTTAAAAAAATAATTTAGTTATAAAATCTTTCTATAACAATGCATTTCCCAATTACATATAGCACAATTATAAATTCCTTTTTATATTTAGAATGTAAATGGAAGAGTTTATAAAACCTCTTAGTAATTAAATCTAATATATCAACTTTGTATAAAAGTGGTGATTATTGATATATGCTAATTAACGAGCTCCTGTAACAGCTTCTGCATTTTACCTTTATTCAAAAGTAACAAAACTTTATATAATAGAAACCTATGAATAAATATGGCACATAGATAAAACAATTTTCAATAATTTATTCATCACATAAATTTCAAAAAAGTTCAACTTATAAAGGTATAATTATGCATGATGGAACCAGAAAATTACAATATCCACTCTCCATACATATAAAAATGTAAACAAAATTGATGAATTTTTGATAATGATGAATTTCATACTTGTGTTGATGAATTTCATACTTGTGTTGAAATTCATACTTGTGAAATGTATGATTTATGTCCATGATATGGGTTTCCATTCTTTTGAATGGAAAATCAAAATTATAGTTTTTTATTCAAATATATTAGATATAAACTGAAGCATCTACTTTAAAATAAATTTAGTTTATTTGACTTTCCGCACTTATAAATAAAAGTGAGCGAACAATAAAAAATATGGAGTACTATGACTTTAATTTCCCTCGCAGATAGATATTTTATGGTGAAATATTAAACCTTTCAAAATATGACATTTATGGACCATGGCCAGTGATGTAGCATTTGCCTCTTGAGTGAGAACTGTATTCAATAAGGTTTCTAATTTAGGGAAGAATTCAAAAGCTCTTCAGCATGTTATTGCATTTCTCTCTTTGCCACTCCACTAAAATTAAATTTCTTTGATGAAACTTTAAAGTGGAATTGATTATTGGGAGATCAAATTTAAGTGAGTATTAGAATTTAAAGCATCTGTTTTCCTCAACATATCAGCTACCTCACTTCAATTAAATTAAACCTGTATTTTTAGGAATTAAAGTGTAAAAGTCGTAGTTTCTGTGTGACTATATTTGTGTTATAAATTATAAACTACTAACTGAGTTTATTTATTGTTTATTTATATCTTACTAAATTGAGTCAATAATTACAAAATAC
>JAPDSC010009154.1:468980-483735 GCA_026290005.1 Latrodectus geometricus | reverse complement strand
TACGAATTCTCAAAAATTGTTTTCTTCTATTTATGTATTTTTCAAATAAAAAATGAAAATGTAGCTCAATAATATGTTGTTATGAATCTTTAATTTATAAAAGTTTTGAGTTTGTATCTACTTTGCTTGTTTTCGTTTCGTAAATATAAATATATCATTAAATTTTAAAATATATGTTAGTTCCTTTTTACATTTAAAATTTGAATGTTTTCTATTTTGTAAAAACATTTAGCATGCATACTTTTAGTAATAATTTATAACTTTAACGATTATTACATTTAATAGTATTTAGAAGTCCAATTTCATAATTAAAAAATTCTTTTAACATATAAGCAATATACATAGTACAATATGTCTGAATAAATAGCTGAATGGTCACCATTTTCCAATCGACAGCTTCTTGGTTTGTGAGTGTTATTCTTACTTTCATTGCAAACCTTTATCATGGCTCGGTTTGTTTATCTTTTTAGTTAAGCAATTTTAAGACATTCTTCTAGTTCAAATTTGCTTTCACTTACATAATGTCATTGAATGCAAAGTGAGAACCTACCTATTGCTAACAATGTGAAACTACTGTTTTCTTCAACTAATTGTTCTAAGGGCAAACAATTTAAAGTAGATAACAAGCTATCAGAAAAGACGTTAATTTAATAGAGACATTCTTTTAACATTTAGGAAATTTAAATTTTACCAGTAATATTTGTATAAAATGTAAATGCAACTAAAACGTCTTCAAGAATTTTTCACCCAGTGGATTAAAATATTTCACTTCAATAAAATGATCAAAATTTATCAAAAAATTATTTCATATATAAAAAAGTTCCATATTTAAATATGAAAATTTAGAAAAAAGATTACTTTAAAAAATAAAATTCATTTATGTAATTATAAAGATTATTTATTTATATTTTTGATATTTTATATTTAATAAAGCATTGAAATATGTTTATGAATTAACGTAACCATGTTTTAAAAAACTTTGAATTTGTGAGTTGCTGTCTTTAAATTGAAAATCCTTGTGACACTTGTTATTACAGTAATAAAAATAAATATAATGAAATTAATAATTATTCAAGTATAAATTTTCCTTGTATTTAATAGTATTTCATACCCCGGACGTATTGGTAAGTGATTACTTACTTTAAAATTTTAGTAACTAATATACATAATTTAGACTATTTAATACTTACATCAATCCATAATTTAAGATCCAAAAGTAATACTGAAAATATAATAAATTAATAATTTAGGAACACAGAAATTATATCACACATAAAATGCAAGATAATGCACTAACCAATTTTGAATAATATCAGAATATTACATATCTCTCTTCAAAGGGAAACTAAATAGTATTCATCACATTACTTTTCCCAATAAATACAATGCTGATTTGCTTCGATATTCATTTTTTTGTATATTTCAAAATCTTTTCTTACTAATTCCTAAAAACGAATATTTCAATTATAAGTATGTGAACTTTGAAAAATTCATTTTATATCATAAATTTTTATTCAATTATTGAAGTGATACAATTTCATATAGTAAATATTTCATAATTCTGTCTTTTGCAAATTTACTTTCTTTGCAAATATTTTTCTGAGTTATTTTATATTATTTTTAAAAGAATGAGCAAACAGAAAATTTCAAATACTTAATTTAAAAGATTTAGGATTTCTTCATGTAGCAGCAACTATTTTCAATGCAGTGTATGTGTGTAGTTTTTACAATTCTGAAGTAATATTTGGATACCACCGAGTAGATCTAAAAAATATTATGCTTCAAATCGTAACATAATATTAAATCTCAAAAAATAATTCAATCAGTGGAAAAGGTGGTTGTGATGATGCTTACATCTACAAAAGAAATGGGGGGGGCTGTATGATTAGTTAATAATTTAGCAGAGTTAAATTTATTTTACAGATATCGACATCTTAATGATTTATAAAGGAGCAACTATTTTTATCAATAAAAATATTTTATATCAACAATCATAATAATTATATTCTTAATTATTTGTGATCATTAACATCTAGTAATTATTTTAAGAATAAAATTAACAGAGAAACAGCACTCGTCTCTATTGTTAAAAAGCAGCAGAGTCATTTAGTAGCGTCATTGTCATCATTTTTAAGTATTTTCTATGAGACACCTTTTTAAGGACAAAAAAGAACAATTTGATAAAATTTCTGATGAAAATTTAATGTTGAAATAAATCAAAAGTGATGTACTAATTTTGGATATGAAAGATATATGAGAAGATAATAAAATCCATGATTAAATCAGACATGATATTCAATTATTAATGTTTTCTTGGGCTCCTAAATTAATAGATGTTAAAAATCCGAACTACAACAGAAACTTTCTTATTTTTGTAGATCTTGAGCTATCGTTCAATAAATTATTTCATTCATGTTTTGGTATTAATATATATAGTTTTTGAGGAGCTAATTTGTTACATCTTTTTGATTGAGATTTTGTGTTATTCTAAACTTAAAATTCTAAATAAAATATTTGTTTCGAAGAATGTAGTTTAATATTTAATAACGTAATAGCATATTTTGGTTAATGGAATGTACAATATTCAATAATAAGCAAGTTTAATATTTCATTATTTAAATTTATTTCCTTACTACTTTTTAATTTTAAAATATTTTTGTGAAATCAGTTCAAATTTTAAAGGAATTTATATGGATATTATTGTCTATTTATTTACTGACTGCTTTTATTATTTTAAAATTTTTATTATTATCGAATAGTATTGTTTTTTAGAGATTTACGGATAATCCTTCATCCTATTTTAATCATAATTATGTTTGCATATACCGACAAAATGTTTTCCCTTTTAAGCTCCTTATTCAATTTTTTTTTATTTCGTACAACTAGAAATTTTGAGCACCTAATTAAGGACATGAATGCATTGCTTATTTGTTGATCTCTAATTTAAACTATTGAAATTTTATATTATATAACGATACAATACTTCTTTCTACTTATTTTCATGATCTAATTCTACTTCAGTTTTTTTAAGTTTAATCCTAACTCTCCATCATATGACTTATTAATCTGATTTAAATATAATTAAGTAACTCATTTGTCTTTGCTTGAGATGTCTTTCAGAAACTATGTATAAATTAAGATTTATTTCTCATTCCCATTCACTAATTGGAACATTGTTTTTAACTTATTGCTATTATTGATTTGTTGACTTATATTTTGAATTTACTCTTTTCTTCTAATTTTCATTTCCATGGGTAATTTTAGGTTTGAAATTTTAACATGAGAACTTTAATCCATTATCATTAATATAATTATTGACTGGTTGCTACAAATGACTTTACAACTATATTTTTTATGAGAACCTTTACAAATATGCAATCTTTGTGCACTTCCAAATTTTGACATGAGTATTGATTAGAGTACAATACAATAAAGAATTATAATTCTAAAGAATCAGGCCTTGCAATTGAATTAATTTTTCAATGTATTTTGTTGACATATTCTTTGATTGCTTCTTTTCATTTATATTATATAAACTTTTTGTCAATCCATGTTGTCAACCTTTCAGATATTGCATATTTTACAAAATATTCAATACTTTGGCATTTATTGAATTTTGCCAACTGATCGTATTAGGATGATGGATTTTTTTTAATCAATTTTAATAACCATAAATGATTTTTATATATTTTCCACTCCTTAATGTACTTACAATTCTTCCTATCCATATGTATTGTAAGTTTATATGATACTTCGATTCTTCACATTTTCACATTTTTTTAAGCCATTTTTCAAAATATCATAAGTTCTAATGGTATCTAGTTATCAATTTACTATGTATAAAAAATATTTTTATCTGTCTACTCAGATGAATTTCAGCATATTTTATATTAAATGGAATTGATTACTAATGATTTCTTTTTTGCCATTTAAGGGACATTTGTTTCCCAGTTATCTAATGAAAATTAAACTGCTTAATCTTTCTGAATTAAATGTGTCTTTTCCTTCCATTTTATTTTCATTTTCAGACGTAATTTATTTTATCATCACTTATAAATAAATATCTACATTCAGAGCTCTAATTTTGTAAAATCCTGTCTTTTAACTTATTTAAATATAACTATTATCTTTTTATTAATGTTATACTTTAACTGTTACTTTTACTTTTTTGTTAAACTTTAAATGAATTTCGTATTTCCTATAAAATTTTTTGAGCTAATGATCATTTCTTAGATTCAAGGGATTGAAACTTATAAATCTTATTTCAAATACATCCATCTTTAAAATTTTAACATAAGAATTACTCAATTAAAAAGAACCATACCTTACTAGCACTATGACTTGGAATAATGAAATCCTTGTGACTGATGAATCAAATCTAAGTAATCATTTTAACTTATATTTAATGGCTTATTTAAGTACTTCAATTGCTTGAATATGATTATTATCTATAATTAAAAGAAGATCCCAGAAAAAGTCAATCATGATCCAAAATTATAAAGCGTATCTTCAAAATTTATATTAGAATGCATCTTAAACTATAATCAGTAGAACAGATTTCCTTTTAAACTGAAAATTTTATGGATTCTTTATATTTTTCTGTTAATAGGATAAAATATTAAATACAAAAATTCACATAACCCTGTAACTATTCTATATTAATTCATAGTTACAAAAAAAATTGACAAATGCGTTAGCTATAAATAATAAATTTATACATTTTTAAAACAATAACCTAAAACTTAAAATTTAAAAAGGATTTACTCAAATGATAAAAATCAACATATTAGTTTTTGAAAAATTATTTATGCATATGTTGAAACAACAGCTATGGAAATTTAATGATAATCAGTAGCCTACTAACTAGAATTAAAAACTTTAATATAGGAATGCTGAATGATAAGGAAAAATGACAGCTTAATATTTTTATTTTGTATGTTATATGAATCAAAATTCTGATTTAATATTTTGTTAATAAATTTATACTACAATTGTGTCATTATTGGAAAAAAGCAAGCTTCTTAAGCTCAGTTTTTTTTTAATTTACTTTACCCTGTAAACTAAGCTAGTATTAAAATTCTCTTATAGTAATATACAGTTTTGCATAAGGCAGTTTTTAGTATTGAAAATTGCCTACATGAGCATTACATTTCCAAAATTTTTGTTTATACTCAAGGGACTCAAGTGAGAAAATATTTCTGTCATGATTATGACAGTACGAAGAATACTAACGCTTTTAAATCACTAAATGAGGATTGAAGCTAAGTAGTTAAGAATTTAAATATCAAGAATTCTTAAACTATTCTTATATCATCATTCAGTGGGCCCAGAATGCTCCCATAATAAATAGTTCATGTTATGTACTCTTATGCACTGAATTTGCAGTGTTTTCTTTTCATGCACATCTAATGAGCTTACTATATACTATTACTATAAGTTACACAATTGATAAAAAAACAATAAGCAACTTAACACTAAATTTTCTTCTAAACACAATAAATATTGTTTTGTATATGCAAATATTTATTTGGATTAAATTGTAAACCTATGAAGGTATAAAGGAAAGAACTTAACAATTCTTCTCATTCATTCTCTTCAAATATGTTATACAAATTTTTAAACTTGTGTAGCATACTTTTCTGAAGCTTCAAAAATTTTTAATTTTATCAATTTATTATTATTTTTATTATTTATTTTTAGAAGCGAAATAGGAAATTAATAATAAAAATATTAAGTATCCAAAAATAAATAAAATTTTTTTTGGTAATGTTTCCTTTTTCGTCTACTTCTGTATATAGTAATCCTTAAGAAATAGCAACTGATTTCTTATCTTAAATATACGTAAAAATTTATAACAATATCAGAAACATTATTAACAAAATTTGATCTACCCATAGATATTTAGACATGTAAATTTCAAAATTTACACATATTTCAAATTATAATTTACAGAACATTAACGTTTTTAATTCTTTACATGAGATCACTGCTTAACAACAGGCATTCACATAAGACGTAACACATATTTGTCATGAATTGCCAGTGGGCACTAAAAATGTCTCACATATTCTAGGAATAGTAAGAGGTTTCCTCTTTGCCTTAAATGCCAGCAAGGACAGGAATCATCTGATTACATCTTGGGCTGCTTTGGACTAGACTTGGAGGATATCCATAATTGTTCACTTTTTGCATGGGTCAGCCTTGAAATCAACGGTTTCATTGGTCTGGTCTGACAAAGTTAGACCAGATTGAAGAGCTGATATAGTAACAACATAAGACATAACAGCTATTACTAAGAAAAACGTATTTTTAATTTTGAAAAATATAATATTATGACTTGAAATCATTATGTATAAGATGTGTTTTTTAACTTATGTCTTATAGATAATGATTATAAGACATGAGTTAAAAGAATTTGAGTTAGATTTCAGTTATTATAGAGAGGGGTTATTATAACTTTTTCGTATTTTAAAGAGATTTTATTCTGCTTACATTCTGGTTTTATTCAAAATTTGCAACTTATTATTGATTCCAAGAATCATAATTTCATAAGTTTTTTTAATTAAAATTTTGAAACTGTAATGTAGATTTTAGCTTCAAGTTATTGAATACCAGATTAAGAATCTATATTATAGATATCTTAAAATTTCTATAGAAGTCAAGTCTCAATTTTACTTCAAATATTTGAATTTAATTGCATTCCTTTTTAAATTATGGTTATTCAAATAGTGATAAATTGGTATCAATTTTAAAATTAATATCTATGCTGCTACATTTTTTAAATAGTTTTCTCAAAGAAAAAGGTTTATAGTTTTATTAATATTTTACTATTAGTATTCACAATTGATCATAAGGAAAATTATAAAAATTGAAATATCATTCTTGCTTGTATGTGTATGTATATGTATGCTATATATGCTAGTATGTGTGTATTTTTTATGCATTCAGACAGTCATAACTAAATTGATAATTAATTTAATTTACCTTAAAATATAATTAAAATAAAATGTGAGGACACAAAAAAATATTTTTTAAACTTGCATAGCATACATTTTCAAATAAATTTTCTATTACCTTGCCTAATACCGAAATGACATTAAGACAGTAAATTTTGAATAAAAAGAAAATTTAAGTCACTTATAAATTATATTTTAGCTAAAACATTTGGTATTTAAATTACATTTTAAGTATGATTATTTATTATAAATTAAGGAATAACAAGGGTGAAAATTTCATGCTCTCTTAAAATACTTCTTGTATATAAAAAAATTAGTTCTATAAAACTAATAAAAGATAATCTGGAATTTGCTAACAATTTAAAGCAATAAAAGCATTAACAAATAAAGTATTTACATATCGAGTTTAAATTATAAATTTCAGTACATGAAACAGTATTAAATATTATAAGCAACTAATGAGTTGTAACTATGATTGATCCAACAACGAAATATTAACTATTGATTAAACAATTACATTTACAATTACATTTGATAAGAAATTTTCAAGACATTTCAGCGTTAAATCATTGTAAGAAATTCAAAAGGATCAATCAATTACCAATACCCTAAGAAAAAAATAGCAAAAAATAATATCGGCACAATCCTCAAGAAAAGAAGGAATGTTCCCTGTTAGCCAGAAGATAAGAAGAACATGGAACTTGAAAATAGTAGGATAAAATATGCCAAGAAGTTTATTTTTTTTCTTTGCGCAATGTCAGTTCAGAGTTATGATGGAATACTTCATTCAAAAAGTGAAAAAATCTGAAATCAATGGGAGACAGGCAACACGGTTCTTTAACCACTAGAAAGGATGTTGAGAAATTCTTGAAGCGTAATGTGTACCTAGTCAATGGATAAAATTGTTGGGTTCCCCTCCCCGGGGTAATCAGAATAAGATTTATTTAAGGTAAATGATCCAAAGCAAGAAAAATCGCTTTCATTACAAAGTATCATTTTGAAGATTAATCACCTAAGAAAAGTGTCTATGTCAATATATTTGATAGGGTGGTGTCATTTTTACTTTAAGAATGTAACACCATCGTGTAATAAAAAAGCATACAAAATTATGTTAGATTACCTAAATTCGTTGCAAGGTGTTATCTATGAAATTTATATAATTAAATTATGATTACGTTGCAATCATTGTAATGATTAAGTATAAGACGATGATTTATTTTTGGCAATTTCTGTTTCCAAGTCGTTTCTTTTTAAGAAATGTGAGGAAAATTCTTTCATTTGCATACAATAAGGAATAAATGTCGTGATTTTTATCCCAACAAAGAAATACCTGATGATAAAATATGATCTGAGAATACTCTCCATTTAAATTTTGAAAATATCTTATCATTATACAATTTCAAATAAAATAGCATTTTACAATATGTGCACAGATTAATAATTAATATAAAAAGAAAATGTAAAACTAATTTTACAAAATTTCGTATTATAATCATTTATATACAAATATTTATCCATTTCTTAGGAAGGAATGTAATAAAAGATGTTGTATTAACGATAAATAATATACATGCATATATTTGTGGAAAATTATTTAAAACATTAAAAATACCCAGCATTAACTTTTGCCTTACAATGCCTTAAGGGGAATAACATTTAAGATTATAATACTCTATGATCTTTAACAAATATATAATTTTAAAAACTAAAATATATATTTCTCATTTATATAAATGGAAGATTGTTTTAACTATATAGATTTGCAACACTTATTTTAACTTTACCAATCGCTTAAATTATAAAATTCCTCTATAAAATATGTAAGCTCATTTCATTAAAATTTTGAGTGCATGAACATTGACGATTTTAAAAACACTCTTTTACAATATTATGTATAGAAGAAGTTGCTAAACAATATAAATACAATCAAGCTGTTGTAAAAGACTCAATAAAGACCTGAAATAAAAAAAACCATTTTGGGATTCTTTGCATATTTTATAATAATATACGATTGTATAGATATTATAATTATGCGTCGTATACAATTTTAAAGATTTTGTTTGATTTTTTAATTTAATACAACTGTATAAAATTTATTTTGAAACAGTTCATCAGAAAATTTGTACGTAAGCGCAAAAATTTGCATCATTGATGCAGGGACATTATTTCCTATTATAACTTTAAACTATTTTGTACTTGTGCTCACACTTAGTTTAATTTCTAAATTTCAAAAATGTAAGAACACTGAGAATACGAAAAATGAAATAAATGCAGTCAGAAAGTGCTGCATAGCACAATCACTTTACTGTAAAGCATAAACTTTTGTTATAAAGCAAAATATTATATTTTACAACAAAGTGAATTCAAAATAGTTCATTTAAATGAATGATGTTTATAAATAAGGAAACATTTTTGTTAATAAAAGACAATAATTTTGATATTCATAATTTTAGTTCAAAAAACATAAAAATACATATGTTGAATTGTGCTTCCTTTATATTGCTGTTAATTTATAAGGCAGTTAATTATCTATCATGCAGTATGAATAAAATAACTTTTCTTTAATCAATTTCCTAAAATAATTGTATTTATATAAAAAAAATTTACTGTCCCATATAAACTTAAAGAATATTATTAAATTAAATTTAGTTTAATTTCATAATAATAACTAATATTTTAAATGTATTCATTTTCTTATATAAAAGCTCTTTTGATTGTGTCAAATAAATTTGTGATTATGTAAATTTCATTAAATGTTTTGTGAGAGAAAAACTAAATTTGGTATTAAATTAATGACTTTCTCATAAATACAAAGGCATAAATTAATTACTAAATTTATTTTTTCATGATATCTATGTTCATCATTAGTTGTTATTCTATTTTATTAATATAATAAACATCTCCTTTCCATAAACAATTTAAGTGATTTAACATGATTAATGATTTTTTAAGTAACTGAATTAATTATTAATAATTTCCCAAGTAAAGAAATTTATTTTCACTGATATGTAAAATTTAGTGTTGAGATAAGAATTTGAAAACCAAAAGAACTTTTCCTTATATTTAAAAGCCTTCTATAAATGATTTGATACATTAATAACACTGCACAGTTATTCTTCAGTGATCTAGGCCATTTTGTATCATCTAGGTCATTTTGTAATGATAGGAAAATAATAAGTGTTTAAAATCATGATTTTGTAAAACAAACTAATGAGTTTAGATTAAACTTAATTGTGGTTGACCCAAAAAAAGATAACATGAAAAATTCATTTGTAACTCTGTATGCACAACTAATAAAATTAACAAGGCTACAGAAATTTAGCTAAATTAATTTTTGTATAAAACGTCATTCCCTATAGAGACTAGAATTTTTTGATGTCATCAATAAAAAAACTTTTTTTAATAAAAATCAAGCTTTGTGAATAAGATGGTAAAATGATTTCAAACAGATTTAAAAAAACAGAGTAAAGTGTGTTTTTATTATTTAAATCAAAACATATGCTAATATGGTTGCATCAGATAAATATGTTATTCAATAATAAAATAAACAATTTATGTGTAGTATATTTTGTTTTCATTATATAAGCTAATGAAGGGGATATAAAAATTTTGAGTTTATTTCTTTTAAATGATACGATACATGTAATTTTTAAATAAAATGCTTTATAGATTTTTTACCAATATATATTGAAAGCGCAAATAATACAGTTTACAACAAAAAAGATTCCAAAAACCTTATTTTTCCTGAATGGCAATCTGAGAAAAAAGAAAAATATATTTCAGTTATTGATTAATGTTTTACATGACTCCATGACTCATTTAAGATTGACCATTCAAAGAAAAACAAGTAAAAGATATCAGGAATATTTTGAAAAATCTCGTTTAAATATGAATTAATATCAATAGGTACCGATATAAATAACTTTTTATGATTAGAGACAGGAATTTTTTAAGTAAAATATTTTCATATAAAATATCTATGACTTAAATAATTAACTTCATGAAACCCGATAAAATTTATTTTATTTTTTATAAAATCCTATTCCTGACAAAAAAGTTTATTGTTTTGTAAGTATATTCTTTTTTTCGATTGTTAACTAAATAAGAAAATAAATTCCACTATAAAGTAGTAACAACATTTTCTATATGTTAATTTCAAAAATTCTTTATCATTAGATCTTATAATAACCAAAATTAACTTCCTTTAGCAAACGTTTGAGAATAACTTAATGTGTATTTTGCTTTACATATAGTAAATAAGATATTTAAAAACTAATGAATAGACATAAATTAATCTCAGGAAAATCAAAATTTATATTAAACAAATTCATTTTTAAAATGTATAAAAACCATTATAATGCATGATAGTTATTTGAATTTAAACAAGCAGATTGTGAAAATTATTCTGCACTTATCATCCATTCTAAGTTCCATACAAACTCTAATATCTAAACTCAAATTTACAATGTAGAACCTTGACTCATAGCAAATTAATTGATAATATCCAGTTCAAGCATTCAATGATTACATTAGAAGTAGAAGCATATTTATATGACATAACAAAGTAACACATAAAGAAGACCTAGTTGAATAAATTGTAGTAGTTGTTAAAAGAAATAACGCTAAATCAGTCATTAAAAAACGGTTGTATTCAAAAACACAATTTATAAAAAGAAAATAACTATATAATAAAGTAAATTTTCTTATTTCTCAGTGAAGCTGGATATTGTTGCATATTGATTATAAATATGAACTATTTGAGCCTCAAATTTATTATATCCTTTCAAGAAAGGAAATAATATAGAAGTAACTAAAATGTGTCCAACATTTCGTAATAATTTTACTTGCTTTCTTTTTTCTTCACCTTTTAAGATTTTAATATGAATGACGTAAAAATTACTCTTACCCTGGGAAATAATTCTTCCGAAGAGCTCTCATATGAATTACTACTTTGAAGAAACTCTCCTTATAGCTTAAGATGTCCCAGAAATATTTACTATGAAGGTGCCCTTTTACAAGTAGAATATCTTTTCCAATTGGAGCACTTCAGTGCTGTTACTTCAGTACTTGCTTCCTCCAACCGCCGATATATCTCTTTAAATGGAGGTGAAGGTACTAAGAAGGGCTTAGAAGCATTTTCATTCGGGTGATGAAACTTTCCATTAAAAGTTCTGAACTTTTATAATTATCTCGGTTTACCAAACAGCCGGAAGGAAAACTTAAAGCGTCGAAGATTCGAATAATAATGGGGATGCGGGGAAGATCACTACGAATAAGTACCACATTTAAGAACTTGAAGATGGATGGTGTATCATTCCAGCTCGTCCGGGAGGTGGCCATTCCCAGATTGAGTCAACAAAAATAAAAACCGAATTCTCATCTTCTTGCGATCGTTAATCGCAATTATCTGTGTCGCGCAGCTTGAATTCACTTAATTTGATTGAATCCTAGGCAATACTGGGTTACTTTCGGATGCAATTATTCACACTTTTGTCGCGTCTCTACGAGATTTATATACTCACAAATGCTTCACCCATCAAAATGTTTATAATTACTCTTCTAAGATTTTTGTTTCATTCAAATAAAAGTAAATTTCTAAAAACAAATAATTATGGTTCGTTTATTTACCTGATAAGAAAGATTATTGCACATTGCTTTATTTCTTACTTTTTTTAATTTATTAGCTTAATTCAATGCTGCTAAGCAATTTCTCAAAAGAATATTTTTCTCTAATTCTCCCATCTCTCTATCTTTATATCTATAAACTAGAAAAAAAATTATTGATTGTATTATGGTATGAAATACTTTATGTTATTAGTTATAATTCATGTTATTTATTAATATTAAATACCAATTATTCATTATATGTAATACTTGATTTTATTTTATATATTATTTCCGTTATTTTTTTATTTACTTCCAAAGATAAATTATTTCTGATTCGAAATGTAAAATTAAAACATGTGTTTCATAAATAATACAGTGGTATATTCATTATAATTATAACTGTCTTTATATTAAAGTATACGACCAATTTTAAGAAAGCGGGCTCAATTTTAATAAAAATACTAGTCGGTTTATAAGGTGATAAATCTTTGTTATAGGCGCATATCCCTTTCTTTTTAAAACAATTTCATGCAAATGAAAAGTGGTAAATTAATTCTAAGCCAGAAACAATAGCTAAAAATATAAATATCATTTTTATGCTGAACCTGAACTTACGAATGTATTTTCCTGTTTAACGGAAATAAATTAAAATAAATGAAAATGAAAAAGCCTTAATTAGTGTCGCAAGAATGGTTGAAATGCATTAAGTTTAAGCAGTTAAATGACTATTTTCTTGTTATTTCTCTCAGCTTCTGACAATTCATATTTTTATCCATAAAAATACATTAATTTTAAATTCCATAGTCCTTTTACCCCTCCCCCTAATTCTATATTTCTTCTTAAATGTGTTTCTCTTTTATCGAAGAAAAGATTTAAATATTTTCATCAAATTTATTTTACAAATTTCTTGTGAAAATTTCTATAGAAATCATTGCTCTTAAAATAGTTAGTGCATCCTCTCTAGAATATAATTCAAATTATTCACTAATATTATCGGTACTTTTTTTATTATGTATGAAAGTGAAGCATTTGCTTTTAATGTGTTACTGGGTCAATCATGACCGCTAATCGAAAATAAGTAAGAAATTTTAAACTGATGATTTAGAAAATAGTAATTCATATTATGAATTCATTTAATTATTGTAATTTACTATTCACTTAAATAGTTTACTAAATTTAAATACGGTAGAAATGAAAATTATATTTTCGTAAATAAAAATACTCAAATTTTTTACATAGAAATATTAAATATTGAATTATTTCAATGATTATTTTAAGCTAACCTAAAATACGTTTGTATTCAGATAGATTTTTAACTAGCGAATATAATATTTTAAAAAATATAAATTAGTATAGTTTTTTTACACTTATATAAATTGATCACATGAAGTAAAATTTGATTTTAAAAGTGTCTTAAAGTTCACAATATTCGTTGTAAATTGTTTTGATCAGGATTCAGAAGATCGTAGTTACATATTGCCTACAATTTTTCCCTCTAAACATTCAAACGGCTGAACAAGTTCCTCTATAATATTGCTTAAAATAAAATTTTAAATGTAAATAAATACGTAGAAATAGTGCTATACAGGTAAACGATTCTTGTATTATTCCCAGGATTCATCCAATCAATCTGATTTATATGTAGAAATCTTTTCATTTATTTTAATTCTAATTTTTAATTGTATCAATGGATCCAAAAATATTTGAAATATTTTTATATTACCGTCATATAAAATAACACTTTTATTAAAACATTTTAAACGATATTGTTGGCAAAAAAATAGTATTTCTTTGTAGAAAGATAGTATGACACGCAGTAGTGAATATTCTAATTACCTGAAACTTATTCCGAAAGGGTTTCCTAAAGGACATTTTTGAAATGTTGGCTGTATTCACATGTTTAAAGGAAATAAAACTATAAAACTTCCAACTACCCACACCGACAGACATACATACAAAGCATAGAAGTGTATTATCCATCTCCCTAGTTTAACAATGGCTGGGATTTAGCTTTGGACCTTTCGTTCGGAAAAATACTGCCCTACTACGAAATCACAGAAAGATGTTGAAAGACATTGTTTTGATGCCACACACAATACTCCATTTTACAAAAATTTATGGTACATATTTCATCTGTGTGTGTGTGTGTGTGTGTGTGTGTGTGTGTGTGTGTGTGTGTGTGTGTGTGTGTG
>JAPDSC010009154.1:432239-448669 GCA_026290005.1 Latrodectus geometricus | reverse complement strand
ACAGAAATAAAGCTCAGTGGAAGAGACCAACGGGTATTAAAACAGATTGTAATGCCTAAAATGCAAACAACTACAGCAAAAGTGGTAGCAGAACTAAATTAGCATTTGGATTTTCCAGTGTCTATGATTACAATTAGAAAGTTATTACATAAGCGAAACATATTTACGGAAGAGCATCAATTTCGAAATCAATTGCCACAAATGATGACGGAAAAAGTCGTCTATAGTGGTATCACTCTGACAAAACTTGGTCAACTGATAAATGGAAGAAAGTAATATGATCTGACGAATCCTCTTTCCCACTTTTAACTATAATAAACTGGGTATGCATTTGAAAAATTCATATAAAATCTCTATTATCCTTCTATTTATCAAGCGTAGAAGTGAATTTGTGTTGGTATGGATAACTGTGTCATCATTTTCTAATGGTCCAATCGTCACTCTAAACATAAGAATCAATGGGAAGAAGTATATAAAAGTTTCTGCTGACCAAGTCTCTCCTATAAAGTGAACTATTATTTCTTTATGAAATGGAATTTTCCAATATGATAAATCTCCTATCCATGTAGCGAGACTTATCCAGTTACAGTTTTGTAACTCGAGGAGGAAGTTAAATATCTATCTTGAACCACACACTCACTCGATCTCAATGTAATTGAACCATTGTGATGCATTTCATAGCGTTAAAAACGGATTAGATATTCTTCACTGGAACTTTTACAATTTTTCCATGAAGAATAGAGTGTAATTTTCTTATAAATACTACATGAAGCAATTTCTTGACAAATTCAAGCTGTACTCCATAACGAAGGTGAGCCTATACCATACTAATAAAGAATTTTTTATAAATTTAAATTGTTTTCATTATTTAGAAAAACATCAAAGAATAAATACAATTTATATTTCATGTTAAGTCATTCTGATATGAATTCAGATTTACGCACTGTACTTAAATTAACAAAAGATTTATGTTTCAAAAATGTGCATTATGGTTTTTATAAATGGAAATTTTCTAATGAAATATTTTGAACACTAATATAGAAATTTTAATCTTATTTGTGTGAAATCTTTTAAAAGTTATAATGTTTATATCACTTATGAGTTATAATATTTCTAAGTCTCAACAACTGACTTTATTATTACATGATATTTTTGGCAAGTTTTCCCCCAGAAACTTTGTTTATAGCACATAATTTTACATTTTCTAAATAACTCCTTATCAGAAATCTCAATCAAAACCTTACTGAAATTTGAATGAACTCAGAAAAGTGATGCTTATTTGTATTCACATTTAATTTTTTATATAATTTTCTAATTCTATCTGTAACTTATCTCAGAACATGAACTATTACATATTCTCTACAAAATTCATAAAAGGATATGCTTGGAGGCTTTCTGTTGATTTCTGACTCCATAATTAGTCTAATATACTAATTATGGAGTCAGAAATAATATAAAAATTTGGAGTCAGAAATAATGACTCCATAATTTCTGACTCCAAATTTCTGACTCCATTATAGCTGATATCAACATCAAAGTTCTCGATGATTCTCTGAATAAAACGAAACTTATAAACACAGCATTCTACAAATCATTTCTATTAATATGTTTTGTTCTATTTTCCATTGAAAAGTTTAAAGATAACTAACACACATTCAATATTTCAAGAAATTTTCTACTTACATGTTTATCATACTTTTATGTATTAAATTTTGTTTGTAATATTCTACTTCCACAATTTTTATAACAATCACATTTAAACAAGTATGAAATATTGTTAATTTTTATTTCTTTTATGCATTTATGCATAAGAAATGTATTCTTAATTATGTAAGTATAGTTCACCTTTTTTACAAATTCTAAATACTGGAACAAAACAAAATTTCATGCATGTTTAGTATATTATTATTATGATATTGTAGTTGTCCTTTCAATTAATTTATTCATTTGCGAGTTACGAAAATGAATACTTTATCAACCAGTTGCTAATTTGTTTTATTTCAGATTCTCAAGGAATATATTTGAAAACAATGAATAAATTTTTTGTTGATTAAAAAGCCAAAACTAACAAAAATAATTTTTACAAATTCCTATAACACAACTGATTCTTTTTTTAAAGAAAGTTTTATATTTTTAGAAATTATATTTTTCAATAAGTCAGTTAGTTACTTTATTCTAAATTTAAACTTTCCAGGCGTTTATTAAATGACTGAGAATATTTTCCAATAAGATAGTTTTTTTAAATGCAAAATAAAGTTAAGGAAATTTTCGTCAAAAATTAAACAAGTTAAGGCTTTATATATTGCGTTTTTAAATTTCTTTCTAAATTTAAATAACAATGTACGCTCCTAAATCTGAATGAATTATCATTTTGTTTAAGTTTTAGTGTATATGGATTTAACACTAAATTAATTACCCTGTATATAGTAATTTAAATTTAATTTTTGTAAATAAATTAATTTCACATTAAAATTTTTAATTTTCTAGTGTGGAAAATTTATCTCTAAGGAGATAAATAATCTCAATAATTACACAGCTATTAAATATGAATTACATGATCCATAAAAATATAAAGAAAATGTAATATTTCACTTATATAGTTTACATAAAAAAATTTGTTTGCATAATTAGCTGCACGAACAAATGATTTTAAGGTCAAATAATGATATAATTTAAAAAAATATAACACCTGTTGTTTAATTATTGTAATGAATCATGTTAGAGAGAAATAATCGCAACACTCCAAAAGAGATTAGTATTGCATTTCAGTATTTAACATAAAAAACGAAAACAAGTTATGCTCACTAACAGCACTGCAACATGCGGGAATCTCTTTAAAAGCATAATAATACTTGTTCTATTAAATTACCACAACTTACAAATAGAAAAGTCAAATTGAAAAAAGAATTCTCGGCTTCCATCATACCCACGCCGTTAAATCTAATGGATTCATCTTTATACAAATAAAGCAAATAAGAAAGCATTGGTAACAGCTGCATGTAAGAAATCAAGAAACGAAGGCAATAGTAATGATTTTTAGCAATGCATTTTCTTCCACTGTTCACTAATAATGAGAATTATTAAAATGGAATGTGACCTGTCTTCTGGATATCATCCTTTATATCAGCTACTATTAGTGTTCTTGTTAGTGTAAGAGATAGCTATACTGAATATTTTATAAAGTTGTAAAGATTAATTGACAAAAGCAAAATCATGAGAATTTAGTATGTTATATCTTAAATTTCTACCTGCCAATACGGTTTTTCAATTTTTTTTCATTTTTTTCATTTTTTTTTTTTTTTTTTTTTTTTTTGCAAACTATCGATAAACATTATATATTTTTATTTCCTTTGTGTTCATTTCCTCGTAATATGAGCACTATACAACAATAAATTATGAAATTTTTTTCTCTGAAATTATGAAAATATTATTGGTCTTTTGCTTAGTATTTAAAAACAGCTTCAATAGCATATACGTTTTATAAAATTACAGTTATTGGAAATCAGTGAAAAAATTACACAAAATTAAAAAATCATTTTGTATGTTTCATACAATATGTAAGGGGTAAAATTAAAATATTATTCATAAAAAACAATAAAAATACATTTAAATAAAATTAAAATGCATTCTTGGAAAAAAGCAGCAATGAAATTTAAAAGATTTGAATAATACAAAGTTGAAATTAGTCATCGATAATTATTTAAATACGTACACCATTTTTTTTCAAGATAAACAACCAATTTTAAAGGCTTGAAAATATTTTTGAAGCAACGATACACAAGATAATTTAATTTCTATTAGTAATATGAAAGAAAAGAATAAGTTCTTAGTCTCAATCAGTTTGTGCTACAGGTTTGCATTATATGAAAGCTAAGACTTTAAAGTTTTTTCCACGAATATTTTTCATTTTAACTCCAACTGTTTTTTGATGTCAAGACCACTGCAATAATGCTGTAGGAGAAAAAAAAGAAAAAATTCTCATTACTTTCGTTTTAGTCCACAAGAGTCAGAAAATTGTATTAGTTTCAACGTTGTTTTCTTTATCTGTTTGTTTTTGACTTTGTTGCAAAGTGACTCATGTTAGCTTTTTCCCTCTCTTCATCTTATTCTCCCCTCCCCCCTTTTACTAGACTTTTTCCCTTTTCTTAAGCGAAAGATACCACAAGTTTTCAACGCAAGACTCTAGACAGACGAAATCCGCCGTAATTATTTTAGAGTGCATTTTTAAAGGGTCTTTTCCTGCGCTCTTTTGTTTCAGCGTTTTTCTCCGTTGTTTGTGGCGAAAAGAGATTAAAACCTTTTTTCTTCTTTTGTATTTTCCTCTTTGACTGTAGGGAATTTTGATTAAAACGCATTTGAAAACGTTGTTGGACCGGCGTAGAGGGAAAAAACAAAGATTGCCAAGCTTAGAGCAAGCTGTTTGTGAACGCCCATAAATCTCAATCTTTCAAAAGCATGAAGCAATTGTCATAAAAGTGCAACCATTATATTCATTCAAAACAAGAAAAAATTCTGTCAAATATGTTTAGAAGTAAAGAAAATTATGTATCTTTATTTCCTTCCAACCTGAAACTTTTTAAGTATTTATTGGAAAGTACATTCCTAACTCAAATAAAGGAAATTTAACATGTCCATTTATTTAAATTAAATTTTTTTTAATCCTAAGTAACTAGTCCTAACTTAATCCTAAGCATTTTTTTAATCCTAACTAGTTCAATATTCTTATCATGAGTTTATATGTAAGAAACATGAAGCATACTAAAATAACTGTTTCAAACATCAAATTAACATGTTGCTACTACCATGCTGATTCTACAATTCTCTGTAGAAATCTTTTATTGTGAATTTTTATAATGAATAAGAAAAATATTTTTGCAAAATTATACACAGTTTATTATTACTATTTTTATTTAATTTAATAAAACGTTGTTTCTTGTTTAATCTTTGCAAATTTATTATTGTTTCATATTTAAGGAAACTATATTTTTTAATAATTATTTCTCTTAAAAAATTAGGTTTTAATACGTTTTAAGTGAGTAGATGTGAAAAATATATTTTTTAATTAAAAGGCCATTTTCCCTATAGGATAAAATTTTTATTTCTTCATTCAAAAGAGAAATTTTTATTTTTTGTAAAACATGAAATAAAAATGAAAAGATTCGAAACAACAAATGCAAGAAGTATTTTTTTGTTTTCTGTTCTAATAAAGACCAAAAGAAAAATATTGATAGTGTGTATAAATTTTAGCATAAAAATTACATTATATTTTGACAAAATCACCTGACAGTTTAAAGAAAACATTTATAAAAAATTTTTATGCTAAAAACAAAAAATGATGCCTATTATTATTTATAGCACTTGTCTGCTAATTATCAATATATAAAAAATTCAAGATAATTTACTAATTTCCTTTCAAATTTCAGAGGAGAGCTTCAATTCCCAATTGTCTTGTCTTTATTTTGTAGAAAGTCTGATATTAATGTCTAAAAGTCAGTAACAACTCTAAGAAGAGCAATTATTTTCCTAATTTAATTAAATTGTTAAACTTTCATTCTGTGTGGAAAATTGTAATGCTAAATTTATTGATTCCTTTCTTTCAAATAATGATCTCTAATTATAATATAATGTAATACAATATGTTTTTATAAATTTTGTATTAAAGTATAAATATTTTAACTATTTAAAATTAATCTCTAATCCAAATTCTGTGATTATAATGACAGTTTTTGAAAATTATGAATAACTGAAATAATTATAAAATGTTTTCCATATTCCACTTATAGTTTTACAATATTATTAAAGAATTTTTGAATTCAAAAAGAAACAAAACATTATTTTTAATTTGTATACCGCAACATATATGAAATTGTCCAAATATTCTGCCAAACTTAGATATAAGTTACTTGCGCTTTTGATCTTCACTTTTACGTAAATTTTAAAGTTATGATGCAGTATAAAATATTTTTTAATATTCCGGATAAAACAAGCATTTTGAAATTATAAAAACAATATTAGAAATATTTTAGTATAAAGATTTATAATAAACTAAAGAGCTGATCAAAAACTCTGAAACTTGGTATTTCCGTGAAAAAGTTGTGAAAAATGCATAGCTTGATAAACAGAAAGTAAGAAACCTAAAAATATTATTTTTGACGAAATAAAAGAAGCATGAGTCTTATGAACACGCTTCATTAAATAAAATTTGCTTCAAAAATATTTGCTATAGATCTTTTTAGGAATCTTTACGTTTCAAGAATTTTATAATTATCAGTACCTCAAAACTGAGTTTTATGGAAATATGATTATAAAGAAAATATCACTGAATAAATAATGATGACATGATATTCATTTTTAAAGCTTTAAGTTATTTTTATGGTTAAATTTATTAAGTAAAAATCGAGAGAATTCATTTTCAACAGTAAATATATTTTCTAACAAAGATATAAATGCACGCTGTTAATCAGGCTATCTATGTTCATGTTTACTTAAATATTTTTCACTCAACTCGATGAGATTTCAAAAATAGAGTTTTAAAAATAAATAATTCAAGAGAGGAGAGAAAGCAACCCAGAATTAATTATAAATATCGGCAAAAACTTGCAGTCTTGATTCAATAAAAATAAATATAAGAAGAATTTTAGTAAATTTTTTATACCTTCGATTGTGAGCTAAACTCTTAGAGACTGAGAGTCGTTAATTAAAAACGAGAGCTCTTTCGAATGTCATAATGAATAATATATATTTGTTTTTTATAACATTCGTTTATTTACTTCTGTTCGGGAGATGCAATGGAAGTTTTCGAGTACAAAGAATTTTAATGAAGCGGAAGATTAAAGGTTTTTAAAAGAATTTCTTCTCAATTGTATCTTCTTATCCGGCGGAACTCTTCCCATCCAAAGGATTTTGAGGAAATAAATTAGGTTATATTAGTTCATTAGTTTTCAATTTTTTTGGTTTGAAGAAAAATTATTTAATTCGCAACCACAGAATTTTTATGCATGTTATAAATCTCAATAATTTATAGGCTGTGCATATAATCTAGTTCTCTCTTAATTTTTATTGTACATTTATATTTCAATTAAATTTATGTTGGTCGATTCCATTAACCAATAAAATTAAAAAATAAATATAAGTAAATTGTTCTTAGCCAATGAAATTGATCAATCAATTTAGCTTATTATTCATCATTAATTTGATAAAATTCTATACAATTAATTTCTTGTCATATTAGTTACATTTTTATTCTAATCTACTTTAAAAGAAAGGAATTCATTTGAAACATGAGTTATATTTTCATATAAAAATCTTGTTTAGTAAAAATTATATTTAAATTTTATAGTTTCATGGTCTTAAATTTTCATACAAATAATGTAACCCTAAGAAAATGAAAATTTTGATTTTATAAAAATTGAATATGAATAAATTTGGGATTTTAATGTTTTGATTTTTAAAAGGTAAATTACAATTCTTATTTTGATTTGAATTTGAAAAATTACTATTTTATTCTATGTTATTATATCTTAAAATCCACTTATTTATGATCTAAAGACTTATAGACTTTGTTTTTATCTCATTAGTGTCTTAAAATATTTTCCATAAATTAATTTTTGCTCTACATAAAAAAAAGCTACTAATCACTTACTCATAGGAGCTAACTAACAAACAAATATTCATTGAGTTTCTGTAACTTTTAAAATTCGAGTAATAACCAGTAACGAAGAAAAATTCTGGAAGAAGTTTTTGCAGTATTTTTTACCTGAATTAAAATGACATTCTTGTATATATAATAATTTGACAAATACAAATAAAGAATATATAATATCTCAAGATCAGTATCAATAAATGTAGTTTGTTCTCTGAAGAATTCAAACGCAAAAGCTATAAATTCTGAATATTAATTTTTATTTAGGTAACTATAAATTAATAAATTATAATTCAAATAACACTATCGATACGTAGAAAAAATTATTTTTTTTACCATTTATATAGAGTGAAATTCTAGTATACTATTGTGCACCATAATTACATCAATTATGTGTTGAATTGTCATTATACAATAAACTAGACAATAAGTTATAGCATTATTAACATTATTTTAGATTACTGCATATCCCCAAATAGACAATAATATATGCAATAATAATCATTAAAAATAACAATTTCATACTCTTCATACTCTTCTTTGATTCTTAATTTATTTTAAATCAATCAAGTACAACTAATACTTTTACTTCGAAACTAATAAAACTATGAATGGCATGCTACGTTTTTAAGGGATAATATTTAAAATATTTATATTTTGTACAAACATCTCATTTATAGTCTTTGTAGACAACCTGTATTACGTTTATTAAATTACTGAATAAAATTGAAATTGCAAATTATTTTTAAATGTAATATTTGTCATTAATATAAATTTCCTTAAAATTTATCATGACAATTATTTCTACAATGTGTTTTTATTAAATTTGTGTGAGATTTTACTTAATTTTAAGAACTTTTTTATTACTGATTGTTAAATCCCCATTTTTCCCCATAAACTATTGTATCCTGGAAAAAATTTAAACTTTTTCTGTTTGATAGTTCAAAATATTGATTAGATAGCGCAAATTTTATGTATAAACCTCATAACATAAATTTTAAGAAATGATGATCTAATATATTTGAAGGATTTTCAAGGAAACATTTGACGAGATAAACAAATTCCAAGAAAAAATCAGTATATAAATTTCCCATGCATATTATATTAATAAGTATTATATTCATGGGAAGAAATACACCTCTTTTAAAAACTTTTTTTAATCTTCAAGCGTAATATACCTTTTATACTCAATTGCTACTTCTAAATCCAGTGTGTTCTCGCTTAGCAAAACTATTATTCTCTTAACTCTGGAATAAACTATCTGAATATTTTTCATATAAAGCACTTCTAATTACGAAGTATCTTAACAAGTACTTTGACAAATGATTTCTCTGTAACTGATAAACTGCTTTCCAAAGTATATTATGTAAACAAATATATTTGCTCAAATGATAGATAAAATAGAAATTTTACAAAACTCCGAATTTAGTATTCTTTCAAAGATTTAAATTTGATAATTAGTCCTTCTTTTTTTAATTGAAACAAAATATATGCTCCTAACAAACTAAAAGTAATTATAATAATAAAATTTAGCTTAAAAAAACTAAACTCTAGATCAACGATTCACTTTTTCTCTTCTTACTGTAAATCGAATTTTCCTTTGGAAAACACAAATAGTTGTTTTAATATTCAAATTTTTTTAATTTATTTCTTATTTTACAAACATTAATGACTCGAAAAGCATTTTGAGAGGTACTGGTTGTGGTACATTTTCCTATTCAAAATGTAAATATAGATAGAAATTAAAAATAAAATTATATTTTTTTTTCTTCAGTTAAATTTTATCAATAATTGAATTTGTACAAAAGTATTGTGTTTCAATAGATAAGAATCCAATAGTGAATACATCTATTCCTTTTAGTTAATCCCAGAAGAATACGCCCCGCGGATTATGATAAAAGAATCTTGATACTGTCCTTTTTTACCCATTGCGGCCGATCCATCTTTTATGGAATGTGCTCTAGAACTCTCGAATTGCCAACTCATGTCCAGTAGGGCTTCAATCTTTCGGAAGAAAAAAATGAAAGTCGAGTGGATAGAATATCACTTTTTTCCTTCACTTGACTCGTTTTCGAATAAAGTATCTATTCTTAGTAAGTAATCTTTCGTGCAAATATAGTTCTTTTAAAACTATCCATGTTATATTATACTTCGAAAAGCTTTATGACTGCATCGATATTCTATTTATTGATTTTTAAATAACTGCTATTTTATATTGGTCTGAGTTCTTCAGTTGAAGTTTATTATTTATTTGAGCTCTTCAAATACAATGATAATTTTGACATTTGCACTCAATTGATTAAAATCTTAATTGGTATATTTAAATATGTTTCATTTTGAATCTAACGTGAGACAGTAATTTTCCATGAAGTAAAGTAAAAAAATTTTTCGCAGTTTTTTTTTTTTTTTTACGTAGTTAAGAGATTTTTTATTTTATTAATTAAAAATATTCTTCAAAACAGTGATGGAAAATTTTCATAGAAAGTAAAATATTTAGTGTATTATCATTGTGCAGAAAACGATACTTTATTATTTAGATTAAAAATATCACGTTAATTGATGTACAATATTTATGAGACAATAGTCAAAATAAAATAGTTACAGGAGTATACCTTTATATAAATATATATGTATATATAGGAATACACAATGTGTATCTTAGATTTCAAAACTTTAATACAATTTAATACGAATGCGTATTACAATTTTAGCAGCAAAAATACTTCAAATGTCTCAATTAGGTACAGTTAAATTATTTAAAGAAAAATGAGAAAATGAAACTAACAATGAACCCACCTCTTCTATTGTATTTGAACTCTAATATTAATAATTTTCTTACAAAAAATCTATTATCTAAACCATGACGCTTTTTTCAAAACGTTTTTATAGAATTCAATTGGTAAAAGTTTAGATAATATTAAATTTATATTAAATTCTATTGTTAAAGTAAAACTTAAGGAGAAGATATAAATTATAAAAATAAAAATTCAAAATAGAACATATTAATAAGAATCCCATGATTATCATAGAGGTTTGAAAATGGTGTTGTGCTTCATAGTAAATATAATTAAAGTTTTTATAAAGGTATATTGGTACCAAAATATTTAATCTAAATTTAAAGGAACTGTTCTATCAATAATAGATCTCTTGATTAAACGTGTTTATTGTTCCTAATATCAGTAATATTTTCCAGGTAAGAGAAACATAAAAAATAAAAAACTACGATACAAATGAAAATTGAAAGAAATAGCTCTTCAATCTCATTAACTTATATGTAAGCAAAAAGGAAAATAGAAGATTTCATTGTTATTCAAAAGCATAAGAATGTAGCATAATCCCAAGAAAAGAAACGGTGGAAAGTTGTGCTGCCAGTTAATATCTCTCTATATTTATATTAACATTTAATATTAAGTCTGTTCTCATATTTGCAATGTCCTGAAATTTTTATAGATTTGGTTAGCATTATATTTCTTGGTAGTTAACCAGTTTTTGATTTTCTCTGAAAGGGTTATTTCTGTCATTATGATTGCATAGAAGAGAAATGAGTTAACTAAGATATATATTTCAATTATAGATATTCCTATCCAAATTGTCAAATCAGGTTATAGATAAAACGATCAAAGTAATACTCACTGAAGAGATGACACAAATGGCATTCATAAATACTTTTTTAATTCTTAAATATAGCAAGTAACTCTATTGCAAGGTATGTACACAGTTATTACAAAGTAGGAATACAGCGAATTACGAAAGATGAATGCAGTTTTGTCTGAAACACAACCATAATTAAATGTATTATTTTAAAATTCAAAATACTCAGACTTAACTGCTTCTCTTTATAATAGTTTATAGGCATGTGTTAATATTTTAAATACTGAATGTCAATATATATTTTTTTAAAAAATATTTACATTTTAACTGAAAATTTTAATTTCAAATCAATTTTTTTATGAATTTTTACCTTTGTGAAATATTACTAACCGAATAATAGAGCTCAATTTTACTATGTGAAACTTATATTTAAAACTGATTTAAATGAATTCATGAGAGTTTTGTGTGCATTTTTAATATGATATCTTTAAATTACATTCAAAATGTTCCAATATATGTTACATTCCAAAAAACATTTTTAATATATTTCAAATAGATTAGTTTTGATTTCTTATTGTACCACAGCTTAAGATTTATAAATAAAGGAAATCTTAGTAAAAGTCTATGAAATTACATTCCTCCAATTAAATTGTCTTTTTAAAATTACAATTTTCCTATTTATTCATATAATATCTAAAAGTTGTTGAGTTATAAATGAATGTTTCGTGGAATTATTTTCACTTTAAAACATGAGTGATGTAAAAGCATAATAGATTATCCTATTTATTTTTTAGAATGAGAGAGAAAGCTGATATTTTAATTCGAAGACTATTTTTTCAATGAACATATACATTAATATTTTCAATCATCAAAACTGAATAACTTTTAATTATTCACCAGAGATTAATGAACAAATGTTTTTAACTTTTAATTCTTCACAAGGTATTTAATTAAATTAGGCAAGTAGTTGTTTTTTAGCCGTCAGATGAAGTATTATCACTTCAAATAGCAAATGATGACTCTACTAAAAAATAGATTTATTGAAAGTAAATTTATAATAACATAATATATTTTCTTGTTAATTTGGGAAGAATTTTTTTTTTCACATAAAAGCACACAATGAAAAAATTAAATTTCTTATTTTGCGAAATATTATTTTTCAGCTCTCTCATATCTTTTTACACATCACACTTTAAAATATATTAATAAAAACACTTCGTTAGAGAATGCCCAATAAAATTGTCTATTTGAAAAATTACATCAATCAGTCTTCGGTATACAAGTAAATGAAGCGAATAACTAAGATAATAAATCTGTCGTAAGAAATATGAAAAATTCAGTATCAGCGCCATGTTTAATGTAGAAACAACCTGAATTCATTTCAACTTCTTACATCTAGAAGAAGCTTTTCCTGCAATAAATGAAGAAAATTTTAAGAAATCAATCCACTGCATGATTTAAGCTCCGACGATCATTATGAACTACGGTTTCAGCGCCAATGTTTACTTTAACAGTGTTTGTTTACTTATTTTTTCACTTTTTCTTCCTTTAGCTGTAAGTACTTATATTCCTACTTTTATTCCCAGGTTCTTTTACGTACTCAGTACCAGACCAACAAGGAACATTCTGTGGGAGAAAGACCCCCGCTGCTCTTTTCAAAGAACAAGCTTTCCAGAAGCTCATCGTTTCTGAAACTAGGATTCTCGCTGAGAAGCATCCACATAACTGTAGCAATTCAGCTTTCTTTCTACCCCATAAATTTTAGGATGACATTTATTTATTCAGTTCAATTTTCTTTTCTATTTCCCTGTAGTTATTAAGACATTTTCCTTGACATTATTTTTTTAACTTATTGAAAAATCTTTAATCATTTTGTCAATGAATTTTAATAATTTTCATGCTAGTGTAAAAAGAGTGTTTGTTTTTAATTTTTTTTGTAATTAAATAATTGTGTATATTTTTACAGTAATATAGCTCAGAATCTTTTCCTTCTTCTATCAGTATTTTTTAAAAAAAAGTAGTTTTTATATAAATATACTTTGAAATCTAAAGGAATTTTAAACTTTCATTTATTTTATTGCTTAAGATTTATAATTGGATATTCAATTAATTATTTCAGAGTGTTATAAAGTAAACTGATTACATCTTTCTTTTGGTTACTCACAAAATTTTTATATTGACACATGCCTTTATCTAAGTGAGTTTAAAGAAAGTTTATTAATGATTTTTACGCAGAAATTTGAAGAATAATATTAAATTAAGAAGTTCTCAATGAACAATAATATAATTAATACTTAAAAACTTTTAAAAAGGAAAACTATAAATGGTTATAAATTTTATATGCAGCAGTAATTTTTACTACATTGAAAAGGGTTCAAAGAATAAAAAAAGTTGAAAAATTTATAGCTCATATTTATAGTCATTTTATAATTTCTGCAAGTATGTGCTAATAAAAGAATAAAAACCAGCATTATTGTAATAATATGACACTAATTCTTATGTTGGTATTTGTAATTAATGTATTTATTATCATTTGAATATTATTGAGACTATCTCTTATACTTAAGCTAAGATGAAAAAATTATTCCCTAACTTATTAGTAGAGAATTATCTAACAACCCAAACGCAGATACATAATTTTTGAAATTGAGAATGTACCTTTAAATTTCAGTGGAAAAAATAGTATTTAATACTTGTTCTCCTTTCATTAATACCACTGAAAAGCTCCGGTGCTTAAATGTTTGATTCGAAGCAAGTGCCTTATTTTTATTAATTCAAACATGTGTGTGTGTGTGTGAGAGAGAGAGAGAGAGAGAGAGACATAGAACATTTCATTTATCTGGAATCATTTATAAAAACAATGTTTGATATAAAAAAATTCTTATCATATGATAACCGGAGTACAATCCAATTTTAAATTATTAAAGAATTCATGTTTTCTTACACTCAGGAAATAAAAAATTACAGCTGAAGCTAACAGTAAGTGCATAACTTCTTGTGATAGAAAGGTTCCGAATTTAGAAAAAATTATCAATATGTGGATAGAATTCAAAAGCATAATTTGAAGATAGCAATAACTTTTTCATGTGTCAGAAATATTAATAAGATAGACTTTTAGAAGCCATTTTATCTGTGACGATTAAAGCCTAAAACCCTTGAATGATTGATTTAAGTTACGGAAATACGTTTAGCAAAGTACATTCACTCGTACATTCCCTGGGAGAAATAACCATCTTTTAAAACCATATTTCCGAGATTATTGCTCAAAACTCTTTTTTGCTTTGAAAGAACTGCAAAACCATTGCTTATATTACTAGGAATATAATATTCTTCTTAAAGTAAACTCTTCAGAGAAAAATTATTTACATCTAACCTTTAAAATTCATTTTCGTTACTAATACGTTACTACACGTTGCTTATGAAATTCTTCCTCATGAATTAAAAGGACAGTGCAATAAATTATTCAAACGCGAGCGTTTTACTGGTGTGCGTGCCATTCACTCTTTAAGAAAAATAACCCCTCGCCTTTTCTTTAATATTTAAAACAAATCAGAACTAGAGAAATCTCAAGGGGGTTTTGCCACTCATTCAAATTGTAGTTCTATTGAGAATTACAAGTCAAAATTTGACTTTCACAACGAAACAGGAAACAGATTTACGATACTTGTTTATATTTTTTGATTTTTTTTTTTAATTTCTAAAACTCAAATCTGCACCTATTACTACCAAATTATATTTTATTTGCCATGAAATTTTCCAGTTTTATTGATACCGTAAGCATCTGAACAATTTCTAACACTAGATTTAAATTCCTTCAAATTCTTCTTTGAATCAGAACAGTTCACTCTCTCATTTCATTATCAAATAGTACTTTTTTTAGAGATTTCAGAAAAATCTCAATTTGAGATCCACTTTTTTATTTAGAATGGCACGTGTTTGGAGATTGTAGGAAACCAATCATTCAAGTTCGACCTTAAAAAAATCTACAAAATTTGTAGAGAAATGGATAATAGCTGTTGAAATGCTGGCTTTTCCCGGTTTTCTAATGTGGTAAGATGTTATCTTCAGCGACTGAACGGGCCCGTAGGGGTTTTTTCTTTCCCTGTCTCTTTCACAGTGCACGCTTATCTTATTGGCTAGTTATCTAATATCGAACGCTGAGTTTCACCACCTGAGCATCTTGCAATTCAATTCAGATACCCCACCCCTTCTTGCTAACTAGTACAATATACGCGTGTATCTTTTTCCCTTTTCCTCGAAGTTGAGAGTGTAGGGAAAAAGGGGAGAACTAAAATTAGATTTCTGTTCCCATTCCGTTGTTTTCGCCTTGGCCTTTACTATAGTTCCTTTTCTTCCGGTACATTTTTACGAAGAAAGAAAAGGGAAATGCATGGTCATGAAAAGCATCATCAACGTGTTTCCAATGCAGAGTAAGAACTGGAGTTAATTTGAGTAGGGAAAAAGGGGAATGGAAAGTCGCCTATTGGAAGTGAATTTAAAGTGTGGTAATTTTCATTTATAAAAACGAAATCGCCTAGATGTCTCACTCGATGACCTATTAGCAACACAAGTTGCTCGGGGCATGTGGGAATTAACTTCCCGTTTGAATAATTCTTTTCGAATGAGTTTTTTACGGGAGCGACAAAAATTGCATGAAAGGAGACAAGCGTTCTTCAAGTCTTTTGCTATATATATTGGTACTGCTTTTATTTTGTACAAAACTAAATTTCTCTTAACACCATTTCTTTCATGGGGATAAAATTTTAGCTTTAGAATATTCTTACTCTTACAAGTTAAGAAATTAAATACAAGAAGGAATTAAATAAATACATACCTATATTTAACTTCTTATGTAATCTTTACAAATTATTTAAAACGAAATTGTTTTCATTTCAAACTTAAATAAACTATTAATTTAAATTTCAGTTAAATAAAATAATTTTTTATATTTTATTTTTCAGTTAACTTCAAAAAATATATTTTTAGCGGTGTATACATTAATTGAAATTTAAACAAAGTTCTTAAATAGTATAACAAAGTTCATGTTAAATATTAATTTTTTTATATTACTCTTCTAGCACAAAACTCTGCACTCTTTTATACATTATCATTATTAAATTGGCTTATCAATTAAGCTCAAATGAGTTTAAATCCTTTTGATCAACAATTAATCGCCTTTTGACACAAGAAATGTTCT
>JAPDSC010009154.1:414233-427239 GCA_026290005.1 Latrodectus geometricus | reverse complement strand
ATGAAATATGTTTATAGAACTACATTAAGAATTTTATAATACTTTTTAATTTTATTCTTAATAATACATTTTTTATTTACTTAGTATTTTAATTATTAGTTTAAATTACGTTTAACTTAAAAAAAATTCATCAAAAGGATTGAAAATTTCAAAGAGTTACTTTGACTATATATAAATTAAACAAATTAAATTATTCTTTAAAAAAACTATTTTATCTAATAACAAATTTTATTTTTATTAAAATTCTATGAATTTTCTCTTTTCTTTGAAAACATTTATAACCCTTTAAAATATATTTTTCATATTCCTCAAGTTATATATATATAGCAATGGTTTAACTTGCTTCCCTTGTACTGAAAAAGTCTTTAATTCGAATTCCTGCTGTACCAAATTAGTATTGTTTAGTTAAAGAAAAATTCGTTAATTTTACTATAAAAGCATTACAAAATGTTTTCAGAGATGATTTATGTTTATGAATTATAAAAGAGATGAATAGATTTTAAATTTTTTAAAGAAAAATTTAGACTTTTGCTTCTGCAAATTCAAATATGATCATGATTTTAAAATCTGTAAAACCAAATTGCTAATAAATCCTTTCGGTTAATTTAAAAATTTAAATACATAAATCATAATGCAATGAGAAACATGAGTGATTATCTGATTATTAAAAAATGGGTTCATGTCTCAAAATGTGTCATTTTAAAAAACCGTTACAAAACTTTATTGCGTTACTTTGGTGATACTAATGTCAGAGTTGTAATTAATAATAGTTACAAATTACAAAATCCAGTCTCAATATATTATGGAAAATTTATCTATGTGGTGAAACAATTTCAACAACTTAATACACAATTTTTCTAGCTTTTACTAGACAATTTTAGTCATGATTTTGTGTTCATTTTTAGTGCATGCTCAGCAAATAGCTAAATGAAAGTGAAAATTTGAATTGAGTTTTTTTAAATACTATTGATTTTGATTAGTTTAAAATTAATTAAATACAACTATCTATTTTCCTTGTTTAACACTTATTTATTCGAACATTCAATGTCTCAAGGAAATCAATCTCCCCTGAATAAACTTGAATTTAAAACAATACAGAGGCATATACTCATAAGACTTTTAAATAAATATACTTTCGAATACGAAGAACTTGAGTTCACTTGATATAACCGAAAAATAAAAGAGTAAGCGTCCAGTTCCTCAAATAAAAGAGGATCTGGTATGTTTGTGAACTCCCTTCTCCCCGTCCTCTTACTGAGTAAACTTTAATACTAAGTCATCTTATGTTTGTCCTACCGTATTACTTGCTGTCCGTTTGTAGAATCCCTATTGGTTTTTGGTTATTTTCCCGTAAAATTTTCATCCCAAGAAGACAGCACAGGGCATTGTACAGTCCGAACTGAAATCAATAAAGAACTCTCGCTCGGCTGAGAGACGTAATCCACATACGTAACCCCTATTTAAACAGTGAACTTACTCTTTCACCATTTTGATTTCAAATTTATTTTGATCTTTCAATATTCTTAACACTTGCCTGGTTTTGTTTCATATGCAAATATTCAAGAGTTTTTTTCAGATCTAAAACTACCATCTGGTTAAATAACTAGAATGTTGGCACAACGTAAAGAAATCCAGGTTACTACAAACGGAGTTTTTATCTAGTAGCCGTTACACCTAAAGCTTTTTTTTTAACTGAGGTAGATTTTAATAAATGACTTTGAAGTAAAAACAAATATACATTTTCATGTTAAATTATTAATATTATTATTTAATTTTTGTTTTGAAAAGAAATTATTAGCTGTTTAGTATGAGACTGATAATACTTAATTCTTTGTAAGACTAATATAAATTTAAGAAATTTAATTACCCATCAGTTATTTTTAAAAATTACTTTTCCTTCATTTTTAAAGTAATTTTTAAAATGTATGCATAATTTATATAATGCATTCCCTACTATTATAAAACTTATTTAAAATAAAATATTTTTAAATAACCATTTGTTTATAATCAAATTCATCTTCAAAACGTTTTTCAAGTTCATGATTCAAAATAATTCAAAATTATCTATTTTTATAGGACAGCTTGAGATACTTAAATAGTTTAACAATTAAAATATCTTTTTTAATGACTTTTAAAATAAAATGTAATTTTTCACCTTAGCTTTCGTTTAACATATCAATATTTTTTTTTAAATTTACCACTAATTTTTAGTTTTATTCACTCGCCTACTATTAATTAATTATGCTTATTTTCTAAAATTTATTCAAGAGCATATTTGAAATTAATCAAGGATTTTTCCTTAAATGATTTTGTACTTAACATAAATTTCAGTCCTTAATTAATTTTCACATACATGTTGGA
The DNA here is from genome assembly GCA_026290005.1 of Latrodectus geometricus. Classification (NCBI taxonomy): domain Eukaryota; kingdom Metazoa; phylum Arthropoda; class Arachnida; order Araneae; family Theridiidae; genus Latrodectus; species Latrodectus geometricus. The sequence goes on along the minus strand of JAPDSC010009154.1, from coordinate 424,878 downwards.
TGAACACAAATTATTTTGTTGTTTGTATTTAAGAAAATCTTGAAAATATAATTTAAACATTCAAAATATTTTCTATTTTTTCAAACTCTCTCCTTAATAAAACGTTTACTTCATTTAGTTTCAAGATTAATATTTAAAGTGCATTTTTAAAAGTAAAATTAATAATTTTGTATGCAAAAGGTCAAATATCTCATAAATTTCCGAAATCAAACGCTTTTCTTCATTAATTTTGCAATTCTATTGAGAAGAAAATTTAAGTGTAAACGTAAATCATGACTCATGGGACATAGATATTTTTTCAAATTTCTCATAACAGTATATTTTATTCAATCGTATTTTAGATGCAGTTTAAGATGTACGTGAAGGAATTAATCAAGTACATCTTAAATTGCATCTATTTTTTTTTATTTCTAATGGTGGGCACAATTGAGCAAGTAAGTACATTAGCCCATTTGCCGCAACAAGGCCGGAAAGAGATACTCATTTTATCGTTACTCGGCTGCGAACCAAGTCACGGAAGTACAGGTAGCATCGGCCACGCCACACCACCACAAATCCGTTTATAGGGCTGGCCACATTTATCCATCATCTAAGGAAAGGACAAGAAACAGAGAGAAAGAGAAAGTACATCCATGCCCGAGTCGGGATTCGAAACCAGGTCCTCCCCATCCATAGTCAGTTACGCTAACAACTTGACATGTTGGGCGGCTAATTGCATCTAAAATAAGATTGTACAAAATATACTGTTGTGAGAATTTTCCTATTAGCAAACATTTATAATCAGTTCAACTTTAGTTTATGGGGAAATAGTCTGACTTCATTTGAGTAATTAATTTATGATTTCAATTACCATCCTTTAAGTTTGGAATCAACTTTATAATTATAATTTAGAAACTCGTTCTTAATTTTAATACATATGTACTAGACATTATGAACTTTTGGGAAACTTACAATTTCCTTTTTTATATTCCGTATTTTTTATTAAAAAAAATCTACTGCCAATAAATTCTAAAAATAATTATTCTAATGTGTATAAAGTACTACGAACTTGTTTAACGTTGCTTAGTAAGATAAAAATATTTTTTAGTATTCACATAAAATTTCAAAATAGAGAACATGAGCATGCCTTTAAGCTAACTGAATTTGTTTCTTTAAAGATTCTTTAATGTTTACTTATTTTGATATTATTCAACTTTAATATTAAAAATACATTTAGTTGTTCACGTTGTAAGTCCTTCTTTCAAAAGCAAAAAAATTGATTGCAAATTTAGAAAGAAAACAATATAGTCTTGTGAATTAATATGAAGATATTTTAAAGGTACTTTTTAAACAATTTCTAGTTGACAGAAGAAATATTTGTATTATCCCAATAAATTATGTATACTAATGGTTTTTATAATTTTTACGTTAAAAACTGTTTACAAACTAATCTAGTGAATATTAGTAATTAAGTTTCATATAAAGACCAAAATGTGCTATAGATTTTATCTGTACTAAGAAAAACGATTCCATTCTGTTTGTTTTAAGAAGTTAAATCCTGAAGCAAGAGAAATGTCTAGTCACTCGAATTCCCATTCGACTTAATTAAAGCAGACACCATTATACGCTTTTCCAGGAAGAAACTTCGAAACAATATGATTTGTTACTGTTGTAGTATTGTGAAACACACAAAAACTTTAGAAGAAAAAATTTTTAAAAAAAAGTAATGTTTGAGGGTTTAAAGTAGAAACGTCTAGAAACGAAGTTAGAGCCAGTAGAAAATAAAACTTTGAAGGTAAGAGCGAAAACAAAGCCCAGGAAAAAAAAAAGGAATTTCCCTCTTTTCCTCGCAAGGAAAAGAGGGAAAGTCGTGTGAATTAGCTCAAAGATTCTGATTGTATTGCTTTTGTTGCTGGTGTTCCAAACTTGTCAAGCTTCTCCTCAAAGTTTGATTCTTAGTGTTTTCTTGTGTTATACTTTTCTTCTAAGCATATTGTTTTGCCGATTGACGCATAGATGCCGAAAGAAGCTTTAATGAGGGCTTTTTTTTAACCTACTGCACCGAGATATTTCAAGATAAAGCTCAAAGAAACCGTTGAATTGAAACGAATGAAAAAAGGAAAAATAAAAAAAAAAAATAGAAATTCGTTCTCTCGTCGGGGTAACCTTCTTCTTCTCCCAATCCATCAGATTGTTAAGACTCCGAAAAGCAGATAATCAAGAAAGGCGAAAGGCTAGTGACAACCCCCAATCTTGTATTTCGGGGACTAGAAGCTAATGGTGCATTTTGTCACCCGAGGTTTCTTACTACCTAATACCTCATCAAAAAAGATAAAAAAAAAAAAAAGTGCTTATTCCTTGCAATTTCATCAGACAAGATAATCTACAACTTTTTCCTTAAATGTGTGAAAAAATATACTTTTGATAACACTTTATAATGAAGCGAGAAATTTTTTTGTTTTACTGTGTATAACTACAAGAGGTAAACTTTTTGACTTTGTTTCAAAATATTTATTCTTTCTTCCACTTATAATGATGCATGACAACATCAAATAGTAATCTCATTAATTTTACATACATTCTTAACTGAAAAATATTTTACTCACACACATACAAAATGTTTTATAATTCAAATAAATGAAAATTTTGAATTTTTTATATGAATATTAACATAATCATTACATAATCAAGATGCATTTATTAATTATTTCATGTACTTTATGAATTAAGTACTATATGAATCCAAAAACTTTCTAAACAAGTAAATTTAATTTTTGCTTTTTATTTTTTGAGTGTAATTTCGTATATTTACTTCACTCACTTAAAAATTAGAAAAGTAGGAAAAATATTTATGACATTCCAATAATTTTAATGAAAGAAATTGAATGAAAAAGCAAATGAAAGGCGAAAACATTATTCCTATTCTTAGAAATAATATGTTTCATTTCAATATAGTTTCTATATCGTAGAATAAGTATACATACAATCATTATAGCTATGGAATAAATGTGTTTTTTTCAGCTTAACAATTAAAATACTTACTTTAATATTCAAAAGAATGCATCTTATTTTAAAAACTAAGATAAATAGATAATTATTCTAATCTTAAACTAATGTAATAATTTCCTGACAAGATATCTTTCTATTGCAAAATTTTATTTTTAGATAAGAAAGAAAAATAGCCAACATACTTATTCTATTTTCATTTCCAACAGAACACTTTTAATCATTGTATTTTTGAAGCTGGTTAAAAATTAAGATCATGTGCTTTTGAAGTGACAAATTAAAATCATTAAATTTTAAACATATATTTATATTTTTTTAATAATTACATAAAAAGAATTATAAATTGTTCACAAGAAAATTTCATAATATGGTAGAATTTCTTAAATAAGTAAAAGGAGAGATCTTACAAAATATAAATCATTAAAGCACAATACAACGATAATAAAAGATAAATTAAACTGATTAAGTTACATTTTCATTTCTGACGAAATGTTTTAAAATATAAAAGAAGAGTTTGTACTTCAACAATTTAAAACAAAATTAATAAAATCCCATTTTTAACAGAAGAATGATTATTTCGTAAACAAAACACTAAAATTTACACTAATGTTTAAAAATTGACGTTGTGAGTTTTTAAATATAACATACAGTAAAAAGAATCGGCAAGTACCAGTCATACCATAAGATTTGTAAAATAGCTGAATATAAATTGAACAATAAATTAATTCCATGAAAGAATCAAAAATGTACAAATGTATTGGAACATACCTGTTTACGAGCATGCTTCCTTTGCCTTCTTTAAAACCTTTATACCATTATATTGATGAAAATAGTACGTGTTTGTTTTTCTCTCGAAATAAGTATGTACCTAATATCGCTAGTCCGATAAAGTTATTTATCAACAGAACTTCTCATGCTTTCCGAATATAAGTTCTTTGCATCACTGGAAATGATATCTCTGATAAAAAAAAAATCTTTAAAGGCACATACCTATGGTCTATTTGTCATGCCAAAAAAATATTTCAGAGGAACCGTAGTCTGACGCACATGAATTGCGATTTTTCCAGTAGATTTTTTCATTTGTAACGTAATATACAGAACGTTTTTGCTCGCGAATGCTACTTAACAATTTTATAGTTACCTATCATTCTATAGTTGCCTGAAATACTTTAAGATTGTGAAAAAATACAGCATTATTCCAAATTCACCTCAAACATGAATCACACTTAATACATTTTCAATTTTCCAATGGCGAGACTCCTATTTGAATTATTTAAATGATGCTGCCTCCTAGTTTGTCACGTCACATGGTAGCAGTTATTAAACATAGTTTTAAACAAAATTCTTTATCGTGAAATACTTTTACGGAATGCATGAGTATTCACCACTTAAGATACCTATAACTTAATGGTATTTTGCAACCCTTCCCCAACTTTTTGTGTCATATATGACTAATTTTCATGCACGAGCAACTGGTATTCGTAATCAGTTTCCAGACAGGTTCTCTACAGGCACTTATAATTGTGAACAACTTCTAATGATAGATAAATTTCTCACTTTAATTACAGTTTAAAGCTAAAACCAAGTTAATTTTACAAATGCTTAGATTTACATCTCAAAACATTATTAAGAACATGTGAGCCCATAAAAACTTATATTTCTTAAATTGAAAGAATAAATTTTTATTAAAGGGCATTGGAAAAATTTTCTTAGGTTTTACAATATAAGTTTTTTAAATACCCTTTAAAGCTATACATAAATTAGTATTTTTAACATGATATATATTTATATTCTAAATGAAATTGAAACTTTTACTTTATGATATTTAAATTTAATTTGAAAATATAGTGCACTTATTTATTCCAGTCCTATATTGTAATGTAGTTGTTATTCTAAGTCAAAAATAAAAGAAACCTTGATTTAACTTTCTTTTTAAAAAAATATTAAGATTCTATAAGTGTATAGTGTAATTTAATGATGTAATAAATCTACGTGTATCTATATTTTTCAGTGATGCTCCAAAATGAGAATAGTGAATAAAAATTCAACTGAAAGCATTTTAATGAATAATATATTTATAAGTTATTATATTTAATCAAATTTGCATGTAATAATTAAATTAGTTGTATCAAAACAAAATTTTTCGACTTAAAAATCCTACTCGTCATATGGAAAAATACCATTGTGCACCACTATAAATTTATACAAAATTTTTAATGCAAACATGTGTTTAGCATATGCACTATCAAAGAGAAAACCTTAATTTATATTATTTATCGCTTATATTAATATTATCAATATAAAGCCTTTATAAAATTTTGAGTATTAAATCTTCCATATATATTATTTTTAAAAGAAGTATAACTTTCTTTTAGAAGTTTTAGAAGTATTATTCCATTTTTTATACGATATACTACATTGCCTAAAAACTATGCAAGCAAAGTAATTAAGCATAGTAAAAAATTTTCTCTGTTACTGGAATTTATTTGCTATGCAAAAACTCTAGCATTTTTAATTCCTTGAAATTCAGTTGAAATTTTTTAATGGAACACAAAACAAGTATACATAAGGAAAACTTTTTCCATTACACTAAAAATTTTCAAATTAAGACATCCATCGAATGAAAGTTCTAAGAACATAGGAATAATATGAAAATACTGGTATTTACAAACGCTGAGAGGCAACCATTAGGAATGGAAAAATAATCTTATTTTTCCTAATTTAGATATCAAAAATAATTCGAAGTCTTATTTTTGAATTGTACTTTTAATGTGTGGGTAAGGGGAACAAGTATCAGTATTCAGCATGGAAATCGACAGCTTGTAAATGATATTACAATTTGTCATTTTGATTTCATACCGAAACAAAATAAATGATAAGTCAAAATTCAGAAAGGTTGTTGCACATAAAATACTGTCAGTTCAAACGTTTCCTCGTTTATTTTAATACTGACAAACACCAGAATATTTCAAATTAAATTCATTTCAATTTATTCCTATTAAAACTGAAGATAATTCTACAAAAGTGATTAGTGTTTATGCTAACTTTGTGACAAAATTTTTATTTCGTTATTTACACTTTAAGTGTTGAAATTTTTTTAAATACACTCGATAGAAAAAAAAGATAGTGATTAAAATAAGAAATATCAATTAATTTATAAATTATTGTAAAAGATTAAAAACTTTCCATATTTCCTAAGAAAAAATTTTACCTGAAAATCCAGTTTTCTGACGATTAATATATTTATCTGAATTTACAAAACTAATATGAATATTTAAATAACAATATGGAAAATAGTTCTAAAAATAGCAAATATTGAAATTTAATTCAATGTATTTGTCATTGTTTAATGTTAAGTATAATTCTCAAGAAATAACTATATAAAATTTTACAAAAATCAACAGTTTCATATTATTTCTAAGAAAATCTTTTGAACAACTTTCACTTACTTTAACTTTGATTTCGGCAACATATTTTCAAAATCAAGTTCCATTATTCCTTCAAAGGTAAGTTTAGAAATTCTTAAAATGATATACTTTCTATTTTCCTTGAACTAAGTTAAATTAGTTGCGAAATTCTTAATTACCTGTTTTATTGTTCTTCTCATATGCATTAAAAATACACCAACAAATCTTTCTCCTATTATTTTCAATGATGAAATGCTTTGTGTTCGAGATTAGTGCTCAAACAATACTTTTAGTAACAAGTTTATATTCTATTATGTTATTCCAAATCTTTAAAAAGTGGTGATTTCTAAAGTTTTATTTTGCAAATAAAAATTATATTTAAATAGAATGCCTCTTTCTGTTGAATATATGGTAAGAATCATTTTTTATTTTTAATAATAATAATTTAAATGTTACACCAGTGATATTTTATAAGAGAACTGGAATATCTTTTATTGTTACTTTCTACTTTTTATCATTGATAATACATATTTTATATGCCTACTTTTATTTTACATGTTTAATTTTAAAATTAGGTTAGATTTAATTTTAAAATTAGGTTTATTTGAACAAAGTGAAATAAAGAAAATATAATTTATTTTAAAATTAATTACTGATTTCAAATAATAGTTTTGATTTGTTGTTAAATGCACCATTATGTATGGGAATTATCCTCAAAATGTGTTTTTGGGTTAATGAAAAGCAATACTTGTTGTATATTTTGTGATTCCCATAACCTAAAAGGTTTGCTTGTAAACATATTATATCAATTCATTTTAAGAGTTATCACTGATATTCTCAGTACAATGATAAGTAGATTATCAATTATTGAATATCATTTATTAGAATTCCAATTTTATTTGGCTCACATAGTAGCTAAACTTCTTTTGATCTTTACAATTTGTGGCATACTATGATTTTTTTGTGTTCTATGGCATACTATGATACCCTCTACTTAGTTTTTTCACAATAAAAAGGCTATTAATGAAATATAGCATCAGTTTCGAAGATCAATATCTTAGAAATGGTTTCAGATTGAATCTTTTCTAGATTACACTGTAATTATTAGTGAATTTCATCATTTAATGAATTAAATCAAACCATTTTCCATTTTAATAAAAATATTCATTTTTGTTAATTTTGTTTTAGCCAAAAATGTTGCCTTTTAATTTCAAATTTATTAAAAATTACCTTTAATAATCACAAATGTTCGTAAATATTTTAAAACAAATTAAAAACACTTTTAGCATACAATTTGAATGTACTATAAAATTTTACTCTGAAATTAATAATATTTGTAGTCTTAAAATATTGGCATGCCTTAGTTGTAGTTTTGAAACTTATTAAAATATCCCTTACAGATATAGATGAATTTTACAATCTATTTTTAGGGAATGTTAAATCTATAATTCAAATATTCATTTATTAATGATAAAAAAATACAGTTTTTCAATTTTAACAGATAAGTATATTCAATCTCCTTTACTTTAGATATAAATGACCAAAACAGAATTTTCTTTCATTGATTTGAGGAATTTTGTAATTTTATGATTTATTTCAAATTACGTAATTGGAAATTTCATCTAAGACATTGCAAAACCAATCTCATGCGCAATGTCATTGGGATAATAGTAGTCCCATATTTTCAGTATTGATATGCTCTTAAAATTAAATAATAATTAATATGCTAGATGGCTATTTGAAACAAAAATTATTAAGCTAAGAAAAATTATAATGCGCTGCGAATTTACATTTAAAAGTAAATAAAAATAACTACACAATAGAAGAAAACTAATATTAATTATGATATATATCGCAGTTTTTAAAAAGAACACTTTCATCATTGAGTCAGTTTTTAAATTATAACACAAATCAATTTTCAAATAGTGAATTAAAATAAATGTCTTCTGTTTCTACTATTAAATAATATAAATAACCGCTAAAAATTGAAAACTACTCTTTCATAGAAGTAACGTAAATATTACGTAATTAGATGTAACGTAAATTGTGCAATTACATGACAATAGATATATGAATTTGTCAAATAAGGTTACATATAATAATATAAAGTTTAGATACATAAAAAAGAGCTCTTAATTTTAATTTACTTCAGTTCAAACAATCCAATAAAGTACTGTCTTACAAACAATAAAAATGATGCTTTGAAAAGTCTTAAAATTAATAATGAAGAAAATAAATATCTATTTTATTATATTTAACACCATATTACTTTAATTAGCGTATTTTCTTATTAAAAGAGGCATCTGAAAAGAATTAGCTTATTTATTTAGATAAATTTTTCTGAGTCACAAGCAATATTTATTTTATAAACAATTATTTGAAGTATAAAATCAGTTTTAAATGTCAAATATGCTCTTGTTAAATAAGATATTTTTAATTAATTGTTTTAACATAGAAAATATTTTTGCTATACTTATTTAATTGAATTTTGATGATGCACTTTTCGTTTATATTAAAAAATAACACTGACCAAACGTAATTTTATGAATAACTCTGCTGAGCCATTATCTTTGGCAGTTTGGATGATTTTACTATATTCCCGATTATCAATAAACATTTCAATTAATATCACTAAAATTTATAGTTTTCTTTTTAACTTAATTATTAACCTTTTTACAATAACTACTTTCACTAGAAATCAAATTCAACCATTGAAACCAATTTTCTTAATTTTAAAAAAATTATTCCTATTATTTTTAGAAATTATAGTTACTTTATATTTATTTAGAAATTATAGTTATTGTGAAAGGATTTATTAATGCAATTCAGATGCCCAATTACACTTTTTAATTAAACTTAGTTATAGAATAATTGTGTCACATCATCTGTATAATATTAATGACAGAAACAACTAGTTTTTCTTAAGTAAAGCAATGAAGAATAAAAGCAACTTGAAATGAGCATCTCTCTTCTAACTAGGCGCCATTCAACCTATTCCACTCAATCTCTCATTGCATAACATCACCAGGACAGAAGGATTAAATGAGATGGATTCATGGATAATTGAAACCCCCATTTGCAGCATGGGGAGAAGCTCATCACCAATCACCATGAGAAGTCGGAAGATCGCTGTCAAAAGCACAAGAAACTTGCACTATTCGAGCAGGCCATTCGAGCTCAATGTGTGCAAATATTCCATTTTTGCGACGCGTTATTAATCAGAAAAGACGTTGCTACCCCCACTGCTTCGTTATCACTGAAGCGTCAAAGAAAGAAATTAAGAAAAAAAGAATCGGATATCTGTACTAGATGTAGTACTGGTCAAAAGATGGAAAGAAGAAATATAAGTAAATGACTATATGTCGTGAAATAAAATAGATTATGGATTAGCACTTTATTTAGATGAGTGTCATACTATTTAATATCAATAATTTTTTTTCATATAATTTATAAATAAATAGGATTGAGTTAAGTACTAATCAATGTGTGATTCTAAATAATGTAATATAAATGTTAACTATTTTAATTCTAATGTAAACTATTTACTTTACTATAAAAAGGACATTTCTAAACCCCCAAACATTTATTATTGATATTATTTCCAAAAAAATTCGATTTGGCCAAATAGGTCTAATGTTAATCTAAAATTATTATAATATATTCTAATTTTTCTTAAGCATTATTGCAATCAAATTCAAATATGCTAATGCCCTAATATAATCTGATTAATTATTTTCATGATATTTCGTATTCCAAATGTCATGACATAATAGCAGATTTATTGGGTTGAAGTTATGCAAATGCAGTTCATTTAGTAATTTATTTCAATTATTGATTGACATTTGATTTTAACCTCTAAAAATTTTAATTATATTATAATCAATAATTTTTGCCTTATATATTAATAATTTAAGTCGGGAGATAATGTAATTTACATGAATCGGGAACATGATTTTAATTAATATATTTTTATATCTATGTCAATATTCTGAAAGCCTGATAACACACGCACACATTTGGACTTTTTATTTTTTACTTAAATATTCAACACATTACCGTAACATGTACTACTAGTGTAAGCACGATTTAAACTACATGCAATTTGCTTCCTAGTTTTCATTTCTTCTGCTTATAAGAGAAGTGAAATCTTCTTAACATTTAAAGATTTCGACGGTTATATACCTAGTTAGTGAATTAATATACAAAATAACCACTTATATATATATATATATATATATATATATATATATATA
>JAPDSC010009154.1:380933-414133 GCA_026290005.1 Latrodectus geometricus | reverse complement strand
TATATATATATATATATATATATATATATATATATATATATATATGGTGAAAATGCGCTTTAGGTCCCCTACTCTACCAACTTGGCGAAAGTGTGCTGTGGGTCCCGTACTTGGCGGGTTTTCAAAAACGCTGTTGCCATGGCGATAATGGAATACGATTTTTAACGGTTTTAAACTAATTAGCAACCAATGAAAATGACCGATTTTTCAAACTGAAACTAATTAACGACCAATGAAAATGCTAAAAAAAAACCAATTAATGAGCATGCGCGAAAAAACGCAAATTATTTCCTCCGGAGGTTACCATAAGGAGCTCATTAGGTATAAAAACATCCGGTTTACCACGCTTGCTGCATTTATCGCCAAGTTGGCAGAGTAGGGGACCTAAAGCGCAGATTAACGATATATATATATATATATATATATATATATATATATATATATATATAGAAAATATTTTTCAATAATATTGTTTGAAAAAAAATTTAGCTTTCATTTAAAGCAGTGAGTGATTTGTGTCAGTAAATGCCGTTAGAAAATGTATGAATTATTGGAGGAGATATGGATTATAACATAAAAAGTGTCAAAAATAAAAATTAAATTAATAATAGATAAAGTTTTAATAAAGAAAATAATTTCTAGTTAATTTTCATTTTGTAATCAATACGCACAAGAAGGATCTTGTTAGTTACAAAAAAATCACTCAATTGCTTATACGAATTAAAACCTAATAGTATTCCTCACGACTTTTTTTAAAAGTAAATTCTCTTTCATCCAATTGAAAATTATTATCATATCAAATTACAAAAATTATTGTTTTGCTTATCGATAAAATTTAAACCGGCTCGAAAACAATTAAATCGCAAAACAAAATTTAATGCAAGCCCAGAAAAAGTACAAAAATTAACATGCTTTGTTATGTATATACATATGTATATAATAAATGCAGGATTTAGTAGGAATTTAACTTTTCCTTATATGTATTTTGTTTTCAAAATTCTTGAATTTGAAACTTTAATCATCTTACAATCTAATTTCTTAAACATCCTATTCTTTTAACCTCTTGCATAGTTTGCAATATTCGTAGCTTATCCAAAGACCTACTTTTACTTCTACCAATTTTGCTGCTGCTGAAAAATGCAAACCTTTTACTTCATATTTTTCCAAAGAAATAAAAATAAATCTCAAGGAGAGTAGATGATTTATCTACAGCTTAATAAACTTTTCATTGGTTATTTGCACAAATAGTCTTTATAAATCATACTTTATAAATGAGTCACATTATTGGGTTCAGGTCTGAAGATCTAATTGACTTGTCCATCCGGAGAATTTTTTTACTTTTCAAAAAATTATCAACCAAATGAGCTCTATGGGACCTCAAAATGTCCATAAAAAGTGATATTTCTGCAAACTGTGCCCATGAAAAGAGAGACGTTAGATCTCATCCCTATACTTAAGAAAGTATCTCTAAGATCTTATCCCTGTCTCTCACATGTCATTCACTATATATTCTTCAACGTCATGGAGTATACGGCTAACCTTCATGACACTTACTCAAATAATTTAACTCTCGCTGTCATCGTGGTCGATTAATTGGTTATTAGAGGCTATGTAATGGCGTGCTGTTTTTCTCTATATGAAAGCACTTCTAAAACCAATAGTTAGACTAAACTGGGATTCTGCATGAAAAACACGAGATAGTTGAGAAACCATTACGTGTATTTTATGCTTCCCTGTTATGGACCTATAATGAATTTTTCATTCATAATGGCACGATCTTACTCAAGCATTTTATTGATGAATAAAACATCTTAAAACTGTTCTAAACTTTGGACATGGCCCTGAAAGCCATATCCAATTCCCCTTCAATCAGAATTTGATACTCATCTGTTTCTAACCTTCCAACAATTTTAAATCTCATTCCTTTTTTCTAAATATTAGTGGTTATTCATTTTTCCTAATTAAACTTTAATTTAACCAATTATTTCAAGAAAAAGAATTTCAGCAAGATGTGTGCTCCAATGAAACGAATTTTTCCATACTTTTTTATAACGTATGGAAAAATTCCATATGTTTATATATTATGTGACACATTTATAAAGTATGTACGTTGTAAGTAATTAAATATTTTTTTCCTGTAAATATGCAGGAACAAAATATTTAATTACTTACAACGGTTGAAAATATTTGCGGTACAGCAATCTACTAAGGGTTCATACGGAGACTGTTTAGTTCAAACGTATACTTTAGATTAACTTTCAAGTCATTATTTTAATTATGACCATTGGGAACAACAACTGAGTTTATTTCTTAAAAACATTTATTACTTAATCCGAAATTTCTTTATAAACAATACATTTTAGAATCAATATCCCTAATTTTCCTGGCAATTCATTATAAAATTATTCCCCATTTCTCATAACTCTTCCTTGAAAACATATAAATTATTCTTTTTCCTTTAGACCGCATTACTTAATTAGATACACTAAATATAAGTGCTTAAGAGAGTCCTCCCTTTTAAAATTAATTTAAGCGTCTTTCAGAAGATTAAAGTAGCAAGGAATTCTATCTTCAAAGAACCAATAGTTTTAATGGCATTTATATTTCAGGTAAAAGCCAAATTCAACTATGATACACTAATTATGCAAAATCCATGAAATAAAGTTTTATTATCTAAAGGGATTAATCCGTTTTGAAAAGATATATGATTGATCTTTCTGTAACATTTTAATTTTCCATAATCCACCCTTTTCTTTATAAAGTAATATTTTAAATTCCTATAAAATATATTTCAGTGAAATTAATTTCCTTTTCAGCATTAATTTGTATTTAAATTGAAGTTACTGATGTAATCGAGTCAGTTAAGTAAAATTATAGCTGTCTATGTATGTTCAATTTAGTTATGAAATGCACTAAATAATTGTATATCATTACTTTAAATATCTTTAAATTAAGAGGATGAAAAAAATTACTAAAATACATATAATATTCATTTTGTTAATATGTATTAAAGTAACTAATTTGTTTTTATTCTTATTTAAATTAATTGCAAAATTAATTTTGAAGTTTTAGTATTTTATTTAACATAATCTCATACTTAAATTTAGACAAAATTGCTGCTTCTGGTTATTTTGTTAAAAGTATAAAATTTGGATTTTAATTAGTTTTTTTTAATTGCAGCATTTTAGATGTCTCACTGTTTGAAATAGCATACATATTTTAGTTTCCCATTTCTGTGTTGTATTGCCGAATCTCTGTAATAATTAATAATTTTTATTTATAATAATTTTTATTTTATAATAATTTTTTTTAAAAATATCTCAAAAATGTAATTTCTTTGGATATTTTTAAATTACATCTTTGCTTTAAAAATCTAAATAAAATATCAAAAAGTATGAAAATAAAATTCAATCCTCTGTAAACTAGTACTGGGTCATAATTACAATTTTTTAAAGTGTTTATCAAATCTGTAAAACTGTTATTGTTATAGCTAAAATTTTTAAAAATGCATAATTGTTTAAAATTTTGTAGAATTAAAACACATATATAAAGAATGAGCATTAAAAATATATTTTCCCTGAAATATCATAATTGAACGATCCTAAGGTTATTAAACGCATAAATAATATTTTTTTGGAATGAAAATAACGTTATTAAAAACTATAAATATGAAACTATATCCATTGTTTATTTATCACCTAGATATTCACATAGCACATAGTTTCTGCTTCTATAAAATAAAATAACAAAATAATTTTTTTTCCAGTTTAACACGATTTTATCTTCAATTTATACACGATTATTAGTTATTAAGTTAGGAGTAAACCTTGCCTGTTCATTATTAACTAAAAAAAAAACTTATCATTCATCAATAAAACTCCTCTATTAATATGTGATGTTAATGCATTCATCAAAGTAATATTACTGTATAAATTAGAAATTTTAATATTAATCCTTTATTGCTCTCTCTCTCTCTTTCTCTCCCTAGTGATTAAGATAAATACTCTTATAAATTAGATTCCCATTTCAAACGAACTTTCTTGAAGTACTTCTGGAATTAATTTCCAGTTACACGCAATACATTTTTTTAAAAGTAATTACATTTTATACCATCAAAGCCGGAATTCAATAGTATTTTGATCAATTTTCTTAATAGATAATGTAAAATTATGTTACTTTTGTAAGGAACTTCTCATTTATATTTCTTCTATTATCATAAATAATTTTGTTGTTTCTGTTGCTTTAATAGAAATCTCTTTACACTTGTAAACACCAATTGACCTCTTTTTTTTTTGTACTTAGAACAACCTTATTGATAATAAAATTGCTGAGTATAAAAAAAGAGACTGTTAGTAAATTATTGACACGATATAAATTTATTTTATTTTTGTGTACAATGAATTTAAGGTAAAAAGATTATTCTTATATATCAAATTTTATTTTCTAAATTTAAAAATAGGTTGAGAAAAAAATATAAATTCAACTTTTTCAGTTGATTAAATCACAATTTTAGTAATTCTACCTTTCTCTTTTACTTGTAGACAATGTACAAAATAAAAAGTTAAAATTAATTTGCGTACTACTTTCTTTTTTATTTAAAAAAAAAATTCTTTAATCAATTTTTTTCACGTATCATTTAATAGAGATTTTGGATTTCAAATCCAGGATTATCTAAACACGACTTTATATCTAAAGGGTATCATTTTAAGGTGCACAAAAATGAAGAAATAACCGCCGACACGTAACAAATCGGATTGACTGCAGAAAAAGACTCCTTTACAGAATAATACATTTCCGTACACTTTGAGTAGAAAAAGAAAAAAAATGTCCAACATGCATTCGAGTTCTATATCACTTATTAACTAACTGAAGTAGAAATCTCTACCTTTCCTAGTCCTATTTTATCTATTGCAGCCCATACAATCGCAACTAGTTCCCGTTGAAATTTTTCAGTTGAGCGAAGACAATCCTGATTACCAGTGGAAACGATCGTTCATGTGAACGCTTCTTTCATTCTTATCATCGGGACTTTCTTTTCTTCTTTGGATGTCCAAAAAATCGATGTATGCGTTTAAGATATTTTATTTTTTGGTTGACTCTCTAGAAGATTTTGGTATAAAACTCCTATTCCTAATCATTTCTACATTCAGGAATTTCTTCTTGTAGATGCTGGTATTCAGCCCCTGTTTTTCAATTTCTTTAAAAAGGATAGAATAGAAAAACTGATTGTGTTTTTACTTCTGTCATGCAATAAAGTACTTTTTATGTTATTTCTCATCTGCATAGTTTTTAAGAAACAATAAATAGAAGCAAAAAAATATATACTTTAAAATCTTTTATTTAAAAAATGTTTCACAAAAATAATTAGTTTTCCATTGTATTCAAAAAAAATTATTTTTAAGCAAATTTTACAATGGATGCTTGTGATATTTTTTTATAATACAATTCTTCGAACTAAATTAATTATATTAGTGCTTTAATATTAAATATGACAGATCCTTAACCACTAAAAATATGGATGACATTTATCTTAAAATGTTATTTTTAAAGAGCTATTAATAACATAATTATATTTTTATTTATCTGAATGTATGAAAAGATTTTCTATCGATGTTTGCATCTAATCAATTTCATATTTGTTCCATTGAATTAAACTTTTTGTCGTTATATGTATAATTTTTATATCAATGAAATAAATATTCATAGTATATATTTATATTGATATAAAACGTCAAGTCAATATTAAAAAAAACTATTATTTATTTAAACGAGTTATTAATAAAATATTAATCCTATGTAACTTGTACAAATTTAATCATGTTAGTAGAAAGCTTTCATTTATAAATTTCAGGTACTAAAAATATTATTACAATATGATGAGGAATATTTGTATTAAAAATAAAATTTTATTTAGGTTAATTTTACTAACTATACAAAAGTAAATTTAAATGTAATATATAATAATAAAAATAAAAGAATGTGTCTTATTATGAGGTCTTTAGAACAGTGATATGATGCCCAAATTTTCAAGAACTAGTTTTATTATTAAAAAATATTTCATTGCATATAGTTATATCTAATAGATATATAAGCCAAAATGTGTACGAAAAGCAAAGTAATAAGAGAAGAGCTTAAATTTTCATTATATGTGTTGAGGAAAATCAGGTGATTTCTGTGTTATTCAGGCTCATACAACCCTAAGCTACAGGTAAACATACATGGGCTCACTTCTCTAAGGAATAAACCAAACCTATGTCATTTGAATTGGGTGTTCCAGCAGCTACTAGTTTCAAACTACAATCCCATTTCCGGCAGAGAGGACAAACCTTAATAGAAGTTCTATTTTAATGGTAATTAATGTATAATTCTGATTTACAACCACTGAAAATAAATAATAGCTATATTTTAAACTGGATTGGATGGACTTGGATTGGACTGGAATTATGCTTTCCATTTTATTGTATGGGGCTAAAATTAGTTCTCAAATTATATGAAGTTTTTTAGATAAGGAAATATGAAAATACTTAAATAAATTTTATTTAAATGAAAAAAATCATGAAAAGGACAATGAAATAATATGAATTACAAGTTTCGGTTGTACACCAGGTAAGATCCATATCATTAAATTATAACTTTCTGTTCATCAAAAATTTATCAAAAAATTGAATCATAATCTATTTACAGCTTTGTGAGGATTTCCATATAACAAGATTATGACAAGATAGAAAATGAAAAATAAACAACTCATTAATTTTTTAAATAAGTAATATTCAAGAATGTATAGATGTTATAAGTAGCTACTTAAATATTCAAAAACTTTGTTTGGTGAAAAAAAATCACGTACGTGCCATATGAACACGGTTCTCTTTTCTTGGTGAAAAACGCTTAAAAAAAGGCAGCTGATGATGCTTTATGAAATGATACGAAGTCTTTTATGACTGCTCATTCATTTACTAAATTTTTTTTTTGTTTTCCGAACACAATAATCAAAAAATTGTAAAACAGCGAGTGCGCGTCATTTAGCTATGTCAAATAAGAAATTTTAGGAAGCGAAATAATCTCCTTCCAAAACTCTCAACAACAGACTTATTGTCGAAATACCAGATTCCCATTGAAATTTTTTATTTAATAGCCAACTTTTCAAAAGATAAGATGAATGTAGGTGAACCGAAAAGAATTTCCTTAAAAGTTCCTTCCCGCCGCTTTAAAACTTATTTTCCCTAGGAAAATTTAACTGCCATATGTGGAAGAGAAAATAACTACCCATCACACGCGTGAGAGAAATATTGCTTGGAATTCGAAGCTGATTTCTGTTAAGAATTGGAAACCAGGGAGCAAAAGAATTTGGATAGAATTAATTGAATCTTTAATCTAAAAAACGTTTTCCGTTTATGAGAATACTTATTTTAATTCTTCAAAAACAAAAATAATGTGCATTGTATTTAGAACTAAATAAATTCACAGCTTTTTATAATGAATTGAATTCCAATGATTAGCAATAGACAATGAAGAACCACAAATTTTGTATCTGAATAAGGATTGAGCTGGAAAGATTAAAAAAAAAATATATATATATATATATATATATATCGTTCAATAGCTTCTTATATGTAGTTGATTGTCATAGAAAGACTTATTTTCATAGATTTCAACTATGAGTGTTGGCATTTTTCATAGCATGTGTTTATTGTATTACTGATTTAACATGCAACATAAATAAACAGACTAGTTAAGTAGGAATGTCTTAATCTTTTGGAATGTTTAATATACATAGAAAAAATATGAATCTTCATTAATATTGTGATGATTTTCATTTTATTTATTTTAATCAAAGTGAAGCTTTTGAAGTGAAACGTTAGTATCAAAGTGAAACGATTTTTTCAATTATAGTGTCTCAAAATGTAACTGACAAAAATGCAATGTGAAAATTAAAGGATGCTGTCATCTAAAATCTTTATCAAATGGCTTTTTTAAAAAATGTTTTGATTTCACTAAATTTATCTTTCATTAATAAGATTGCATCAATAAATTAGCCATTCCATTTTGCATAAAAACTTTAAAAATTAATAAAATTTGAAAAAGTAAACAAAGAACTTCAGCATTCAAATTTTCGTAGAACCATAAAACTAGTATTTGTTTATTGAAGTATATCTTTACATTTCAAATATTACATTTGGAACCATAAGATGCAGTTAACCAGATGAATTTTATTCATTCTTTTTATGAGTATCAGATTTCAACTACTGGGAATAAAGTTACATCACTTTTCTTCTATATTAAAAACATGTTTTGGAAATAAATAACGATCTCATACTTTTAAATCAAATATTTACATGATAAATTGGCCAGTTTAAGAAAACTAGTTTAACAGTCAAAGCTATAGCCATAAAATGGTTACATTTAACCTATGTTAGTCTAAGTATTTTCCACTAAAAATTATATTTTTACTGCAAATTCTGAAATAAAAAGAACTGCAATTTTAGTCATTGTTTCTTTTATTTTCTCTCGACGAAAGCTTGTAAAACTCTCTTAAACCAGTTGAAAAAAATTCCTTTAGAGGAAGAGTTTAAGAGCTTTTGTACTCAAATATGTTCTGTTTTATTTATTTTTAATAATTTAGTTTAAGACAGTAAATGCTCTTTTTGTTACGTACAAAAAATATTTTATTTCGAATTGAAAGCAATATAAAAAATACATTTTCTTAAAAGTGCTGGGAAATATACTTAAAATTTAAGTACATTTATAAATCTACAAATGAAAACATAAAATCTTTGAATTTATAAAATATCTTTTAAGACATATTACTGGTATTTACTTTATGACAATAATCTTACTGTTTGATTTTTCTAAAAAGTTCATAGAATTTTCTACTTAAGATAAAAGTGAAGAAATAGAAAAAAGAAAGAGAAATAAAGAATTTTTCCTCTCAAGTTGTTCTTGTCTTAAGGGAGACAATTGCAATACCTCTTGAGATTTTCTGTATAAATGAAAGATGCATAAATGTAATTCCATTTTTAGTTAAAACAGAAGAAAATTCTTTTGTTTCACATTTAGTTCACAGCTCAAAACTTCATTTATAAAGTTGAAGTTATTGGAAAGTACAACGAAAATATATAAATATTCTGAGTTCTCCCATTTTTTAATACCATAGAGACACCAAGAACGTCTAAGAAAATGAAGCTTAAAAATTATATATATTTTTGTTAATTTTCTTTCAAATGATTTAACTCTATTGTGTTTGTGCCTAGTTAACGAATTTTATATATTTCCAATTTCTAAAATAATTAATTTAAATTAGTTTTTCTTTTCAAAATTTTATACATGCCTTAAATATATGCATTTTATCACTAAAGTCAGATTAAAAATAAAAATGTTTCTTTAGCAAGATATAATTAGATGATGTTTTAAAGCATCTGTTAAAATATTAGCTTTAAAGTGTAAGATGCTCTCCTTGACTAATCCCAAAACAATACTTCATAATTTTGGGACACATTTAAATGACTCTTAAATTGATATCTCCTTCCTCAAGATTTTACATTTCCACACATCAGCAAAAGAACATGAGCTCATTCTATCATAATACGACAAAGAAAACGCCTCGATATCATTTGGTCATAACATCTACATTTCCTTACACCAGTTTATACTCAAAATACAATAGGAATCAATCTGATAAAATTTAATGAGCCAAACAATTAGTTTAGCTTCATAAACTTTTAAGTATTAGATAGAAAGAAATTATTCATTCAAATATTAATACCAAGTAATCACAATGCAAAGAAATTACTAGATTAAAATGAGATCATTAATTAAATTAATGACAACAAATTATGATTCCATTGTTAAAATATTAAGAAAATAATTAACGGCCTCAAATATAATGGTATGACTTTCACAGTTCATAAATATTTGCCTTTATGTTACATATACAAACATTTTTTAATAAAAACAAATTAGAAGACAAAAGAAATGTGAATGAATTGTAGAGCTATCAACAATTCTTTTCATCAAAAGTAAATTTATGGGAAAAGAAACTGGATGATTTTTGAAAAGTAATCTTGTTGTGAGTAAGAAAGATTTCTTTGTTCTCCAAGAAAGCTTTTTTCATTCGGTAAGAAACAGTTATTAATCCCCAATGAAACATCTAGACTCTGCGAGACGTAAAAGAAATATTTTTATTATATATTATAAAAAAAAGATATATTTTTATTTTTGTTTTATATTTGTATTAGTTTTTGATAGTTATAGGAAACTGATATTTATAATGTGTATAGAAATATGCAACTATTGTTACACGGTAACATTAAAATTTATTTTAAGAGTACAATATACGTTTTCTCTCTAAAATAGTAAATTCTATTTTAACTAAATATAAATACTTATATGTACTAACAATTACTTGGTATCGCAATTAGAAATCCACAATAATTTGAAAAAGCCAAAACATCTTCATTTTAATTATTATTTAACTTCTTTTATCAAAAGCTTAAATATTTCTTCTGATTTCATGAGTTTAGTATAAAAAAAATATCATGACTAGTAGCATGCTTTGAAAGAGCAGGATTTAATGAAATAAATTCAAAAAAAATTTACTAAAACGAAAATCGAAACAAATTCGAAAAACTAAGCAACCAAAAATGAATAAATGAATACCTACATGTTCCTCATTGGAAAACACATTATAATCCAATTATACTTATACACATCACATTATACCAAAACTGTTTGCTTACTTTATTCGATTACGAAGAAAACGTATTTGCTATAAGTGTATATATTGTCTAATTATGGATTTAGATAAAGTTTTATTTTTAAAAAAAAATGAATGTAACCAAAAAATACAAGAAATAATTGCATTAGCTTTGAGAATACGACTGATAAAAATTAAAACCCTTATACAATTTCCCGAAATTCATATTAAAAGAAGGAACTCTGATCACGCCAATGCTTCTATTACCTCTATAACAGTTGTTCTCAAATCTTATCTTAGTATCATGATATCACATTTCAAATGTTGGATCTTATGACAAATATAAATTTACGATTAATAGATTTATTCTTCATTTGAATATTTATAAATAGAAAAAACATTTCAGATTAACTTGAGCTAATCAATATAGAATTTGTTTATCATTAATTAGAATATAAAAACAAACACACATTTGCATACCTTCACTCAATGTATTAAAAGTTGCTTGTAGAATATTTCTCCATCCTACAAGCACTTGAAGAAACAGATCAGTGAAATTAAAACTAGATCCTCTTTTTACAATTGCTCAATAATTATTGATAACCCAAATAATAATTGTTGATAACCCAAATATGGCAGTTAAGAGGCAAACTTTTAATAACATCATCGTAAATATGACTAACAACTGCTTCACGTGCAACATTTCACGCGTATCCATATCCAATTCTTTGAGCATTGAATTGTTTATTATTCAATTAATAACGTTCAATCCGATGGTGATCAAAACTTAGATGATAAGTATTTAAACGGAAACTATATATACATTTCATGATAGTTAATTATCACATTTTTTTTTACTATTAATCTATGTGAAACATCAGCTAGTAATATATATATATATATATATATATATATATATATATATATATATACATATATTTTTTCGTATACATAAAATCAAATACCTCATTATTTGAAAGTTTTATTAAACATTTACAAATTTACAATTAATAAAATTCCAAATTCTTTTATTCTAGATAAGCGATTTTTAAACACAAGAAATGTTGTCCGATAATCATAAAAAAGGTAAAAGATTAGTTGTAGCTTTTTCTAAATTTTCCACTTAAACATGGATATATAAGACATAAAAATTCCTCTCACAAAACTTCTAGCCTTCCTTTTTTAATTGGCCAAGTTAAATTAAATAATGTTAATATTGATAATCATCAGTAAAGAAATAAAAAGATCTCTATTACAAACAAATGTTGATTTCCGTAAAAATCCATTTTATCGTATAAAATTTAATATATAAGAATAATACGCACGATAGAATCTAATTTAATTGTTATCGTAAATCAAAACAGAATGAGTGGTTAATTATTTAAAATTAAGAGAAAAATCAGAGCACACATTTTTTTACTTTTTCAACATAATGCAATTACTTATAGAACATAATCTAATTAAAATTATTTTATAATCCTATTTGGAATGGATGCCTCAAGAGAATAATTATCCTGTTTCTCCAATTAAAGCTATACGCACACTATCTCACTACCTTATCATTTATATTTTTTGCATCAAGCTGTATACAATTTTTCAATTAAAAGCTTTTTCCAAAGCTAGTCTCTTTTAATAAATTTACATTGCATTTTTAAGGAAATAAGATCAATAAATATTCTAACTAAACGTGAAGATTTTTTCAATAATTATTTTAAAGAAATAAAGTTAGTCAAATTATTCTTGTGTGCAAATAAATTGATGCAAAGTAAAAATGATAATTCATTGATTACATGTCTATAAAGATGTTTCTTGCCACTCACATGATTCTATAACTGATTAAATTTTTTTAACAAGTTAATAACTAGTTATCAGAAGTAAAATTAAAAAAGGGAATTTAATAGTATTCAGTAGAAAACTTATGATTATTATGTAAGTACATGTACTTACATCCTTAACTATTAAAAAGACTGGCATATTTTACACACAATTACACAGAAACGTATTTTATAAATAGTAAGTATGATGGAAAAATATTTTAATTGTCCTTTATTCTTATTACAAACCATATTAAGGGCTCAATAAAGATTTGAGAAACTCATTTTAAAAACTATCAAACTAAATTAAATCGCTTATAATTTGCAATCCAAAATTTATAATTCTTTGAATATAAAGTACATATAATTCTAATACTTAAGAATCAGCTCCTTTGACATGTTTATCATCTTTTATGTTTTGCTTTCCAAGAAAAATGTTTGCCATCCGACTGAAATTAACTTTATAAAAAATACTTTTTATTAAAATAGAGTATTATTAAAGAAAGTCTGTTATTATAAAAATTTTAGAATAAATTAATAAACCTGTATTATAAATTGTTAAATTGGAAATTGCAAATAAAATAAACATAAATAATTGGAAATTGGATCAGTAAAGTTTATATGCTCAATAAATTTAAAATCTCTTATTTAAATTAATATATACATAATTACCTCTCTAATTAAATTTTGGAAAATATGCTAATTTTGCTTGCAGAGTTATTGAAACTTTTCAAAATTTTTAAAAATTTCAACCAATAACATTTTTTTCTGTAAACTTATTATTTTAACTTAAAATATTCGGGAAAAATCCCAAATAGATAAATTATTTATAGACACAAGCAAATTTTAAAATATAAACGAAATAATCATAAGCGAACGAAATAATTACTTAGAAGTAAACGAAAAAATCTACTATATTCTCATCGACAAATATATATTTAAAATATTCTGAAATACGCAACAACTTTTTAAAGTTAAAGTATGGAGCATAAACTAGTTTTAAAAAATGGATATTTAGGAAACTTTGGTATGTGTATTATCTTGCTAAAATAATTGATAAAAGACAATAAGATATTCTATAGAAAGCGTGGTTAAAATGACACACATACCACTAATTTCGCGAACAAAGTATTTTTTTAAGGAGATAATATTTTTCTAAAGATGTTTATATACATAATTTTTTATCCCTTTTACACATAACTTAAACATTAACTTACATATTATATATATTAATAAAGATAAACAAAACTGATTATTTGTTTATATATATTATAAAATACAATATTTATTGAAAAAGATAGTCATTTACATTAAATCGAAGTTTGTTTGTTCATTATTTGCAAGAATTCAGTTTCATTGAAGTACAATGAAATTGTCACCTAGACTCTGGAAGATATTTTTTGCATAGGAGATTTAATTCCAATAAATTTCCACTATTATATCTTCTCTAAGAAGTAATTATTATATGTGTTATAAGATAAAAACTTAAATTAAATATTTTTTTAAAAACAAATTCCATATTTTTCAAGGAAAAAAACAATGTTATATATATATATATATATATATATATATATATATATATATATATATATATATACTCAAAAATAGGGAGCATAAAATAAATCGAAAATAGCCATTTTACGAATGAAAACTAACAAGCAAAAATCGAAATCAAAATAATTTTTTTGTGAGATGGAGAAAAACCATCTATAATTCCATCTTTAGTTAGATCCGCATAACTCGTCTTAACATTACTCCTTTATATTTAAACTAGTATTCAAATAGATGAGTCAGTTCGACTTCGTAGCGAATGTCTTCACTCATTCCCCTGTTCTTCTTCGTACAAATCAATAACTTTAGTAGGATTCAAGACCAGAAAGAGAAAAAATGCACATGTTATAACACACAAAACAAATATGCTTCTATGCCAAGTATCAAGGAGGAAAAGGAGTGACCCCTTGATGTAAATTGACAGATGGGGTGTTTCTACTGCTCAAGCAATCTTAGGAGAACGGTGCTGAAATTAAGCAGGGACTCCAGCGCAACCCGTCCAATAAGGTTGAGCCGATAGGATGTTGATTTATGTTCTATAAACCCATTCATCACTATCCAACAGCAATTCTGCATAGTTCCGACTCGAGCCTCGGCACAGAAAAGCGAGATTGGTTCATGTTACATTGCGCTACTTTCAGCCTGTCAATATGCTCTTCTTGTAATCCATGGATTTAGATGAGAAAGTAAAGGACCAGTGCTTTTACACCGTTATTCGAAAGCTTTTAATTTGGGAAGAATAATTGTAACCTCTTTCTCCACATGGTGTGTGATGGGGTAAATCCGAAGAAATAAATCCCATAAGTCATTATCGAAGTAAAAATCCCTGGTAAGATTGACCTGAAAAATTGTGTAGAAAAATTTGAATAATGGAATAAGTAGTGAAAGATATAAAAATAAAAAGGTGTGTAAAAGGCAGTACATACTTTGAAGGAAAATTGCTAGAGTAGTAACGAAAGAAACAGTAACCGCATTCGTACTAATCCTTAATGATTAATCGAAAGTTAATGCATAAGTATTGACATCCAATAGCTAAGTCTAATATCAATTATAAGGCTCATTTGAAATTTTCCGTTTAAGATAAATTTTAAGAAAATATATTTTAAATAAAAGAATATGGAGAAACAGAAACAGAAAATCACAATTTTCATACAAATTAATATAATGAATATCAGCGAAACTATTAACAATAAACATGTATTCATGTTCTGGTGTCTATTATGCAACTATTGCCTATGAATAAAAATCTTATGATTGAATGCTTAAAGGACTAAAGAATTCTTTAATCCCAATTTAATTTTTCATGTAAAACAATAAAGTTTGTAGCATATGTTTGATTAAGTTAAGATTAAATTTGTACAGTTAACGTATTTATAATTTTAAAATGATAAATACAAAGAGAAGAATTAAATTCGTGTACTGTATTTTGTTACTATTTTACGTTAACCCGAAATAATAGAATTCTATGATGCATCCTGAAATTCATCAACCAACAATAAATAGTAATTTTAAATCAAGTTTAAATGATAAGGATGACATCTCATGCAATATATATATTCTTCTGTTTAATCTTTACTTTATCAATCAAAATATAATTAGAGTCTGTTATCGGAGTGCAAATATTAATTTTTGATTCGCTAAAGATTTAACAGATTACACTCTTTGCAAAATATGCCATTACCAAAGGATATCGTGATTCTTAACATAGAATAACTATAAAAAGTGCGTTAAAGAAAATGAAAACAAAGAAAGAATTTTATTCCAAAATTATTTAATAATTTTCTCATAAAAAGTATAAATAATTTTCTCGTCATAAGCGAAAGAATGGATTTCTTTTAAATTATAATAATTTGAATAAAAAATTTTCCATTTCTTAATAAATTATCTTTTTCTAAACTAAAATATATTGCTCAGTAATACAAATCTATGATAAGAGAATACTCTCTTTCTTAAAATTAAACATTTCAAAATTAGAATGTTCCTAAAAAAGTCAACTTAATTTTTATACTTCTATTCCACACAAAGAAAATATTAAGAAATGTTTCAGAAATACTTGAAATGAAATCAAATTGAAAATAACTTACTTAATTGTATAATAAATGTTTTATTATACAAAAAAAATTCATTTCATTAAAGTTTAACATTATAAAAAAGCAAATATTTTATCAAAATCATTTAATAGGCAAGCAAAAATTAAATGGCATAAAATTCAGCAAACTAAAATAAGTTCCGTTGTTTTCATTGAAATTTCTTATTAACTATTTGGAAGAATGCATAATCATTTTTTTTTAACTTTTAGAATCCTAAGAAACGTGGTTAAGTGTGTATTTTAAGGACAGTTTTTTGTCTTACACTTTGTCAACCTTTGTGTCATAAGTTTTGAATATAACGAGCACTTTGGGCCTTTTTTTGGACAAAAGAAACAAAAATTCAATCTTTAAATTACTTTCACTTAGCAGTTTTCTACATGAAAGGAAACTTTTTTCACTTAGCTATGAAAATAGAATTGCTTGGTTTTCAGTTTATAATTTTGTAATTATTTTAGCAAATATATGTATTCACTCAATGGTTATTATTTTAACTTTCCTCGTATGCATTATTTTTAAGTCATAGAATTTTAACATCTTTTATGTAATGTTTATGTTATGTAATAATGTTGATATAATGATATAATATTACGTAATAATATTAATTATGAATACATAAATGTCGATATAATGTAAAATTTTAATTTAGGAAAATTGTGTAACTATGTTGAAAATTTTGATTATTTTATAACTTTTACATTATAAAATTTAAATTTCTTGCCATTTCTCAAATTTATTATCCAGTTGATAAAGTTTTAGATTTGTACATCCCAAAACTAACAGAAACTATTGAAATACAATTGAAAAGGAATAGGGAATTCTTCTTGAACTATTTCTCAACGATTAAATTTTTTATAATTACAGTCTATGTATATCAAACAATAAGCTTTCATGGAGAAATTATTCTTATATTTTAATTAGCAATCTTCAAAATATATTGAAACTGTGTGTATATTAAATTTTATTCAATAATATCATTATTTCAGGTTGCAGTGTTAATCAGTTATGAATTTTTCTCAAAATATTCCTTAAAATAAGTACTTAAAAGAATTCTGAAAAACTTTTTTCTTTTACCTTTTTGGTAACTGCAAACACATTAATTTCACAAATTAAACATAAAAAATCAATGTAAATTTTCCTTGTGGTACATTTCAGTTTTTGAAACACCAAAGTTTACAATGAATTAAAATATTACTGTAATCTAACACAATAGTTTCTATACAATACAACAGTTGGTAAAGTAATCATTACTTATGCTGAATAAATTATTTTAATACAATTCAAAGAGCTAAATTATTATCAGAATTTTAATTGTCAGAGTGAATTACTTGTTAACAATTTTAAAAGTCTGATCAAAATTCAGCCTAAAAATTCAAAATGGTAATAGTTTCATTTGCTTTAAATATAAATCTTTTGTAAAACAAATATTACGTATTGCTTTTTTATAAGTCAAATAATATAACAAACAAAACATTTCACCTGACCCTATTCATTGCCGCAAATTTTACCATCAAGTAGCCTTGAAACAACAGAAAACAAGCAATCTCAAACGCATATAAATATATATACATGAAATGTTTTATTATAAGAACATCAAAACATTTAGACATACTTTAAAAGAAGTATTACTTAAAAATAGAAATATAAGCGACTATTCTTTTAAATATTAACTTATTTATTACACCTAAAATTTCATTCTTAAATATTCTCAAAATGCAGTTATTTTAATCAACAAGAAATCAATTCTCTGTGTATGATTCAATTTGTAAGAATTCCTTCTTCAAACGAAAAACTCTAACAGATGGTTAGACTCAAATATAGTTTAAAATAAGATATCGAGTTTTTCCTCTTTTGAAAGAAAACTTTCTTAAAATGAGATAATTCATCAGAGATTTTTAACCTTCCATAGGTTTCTATTCTAAAAGTAAATTTATATTAACATAACACACACACACACACACAAAAATTTTTTATAAAATCTTTCTATCATTATAACAGATATTTAAAAATGCTTCCGAAATTTTTACACAAAATGACCTGAAATTATTTTTCTTATAGTTTCTCAATTGCACAATGGAAAATACGCTGGTTATCATAAATTAAAGTAATGTCACAAAAATGAAGATAACGCTAAAAGTTTTGCGTGGGATTTAATGCAACTTATGCTCATTATACAACACATAGGAAGTTACAAAATAGCATAAAATGAAATCAAATCACCAGACATTTATGATGTTATAAAAATTAGTATATGGATAAAGGGAATAAGTGAGAGGTGTAAATTTGGTATAGAAAAAGTTCATTAATATGGTGTATAATCTCTCTGAGTAGCAATGTAGCACATGCAGTGATGTGTGATGCTTCTCAATTATGTGTTCTATTAATTGTGCAATAAATGCGAGCCATTGTTCTTCCAATGCAGTTAAAAGCTTGGTTAGGATCCTAGGAGAGAGATTGAAAGAAGTTATATGTCGTCCTAGAGCGTCTCAAACTTGCTAGATTAGATTAAAGTCCGGTGATCGAGCTTGCCAAAGCTCAATTATTTCCTTCTCAAGATAAGTTTCAATGATGAGATCTCTGTGTGGTCTCTCATTATCCTCCTGTAGCACGAAAGCATCACCTATTGCCCAGGCTTAAGGGAGCACATAAGCATCTAGATTGTCACATCTATAGGTGTGAGCATTAACATTTCCATGAGAAAAGACATGGAGGTCTATGCATCATAGCAGATAGATACCATCCCAAACATAGACTCTGCCTGATTCGTTGGCATCTCTTTACCTGATGTTTAATTGATGAAAAAGAATTCCACCTTCTCTCAGAATTGAAATGCTCCTACTATCGCTTTTAAAGCTATACCTGGACTCATCCTTAAAGAGAACAGCCATAGATCACGCGTCCAATGGACATACTGATGTGCCCAGTGTAAACGTTCCCTCCTATAACGTAACGTGAGTGGGACGCAAATGACGCCTCGCATAAAGACCACGTTAGTGACGCTTTCAAAGTACGGTTGATCTGGATACCAAACTTCCAGCGAGGCAGCATTTGAGTTCAGCAGGAGTTACGGTTCCATTACTTCGTGTGCATAATGACAAATATTGGTCATTATCACACGTGTCGCCCTTGGTTGAACCGCCTAGATTCAGTGGTTAGAAACTGCTGCCAGTGTCTATGAATTATGAGTGGCTCCAATCCAGCGATTTAGCCACTTCTATTTGACTTTGTCTTGCCTCTAGTCTTCCAACAGATCGTCATCGAAATTGTTGTGTCAAATGATGTCTTGGGGCCATTGTCACATTTTTGCTATTTTACCAGATATTTAATCTTAGATAAACAGCGACAATTTCCTCTATGCTCTGCGACATCCATTTTTATGATCCTCGCAAATGACGTATTCCGATTTTCACTATTTTTCATAAAGCCATATTGGTAAATTTTATTTATTTTTCAATGAGATTGGCTTATTTTTGGGAGGGATTTATAAGTATTTTTATGATTTTTCCTTAATTTTTGGTAACTAGTACATATACATATACATACTGTTACTCCCTTACATTTGCCTTACACGAATTCTTGAATGTTCACTTATCTATATTTAATGTTCAGAACTGATTGATTAATTGATTATTTGTCAATTTCATGATTACATTTTGATTTCAGGAATTTCATTTTTAAATTTATAATGATTCAATGAAACTTTATTACAAAAGATTCTACACTTCTATATATATGGATTTAAAACAAATACTTAACTGCAGAGTTAAATTTAAGAAATCTTACGTTTATACTACGGCTTAGTTGTTTCTTGTCATTGTATATCATCCCTTAATGTTTTGCCATTAAATCCTGTTTAAATATCTCTTATCAGTCATGGCATATACTTTTTGGGATATTTTTTACACTAATAATATTTGACCTTTTATTACTTAAATCTCTTTGGAAAGTTCTTACCTTATTTCTCTTGAGGCATTGAATATACAAATTTTTGACCTTGATCACTAATTTGGAGTGACAAATGTTGAATACATCTTTGTGGCTTAATCTATTGCACAAGTTTCAAGATTTTAAATTACTTCTATTGGTAGGCATATACATTTGCCTCTTTAGATATACAAACTTTCAGCAATTCCTTTACCACTGAGAGAGCTTACATGATGTACTAATATAAAGTTATGATCCATAGATTTAGTATATGTCTCTGTTTTTTAAGCCGTTTTTCACTTGTAAGACATAAAAATTTAAAATAAAATTATTTTCTTCATGATTATTTTCTACCTACGTGAAAATAATAGCTAACAATTTGTAATTAACTAGGAAGTTAATAATTTTATTAGGGAACATAATTAATGACAGGAACAAAAATATATTTTGCGTAAAACAATTTCTGTAATTTTATTTTTTAAATAATAATGGTCAAATATTATTAATTTTCATTCAAATAAGAATTGTATTTAACATGTGAATGTAGAAAAACGTAGCAAAAGTAAATATAAATAGATATATAAGCATATTATAGTAGCAAAATGAACAACATTTGAAGGTATCATTTAAAATAAAATACCAATACCTGAAAATTCTTGAAACACTTTGATTAGTTATCCTCTTATGAAAAAAAATTATATTTAATTTCAACTAGGAAAATGCTCCTCTCTAATTAATTTCAAATTTTTTGTTATAGAAATTGTAAGTGATAAAATTAAAAAATTATAAGGAAACTTCATATAAGTATTTTCAAACTGGATTATAATTTAGTTGAACAAATTTACAGTTAAAGGTTTTCAAAATAACCTCTCTTTGGAAGAAAATTAATTATAAGTAAATATTTTCCTTATTAATGTTGAAATATAGAAATAAAAGTGCAAAGCTTTATTCATATATAAAGTGTATTCAATGTGGAGGATACAAGTATATTGAACATAGAAAGTTTCCGTTATACGTTGGAGTTTATTTTGTTTTGCTATTTTATCTTTTGTTAGGTTTCAAAAATCATTTGAAAGATTTAGATACGCATTTATTTTATTTTAGTTAAATGCAATTTAATAATACAAATTGTTTTTTTATTAAATGAATAACTGTTATTGGACATTAATATCATTAACATTTGGTAGATTTTTGTCATATTACAATTCTAATACTGCTTTTTCAGACAGTTTAATTCTCAGTTATATTGTAAAAAAAAAGTATTTCAAATGTACTGATGTGCAACTAAATAATGTCAGTATAAAAACTGAAGATTTTGACAACTAATTTTAAAAAAGTGTAGCCCCAGTGGCTTAGTGGTAGTGCTTTGCTCTTTCAAGGCAAGATTCAGGGGTTCAATCCTCGGGCTAAGCAAAGTCGACTCATCCTTTTATCCTTCCAACAGGTTAATGAAACTGAGCACTAAACATGCTTAGTAACGAAAAACTCGAAGTTTCGCTCTAGGCTGGAACCAAACTGGAACATATGCTTCAAAACCCCAGAGCCATGGTTATAAGAAAATAGAAATGGGCTGTATAGGCCTCTTGACCTCATGGTATAACTGAGTTTAGTTCAGATAGTATAAGACTAGGCATTCTTATATTACAAAAAAAAAAAATGGCTGATAAATATCAATTCAAACAATAATAGAATTTCATAATTTCTCATTGAAAGAAAATTCAGTGATGAATTGTAAAATAATTATTGTTTGATAAATTTGTCAATGAGGGACTATAAAATAAATTGTAAATCACATGTTCATAAAGCTTTTCTGAATCAGATGCTTTACAAAAAGGGGTGTAATATTCTGCCTATCATTTTGAAAAAAAATCTTTCAGAAAGTAAAAACATTTAACTTAGATGAGAATATATCAACAAACAGTATTTCTTAGATAACGGTTTTCCTGTTTTAAGTTTATTGAAAGTTTTAGGGATAATTTTATTTTAAATAATTTTGACTATGAACAATTTTGTTGCAATAATCTATTCGAAAACTAGAATTAATTTTATCAATGAAAACTTAAAAAATTTTTTATCTTGTATAGACATTTTTTATATCAGTGATTCAAACTTCACTCTTATACCTATATTTTAAAGAAAATTTGGAGAAATGCAGCAGGACAGTTTTGAGTAACGGGTAATGTTACCAGGGCAATTTTTTTTATTGAGAAGAGGAAATTTTAATAATATAGAATCATTTAAATTTCATATATACCATAAAAATATGGAATGTATTTAAAGAGTGAGTTAACTTAGGTATTTACTTGTGCCAATTATATTCAAATATATTCAAATACTTGGCATAGAGTAGTACAGTGTATAGATAAAAATATTAAATAAACTGCTATTTAAAGTTTAATTAAACAAAGTAATATATCAGAAAAACATGACTTATGATGGTAGAGCATTTATAAGTTGAGCTTCAATATTATTAATTTCCAAATAATTGACACGCCAATTTTAACATTCATTATCACGATAAAAATATAATAACTTATATTTCGAGTATTTGTCTAAAAAAAAATTATTAATTAGTGAATGTATTTTTTGGAGAACACTGAACTGAATTTGAAAACTAAAGTCATTTTTATGTAAAATATATTAACTGGATTCAAATATTAGTAATTCATATTTTCTTTACATTCTACAAAGATAAAGATATTAGGCATCATATGTCGTTCCTTAGGGCACTCAGCACATTTATTTTCATTGTTAAAGAGAGCTCTTCAGCTATTTTTTTGTGACTAACTGACCCATTTTACTGAAATCTTAGATCAGTTACTAAATTTAGAAAAATAATAAAAAGTGGAAGTTCCTTTTATATTAATGTTACTTGATTCATAATAGAAAATGGGATACAAGCACTCAGATGTATATTTTCTGGATTTCCATAAAGTGTAAATTGTTTCTATGATTATCTTGTCTGTTTTACTTATCTTGTTAGCTTAGTTTTGAATTTTTTTATTTAAACTGAATAATATTCATTTTTCCAAGCAAAAATCCTAATAGTCAACCATGTTTATATAATTAATTTTTTATTGTACATTCACTTATAAATCCAGAAGAAAGTTCCGTTTACATATCATTTACTCCCTTTGCAGCTTGAGTAGAATTTTTTACTTACTAATGCTAAAAATTTTCTCAATGCTACATTACGTTTAACTTACTTGATAAATACTTTATCATAAATTTATTAATTATTGAATTTAATTTCTTAAGTGCATAATCAATAAAATTTTATTCTATCAGAAAAATTTAGTTCTTCATATTCATTTGATAAATCTAAATTCAAATAACATGACATAAAAAGGATATCTATTTATGTTGAAAGATTTTTATAAATTGGTCTATTTATAAAGAAACTGTTTTATCAGTTGCTACTAGACGCATAAATAATACCAGCAATAAAGGAAAAAATTTTATTTATTTTTGTTTTTTTATATACAATCTCTTCTTTAAAGCACTGTGGACGATGAAATTTTATTTTATAAATTTTATTCTAACACAGACAGTGAAAATGTAGGAAATTTATACATTTATCATACTCATATATGCACTCATCATATTCGTAAAGAAAAAAATGTATTAATTATACTCATAGTAAGAAATTTCTTTTGCCCATTCAAATAAAATTAGATTCATGTAATTTTGATTACAGCTTGTAAAATTAGATGACATTTTTGGCAGCATCCTGTTCAAAATGGCATTTCCTAATTTTGTATTTATAATTTCTTGTATGTTAAATCAGCACCATGACACAAATTTTCGGGAAAAAATAGTTTAAAGAAACACTTATTCACTGGAAAAAAATTAAATGAATTCATATATTTATACAACATATCACACGACAAATTCTTTGGTGATATATATTCCAGAAGTTTTGATCTATAAAAGAATGAAACAAGAGACAGTTTAATTTTTTTTATCTATTATTGCATTGACTGAAAAATCCAGCAAGAGTTTGATGCAAAAGTTTGAAATGCAATTGCTTATATTTTCGAAGTATTATTTTATATTATTTCACAATGTATGTCTTAGTCACAGTATGAAGTAAAAAATTTAAGCAGTTTTTTTAATTGGCAATCTTTGTTGGCAATTTTAAATAATAACTCTTTATTTAATAGCATTCTTTGCAGGGATATTTCCCACAAGTTCAACGTACATGAAACTCATCCTGTTCCAGAGTTCCAGTATTTCAGATAACCTGTTTCGAAGCGGAATATCTATGGGTTCGATCACTGCCTTTTGTTGAACAGCACAAGATGAATGTTGCGTGCCTGATTTATGCTTGTACATCTATCGAAGTGTGTGCTTGGGAATTTCTTAGCAACTCTCTAATGACAAGTGAACATGACTCCTCATCTATGAAAAAGATCTTTCGAAATACAATCCGAACTAGATGTTTCGTTGCCTTACATCAGCTTTCGGTTGTTAGGAACTCCACATCGTCAAAAGCTTTGATCATTCGATCATTGATAGTCACTTTTGATCATTCGATTTATATGTCATAAATCGAATTATCAAAAGAAAAAAAATCGCATCTACACTTATCGTCAAAATATAACTAGTTTTGAAATTTTTCTAAATCATTCATTCAGTTCATCATTGTTTTCTACTAACTTTATCCAATATATATATATATATATATATATATACATATATATATATATATATATATTCTTAAAAAGACTAATATATCTTTTTGTTTTTCAATATTCATCAATATATGATCACGTTATAAGAGAGAGAATTCGTATTACTTACCTAGAAACTAGAATTCATATTATTTACCTATTTGAAGTGAAATAACGTATGTCAGAATAATTTTTACACTGTCAGTTATACACAATAACTTATAAATCTAATTTTAATAAATATTTAAATAGTAAAGATAATTTCCATATAAGTGAATTTGCAATATATTATTAAATACATATACTTGAAATTTATACTAGCAGGATTTTATTTAGGAATATCGAAAATAATAAATGTTTTGTATTTATTCAGATTTTTCTTTTGAACATTTTAAAATATATAATTATATTTAATTTCTCCAATAAATGTAATTTTTAATAATATTATCAGTTTATTCGGATTGCAAAATATATAATGCAATTTTTTATGTATTTAATTCTCAATCAAAATTGAAATACCCACGCAAGAACTTTCTAATTAATGTGGCTCACACAAACCGACTCTACTTTGAAGTTACTGTTTCATTTTCCATGTAAGCACTTAAGTATATATCTGAAAATTAGAATATATTTTGATTTCACAAAGACTTAATTGAATGCATTTTTTTGAATAACGGGCATACTTCACTCATAAGATTAAAGCCACCATACATTTTGTTAAGGAACCAGAATAGATTTAACAATTATCTATTTATATTGATGTTTTCATTTATCGTTAATGGATTCTTTGGAATTTAATCAGGAACTAATTAAAGTGTGGGTGCTTCTATTTATTTGCTTTCCCTTAATAGGTTTTAATCTGTCATACAGTACTAAAGATCAAAGCAAATTATTTATATGTATTTTAATATTGTTTCTTATTACTGCAATGCACAGTTTCTTTAAAAATGCTGGCTCCTTATTAGTTAAAAATGTTCTTTTACATCCTTATGCATCACCCATCCTATCATTAAGCTTCAAAAGAATTTCATAAATGCCGAAGCACAAGCTATAACAAGCTTTTTTTGTGAATAAATTGGATCATCGTGGCGTTTGAGGTGTTATGTACGAAAAGGTATAATTTTGTGCTTAAGGATTGAGCGATAAATTCTAAGGCTTTTCAACAAAAGAGTAAGAAAAGAGAGAAGAATTAATCTTATATTCTTGAAGAAAGGAAATGTTGAATTTTTTTATCCCATGAAATTGCTATTGTAGTTGATAAATCTTTCCTGAATGGGAAAGCCATTTTTAAATAGTCAATTTCGGTAAAAACTTTGTACAAAAATTAAACTCATAAATTAAAGGCAACAAAATTCTTTCTCGTTAATAACAATTTCTATAATGTGAATATTTAAATACCACGTTTTCAGTTTTAATTGATTTGAAATGTAGTGAATTTAATTCATGTTAAAATCCTTTTTTATAATTATTAGTTTATTTTTAGAAACTATTCTTATTAGAATTATTTAAAAAAGTATTTATTTTTGTTGATTTATGAAAGTAAACAATTTTAGAACACTCTTTATGTTATAATCTTTTTTTCTTTTCTGGAGAATTCTGAATTTTTTTGAAGATTATAACCGAATCATTAAAAGGCTCTCAAATTCTTTGAATGAAAATAAGGAAAAATTGAAATCTCGTTGTTTGTTCAATTAATGTTTTAATTAAAATAAAATTTATATACGCTTTGTCGAAGGTAATTATGCGTAAGAAGGGTTTTAAAATCTAATATTGTAATCACGGAAAAGATATTCATAAAATTTACAAGGTAAAAAAAATCTTCATAAAAATGTTTTTGGGGAAATCAAGAATTTAATACAGTTTCAAAGATATTTATTTCTTTGAATAATACTTTAAATAGAAATTATTTCCGAAAATACTAAAATTTTGTAAAATTTATTTTTAGCTACTAATACTCGAATAATCAAAGTGGTGTAAAAGTGTTGGTTTCATGAATTAAAAGAAATGTGTAGCGATTATGTGCTCAATTACTGTTCGAAAAAATGTACCTGGTACATAAAACTATATACTATGGTACTCTGGGCACTCATGGATTGTGATTTCACAAATGAGAAAAAATAAACACATTCATCATTTTTAAAGATGTATATTTAATAAGAAAAAGCAAATATACATATTTTTAAAAATGAGGAGTAGCCGCTGGTATTTAGCATTACAGGTTTATGAAGAGCTACATTAAAGGGCATTATTGGACCAAATTGGCCAAGAACGATTGACAGCAAGAGATATGGTATTAATCAAAGTAGTAAGATTTGGTATTGGGCAACAGTAATAAATGAAAAAACCATGTAAAGCAACTGTTTGATGCTTCCCGGTCAACAAATATACGAGTGGTTTCAATTCAACAGAATTTTTGGAGCAAGAATATGTAGAGGGTTTTTAAATTCTAAAAAGATGCACTACCAGCAGAAATTACAATTTCTAAAAGAAGGTGATTATCTCTTTCAGATATAGTTTGTGCGTTGGTTGCCCAATTCAAAGCCGAATAAATGTCAATTTCCTGCAATTATATCACACTTGGATAAAGTCTAATTGATACAAAAAAGACAAAAACAATAGGCTTACTGCCTATATATGGGCATTTAAAAAATACCTACCATTGTATCATCGTACTCCGTCAAGAAATTGTAACACGTGTTCAGTATTAGCAATCGAGCAGGAATATTTTGATATTTTTTGTAGGAATCACACATTCTGCCTGAAAGCCTAAAAGCTGGAAAATATTCTCTTTTTCTGCATCACATCCCCCAGAATAGGGTGTGGTTTGTATCGAATACGGTGTGATCCAGCGTGCCAACAGTTCATGGATGATAACAGTCCATGGATGATAATGTACATTAGATGCAACAGTTCATGGATGATAGTGTACTACTACAATGTTTTATTACAGAGCAGCACTCTTGATGTTATATATCCAAGAAGGAGGATAGGAAGCTTCAGACTTCTATCTTGGGCTCCACACAATTTGAACTTCAATTTCTTGCAATGTTTTGCTCGAAACACCTTAAATCACTAATGCACCAGAAGCTTATATAAATACAGAAGTATCTTATGCCACGAATCATCCTATAAGTGGTAGACATCATATATTTCCTTCTTTAAGGGCGTCAAACAATCGCCACCCAGTCGATATAATCCTTGTAATGTGATTTGCTGCCAGAATTTCAAACGATTTCTCTGCGTAATTAAACCTTATCCTTTCATAAGATTTTCTTTTGTGATTTTCACATTCTAAACAGTGTTTGCAAGGGCATGTTCTGTGATGGTTTCCGAAATTTATGACTACTGTTACCACATTAAATTTAGCATCACTTAGAGGAAACCAATATAAATAGAAATTTACATTAGAATATTTTAAAATTTCACTTTTGAATTATATATACGTTCTCAATTTTTAGTTACAGACATATTTATTAAATGAGAATTTCTTTTATATTTAAAATTAAAATCTGCAAGATTTTAATTTTAAATGCAGAAATATGTGTTTGATATTATTCGAACAATTTTAAATATATTTAAGTCAGTTTTTCAGTTAATAAAATTATGAGAAAAATATTTTATTAAAATAGGCTATAACCTTGGAATCTGCAGGAAATTGAAATAGACACAATTTATGTGTTAAAGAATTTTTTTTATATAAAACTGTACCAAAAATTTTTAACGAGTGTAATATTTTCTTAGTTGAAAGTACACTTTTATGATCAGTATTTGAAGATGTATGTATGGTTCCGAACTTTTGTCAGACATCAACTTATTTTATAATGTGAGGGGATCCATCTTAGCTATAAAGTTATATATCTTATCTAAAAAAGTTACTCGAACACCATAACTATTATTTAATAAAACAAATTCTCGTCCCAATTAATTATATAGAACCTAGACTCAGACAACGATAATTTGTAAAATAATTTTGGTAAATAAACATATAATATATATGTTTATTAACAAAAATCAAATAAAAGTAAAATTAAAAGAAATCAAGCATTTTTTCAATAAAAATAAAAAAACATTTTTAAAATAAATTTTGTAATTAAAGATAATTTACTTGAAAAGTTATTAAATAACTTGAGCGTTTAATTATGCTTATACATATTTCAATGCATAAATGTGCACTTATCAGTTCGTTATTCCATGATTTATATATTTAAAAAATATATTTACTTACATTTAATTACTCGTATGTAATAAAAATTGAATTAATTTATCCTCGCAAAATGTTGTCAGATGTAAATATTGAGCGAGCTCCTTTTTATAATGACATCCACTTTTTTAAATTAAAGAACGATTTAACTGACGTTTTACTTGCGGCAAATGTCACTCTTTGAACTTAAATACATCTCGAAATGTCTAATGCTAGAATAAATCCCCAGGACATGATTCTAATGGCTATATACTTGTCCCAAAGTTGACTGTAATTCCTTCTTGCATTCCGGTCAATGACATTGGGAAACTTCATTTCGTTTCTCCATGACATCAATGAAAATCGAATCTCAGTTAAAATAAAAATACGGAGTGACATCA
The DNA here is from genome assembly GCA_026290005.1 of Latrodectus geometricus. NCBI lineage: Eukaryota > Metazoa > Arthropoda > Arachnida > Araneae > Theridiidae > Latrodectus > Latrodectus geometricus. The sequence continues at coordinate 384,813 of JAPDSC010009154.1, read as the reverse complement.
TAAAATATGAGTAAGCAAGGCTCTGCTTCTCTTTCGTCCACTATTATTCTTCTCCGTTTTTCCATTTTTCCGTCGCTCTTCTTTCCTCCCCTATAATGTTATCCTTATCCAATACCATTCGAACCGGCGACACGAGTAGGAATGTATATACTGCTGAAAGCTATGTACGTGATCGTGATATACCGAGGAAGGAAAAAAGAAATTTCTTTTACTGACTGCATCCTTAGGCTAGTAAGGTATCTGAAGGAACATTAAATAACTTAGCTACGACCCAACCTCGTCCCATCCTTAAACAGTTTTGGATGAACACGTGCTGTAGGTAATAATAATAGAGGCAGAAATCAAGATAAGAATACGCTTCTGTCCCCAGACATTTTCTTTTTTTTTTCTATCCTATCACTATCTCAAATAAAGATTACCTTCCAATAAAGTTATTTGTGTGAGCAAACTAATCCTTACTAGACCCAGAAAGGAATAAATTAGTATTCGGCACCAAGAATTGAGATCTGTGATTTTAATTAACAAGAACGGGGTGGAATAATTGCAGAAATTTCAACACTCGAGTTTGAAATACAATTATTTCGATTAACTTTCATTCCCAAAGGATCTATTGCAGATATTCAAAAAAAAATTGTTATAGCAGATAGTTGTTTGTGAATTATAGCCTTAATTAATTTGAACTGGTAATGAAATTAAATTTAGTATTTTTGACGAAATATCTAATATTTTATTAAGTAAAATTAAAAATATACAAATCATAAATTGAAGAGTTATTTAGTTTCCATTACCATTTTTATTCAGAAAATACGAGGTAATTTATATTGTACTTTAACCTAGATATATAGCAGCTAGATATATAGCAGTATCATGTATAAAGACATAGTAGAATAAAATATTTTGAAATATCTCGTCAGCTGTATGAACTCAGAACAAATCAGTAACTGGAATATGAAAGAAAAATGTTATTTGCAATTATTAAAATGAATTCTTATAATGATATTCATAACAAGCTAATTTTTTATTGCATGTTTTCTTATATATTTTAGTATATCTTGTTTTATTGTTTTATTTTCGAAATATACTATTATATATTTAGTTATTCACCCACATTATTGTAGTAGGATATACATTCATATACACACATCAAAATATTGCTTTTTTTCCCGAGTGACCTAAAATGATATATAAGACAGTTTACAATTTAATTTAATAAAATTATTGTAATATTTTTTTAAGATAACGGCAATATATCGAAAATGAAGGAGAAAAGAATAGTTTTTAACGAATCTGATGTAAAAGAAGCTGAAATTTCAAAGAATAATTGCCCTTTTTGAAATAGAACATATTTAATACTCTTCATTTCTTTGTATAGGAACGTGGTAAGAATAAGCCTAGAAATATATTCTTTTTATGGAACACTTATTAGAAAAAGCAAATTGTAAAGGAAAATATCATCCCAAAAAAGCATTATTTATTGTAATTCAGAATCAATTAAAATTTTCATGAGGTTAAAACTATGGGGAGAATCATTTTAGGGAATTTAGAAGCAATTAGTGAATAGTTCAAATCAAATTTTAAAAAAGAATTAAGTAGTCTAGAGCAAAAGCCTTTATCCTTAAAATGGGTGATTTTCTAATTTTAAAAACATTTAACTTAAAGAGTATAGGTGAATTAAAGGAATTTTTGCAATGATCATTGCAATAGATAAATATTTTGAAAACAAAATGGAAGCCAAACTCAAATGACTTGGTTTTGAGATTATATTAGTTTTTCTTAAGTCTCAAAAGCAAAATTAAGCTCCATAATCATTAAGGTAATCAGTTATTTCACTAGCTGCATATAGCTCAGCACTTAAATCATTATTATTTTGAATATACACATCATTATTTTGAAATAAATTAGTATTTATCTATTTCAAAATAATGATGTGTGTATTCATGTCTATTATTTTAACTCATTACGTAATGTGATGAATTAAAAAAGTTTTCCCAAATTTTTAATTTATTGCATTATGTAATGAGTTACAATTTTATATACTATTAAGAGTTTATACTTAAGTTCCATATAGTTAGGTTGTGAATGAATTTTAATGAGCTTCGGTCTAATATAACTTTTGAAAGTTAATAATGATGAAATCATTACCTTATTATTGTACAAATGAAACTTTGATTGATTAAATCTAAATGTTTTTTGATAAGAAAATTCGTATTTATCCTGAGTAGTTAGAATTTAAACAAAGTTTCCATTTAAATTGCAATTACTCAAGATAATATCTTTTAAGTTTTTTTAACTTCTGTGCAATTTATCACTGTTTCAGTGTCCTTTGTAAGCTTTTATTTATTGAGAGGAATTTAAGGGTTTGAAATTAAAAAATCGACTTACAAACATACTAAGTTTGTTTTGACATTTGACCCCCGGCATTATAATAGAAATTTATGAAGACCTTCTGGATAGAAAATATGAAAAAAATGGGTTGTTTGTGTGAATAAATTTACTTTGCTTTCTATTCTTATTGATATGGTTGTACTTTCATTTTTGAGTGGAAATTTTCCCCGATAATGAAATGCAGTTGGCATTCACAAATCCGGCATCAGATTATGAAAAGTGATTCTTGGTATTTGATTGGAAAACATGAATGAGATCTTTGTAAATTTGATTCAAGCAAATCTACTGAGTTATAGAAATAAAGCGAGTTAAAAAGAGAGGAAATTTTCAAATATGCAAATTTTATTGAGTAGTCTGGAGCTGCCAGAAATGAAATTTATGAAACTGAAAAAGTTGAACTCAATAACTCCTTACCTGATAGAATACTCTTTATCTGTAACTCCTTATTTTTTTTATTTTTACATTTTTTCTCATATTTCTTTATATGCATTTTTATAGGCAAAAATCTAAACATAATTTATAAGAAAATTAAAAAAGAAGGAAACAAAGTTTTACAGAAAGTAAATTTATCTTTATATTTACATTATTTATTTTTATTTTTCAAAATATAGATCAATAGTTTTCCCCAGATAGACTATTAATGGTCAGATCATAAATTTAATTTAGCCTCCATGTAAATGAAAACATAATTTATAAAATAAATTATGACAAGATTTTAGAATTTTAAACCCCTTTTTGATTTCACATATAAAAACTTCAAATTTGACTAAAATATGCATCAATATTGTTTTATATTTTTAATTACTAATGGTTAAGCCTGTAAACTGGAGTTAGCTGTCTCATAATTTAAACGTAGTCTAGTTTTGATTTCAAGAGTTGAGATCACACTTCTTTTGAAACAAATATGTCACAAGGGCTCGTGTGGTTTAGTGATATGAAGAGCTTTTCGATTACTCGATTACTGTGGTCCCAAATTCAATCCCAGCCACTATTGAACAACGGTACATGGATGTTGCTTTTTTACCTTCTGCATGCAAGTCTATTTCAGTCACTACTTGGTAGTTTTCCGGGTTACCTCCCTTGCGATATATGAATACGGCTCACTAATCTCTGAAACGTCCTTCTAAATTACATGATAGATATTAAATGTAATAAATGAATATATTAAATTGTTTAAGCCTAATGTGATTAAATATTGTATTCTTCAAGCAAAAGTACAGCTTTTTAATACAAATGAAACTTTTAAGTTAATGTAGTTTTTCTAAATGCTGAATTACAGCTCCTAACAGAGGAAACGTATAGAGTTTGTTTTGTTCAAATAGAGGTAAAACAATTAAGTTTATAAAAAATCCCAATTATTCTGTATTTTTCCAAGTGTAATACCGATATAATATGGAAACATTTTTGAAAATGTTTTATATATAACAAGAAATATATTATTTTATAACTTATCACATCTTAACTATATTAAAAAGTAAATGGAAAATATTAAATT
>JAPDSC010009154.1:280425-380923 GCA_026290005.1 Latrodectus geometricus | reverse complement strand
CGAATGAAAACAATGCATTTTATCTTTAAAAGGTTAAAAAAAATTCAAAAACAAAGATAAGCGGTTTCGACTTTAAGATGGTAATATGTACTTCAAGAAAAATCTGTTTCACGCATTCTAGCATGCTCATTTAATTTCTTGTAGAGTTAATTTCATAATCCCTAAAACAATCAATAATCCTATCTGGGTTGTATATCCTGTATCGATCGACATTTTAATTCTGTGCGTCATTAAGTATTTTTATTAGATAATGAAAAAAAGCAATAGTGAAAAAAAAATCCGCCATCTCTTAGATAACGTAAAAAAAATACTTTAATAATGGCTTCAAGTCGATAGCACAGAAGCTTATTTAATATATTTTCCATACACAAACTACAAAATAACTAGCTTTAGATTTCCTCATTGGCTAATAATACAACAGCGGGATTGATTTCAAATATAATATAATGTATTAAAGACAAGGTTATTGAATAAGTATCTTAAAAAGGAAATACTAATATTTTGAAGTTATTTTTTAATTTTTATTAATAGATCATTTTTATTCAAATTTTAGTGGTAAATTCAAATTTAGGAGTGTTTTTTTTTTTTTTAAACTAATCTTGTAGTTAAAAACTCATTGTAAATAATGAATAACTTTATATCTTTAATCAACTAAAATGAATTTTTAAGAGAAAAAACAAACCTAAAAACATTCTAACTTTAATACAATAAAATTTTTTGTAAAAAATTATGTTCATTCGAACACAATGTTTTACAGAATTTAGTTCAAATATTTATTTTAAGTAAAGCAATAAATATAGATGGTTTTTGTTTTTAAAAATATTTATTTTGGTGTTTTTTCCCTAAATTGTTCAGTTTGCTCAGTAAAAGGTGAATTTAGTTTTCGACTTTTTACAAATTAAAAAGCTTGAATTTTTTACTATTTACTTAGTTAAAATAAGCTCATTTACTTTAAAGTAAACCTATAGTGGGAACAGTAATGGAAACCTTATGTTCGGCTTGTTTAATGTAAGTTCTTCACTCATTTTATTACACTTATGATAAATGTTTCCTCAGATAAAGTCATGGTAAAATAACAATGTTTTTATGTCTCAAGCTTAAGAAAAGTTTTGCGGTAAAGAAATTAACTTGCGAATTCATTCCAGGATAATTCAGAATAATTACATTTTATTCTTATTAATTGTTTCCTAAATGGAAAATATACTAAAACATTTTGGAAGTATTCGTCAAACCTATCGCTATTCTCTCATTGCAAAATATATTAGAACTTTAATATCAATAAGGAATTAAAAACCTACATGACAAACTTTTCATTCCAATAAATCAGCAAATTGTATTTAGCAAATTATGTAGCTCTTGATATTTGCAAGATTTTTAAAATTTTATTAAATCATGTATAAATAAACCACATCTATTGTGAAAAGAAATATGTTAGAAATAGTTTCATTGGTTAGAACAGTATATGGTTAAGATCAATACAATGTAAATTGTTAATTAAAGATTGAAATGATATTCTATGAATCACCAGAACTTTGTTTAATTCTCACTGGATTAATCAATAATAAATAACATTCTTGTTCAAAATATTTAATTGATATATATTTTTAATTATAAATACCACAAATCACAAAGATTTGCTTTAGATGAATTACAAATCATCAAATAATAAATGATATTAAGATAATTCGTTAAAGCATTCAAATATTTTCCTTCCTTAAATAGTTGTTAGACAAAGTATTGATTTATTACTCATACATCACGTCTTTCCAACACTAATCATCTGAAGGAAACAAACACATTAAAAAGAATATGAACTCTTCATTTTGAAAACATGGGCTTTAAGGTATATTATATTTTAAGAAAAATAGAATACTAAATAATAAATTATTGCTAGTATTATTTTTTCCCAATTATTTGGGGGAGGGAGTACGTTTTTATCATAAAATAAATATTAAAACTTTTTTAGCTTTTTTTTAATGTAGTCGTATAACTTTCGATAATTAATTTTTTGTTACAATATATAGAAAAAGTAAACAATTTTTCATTCCTCTGATTAAGAAATTATTATCATTTAAAAAGATATTAAGTAAATTTTGAAACTATTTAATGCATCCAATTATGGGCACTTATTGAAAAGTCTGTTTGGTAAAGACTTTTTAGAAAGAATCTTTTATTATGGAAATGTATTATTCAATCAATAAAGTATGTATTTCTAATCATTGTAGGAAAATATCTTTTCAAAATATTAATTAAATTTTTCATAAAGAGTTTACATTCTTTATTAATAAAAAGTGTAATGAATATTTTAAAAAGAATATTTACAAAAGGGCTTAATTTTTTATCATAGAATTCTATAAATTGCACACATTTTCTAAAAAAAATGAATTGATGCTCAAAATAATTATTTTATTCAGTTTTCTCGGAATCTTTAGACTGAGGTTTTGTATTTAAAATGTGAGATAATTTGTGTGTAGCTAATAATTTACAAAGAGAAATTGTGATAATGTACTTATTGTTTTATCCTTAAAATGTTTTTTATTAAAATTGATATAAAGCTAGAATTATTTATTTTCTAAGAAACTCTTTATTCCTAAAGAATGAGATACAAAATATAAATTGAAAATATTTCGCTTTCATTTGAAAACATTTCATTTATGTTATATCACTTAAGGAAATGGATTTTTTCCTGAAACAAAGAATGTCCTTATAAGATATATTTAAATTCTTAAAAAAGATTTACTATATATTATGAAAATTCAAATATGTATTAATAGAAATCCTCATTTAATATACGAGAGGGAAGTCGCTTCAGGAAACGCTAAGAAAGGTATTCTGGTAATAACATTTTATCGACATCGTTTTTAATATTTAAAATGTCAAAAGAAACTTGTGATTTGAATATGAATTTAAACGTTAATATGAAAACAGAATTGTATTTTGAAAATCAAAAAGTTTTTATTTCACGAACAAATTTCCCTTAATAAATTGGTTGCCCATTCTCTACAATTGTGTAAGAAACTGTGACTGATTTTATATATTTGATTTTTTAATGAAAAAATTTAACGATTCTCTATTGATGTATTTTGTCAAAAATCATCAAGTTTAAGATTTAACTTTCCCCTTTAGTCACAATTTTTTATACGAGACATTGATCTATTATGAGTGACGGAGTAGAATATATATACCTGTTTATAATGTTTTTGCAGTACAGTTTAAAATATAGAAACAATAGGTACATCGTTAATGTTTACATTATTTTCATAATAATAAATGAAGCTCAACACTAATGATTAAATTTTTTAAACAGCATTAAGCAAGATAGAACATATCGGTAAATATTGTTATTGAAGAAGTTATCAAGAAGGTATTCTATTTTTCATACCAGTAAACAGACGAAATCCCTGTTAAGCTTTAGTTTATAGTTCAAAATTTCATTAGACACAAAGAATGCCTTATTTTAAACTGGAGTATTGGTTTCCTACTCCATTTCATACTGATTACCGAATTATCACATAATAAAACTTGACATAGTATATTATGAAATGCTATGCGTGTAATTAGAATTGTGCAAAGGATGTATTATTTAGTAACATGGCCTCTTAAATTTCACCAAATTTTATAGTATAATACACAGGAAAGGTGCTAAATTAAATTGTTTGCAGAATGGTTCGGTAATTAGGAAATTTTACTATCGACAAAGAGATAAAAATGTTTCCATTTGACATTAAAATATTGACTGTCCTTATATAATAGAAACAAATTCCAAGGCTAAATGCTTACATACTTATCAATAACATCTATATACTTATTAAAAGGAATTATGAAAAAAGGAATTCAAAGTACAATGGTGAATTATATATAGATAATGAAATTACATCATCAGTATTTTAGTATTGTATTTTCTTATAAAAGTTTATCGAATATTTGCAGTATATTAGCGTTTATAATGTTATGAAAAAATTCATTTGAATATAAGTTTAAGATTTAAGTACAACTGTACCAACTTAAAGTCACTTGAAGAAGATTAAATCAAATAAATTTATAATTATTTGAAATTCACAAACATAATATTAAAATATATAGTTTTTGACAAACTTATGACAACTATAAAAAGTTTATTTAGGAAAGTAACATAAAATTCAAATTCTGAATAAAGTTATGAACTTGGAAAAGTCACACTTTACAAATCATCATAAGAATAATTTCACCGAAACGTTTTACTATTTTTATTCACAATTTTAGGCTATTTAAATAACTGCCTAGTTTTTCATGAATGAAATCGAATAATTAAATAAAGTTATGAATATGCCAAGTGAAGTGGATAAGAACTACTAGTAAAAGCAGTTCTTATCAAACTCTAGTTAATGTAAATGGTAAATAAATTACATTTTAATTAAATATTAGGCATCTTGTCTATTCTTGATGTTAGGTGTTCTTGTTAAGCAACTTCTGTTAAGACAGAATACGTTAATAGTTATGTATTACGTATGATATATTGCTCATATTTAAAAAACATAAAATATTGCTTCTTGTTAAGCAACTTCTGTTAAGACAGAATACGTTAATATTTATGTATTACGTATGATATATTGCTCATATTTAAAAAAATTAAAAAATATAAAATATTATATTTATGTATTACGTATAAAATATTGCTCATATTTAAACCAAAAAAAAACGCGTGCAGTTGTATCACACACACACAATAATCTCTCTCTCTCTCTCTCTCTCTCTTTGGACTTTAATTGTAACAAAATAAAGGTAAATTTGATGAGGGATTTCTACGAAATTATGTCAATATAGTGTAATTATATCCTTAATTATTTACCTAATGTATGAAAATTTTACGTAATAAATAAATATTAACGTATTACATAACAAAACATAAGAATTTGATAAAAATTAAAGCTGCGAAATGAAAGTAGAGCGTACAAAATTAGAATATTTAATGAAACTGGAACAAATCACTTAAAGTGGTATATTAAAAAATACCAAATATTGTAAGATATTTGTTTAAACATTTATAAAAAAAAGCTCCTCACGATTTTTTAACTTAATTACAGTGTCATTTTAGATCGACATGTTTCACTTAAATTTTAGGGATTGGTATTACAGAGTATATAGAAATATCAGATATAACATACTCATGAAAATAAAACTTAAGAGCAAAAGCGATTCAAGAAGTTTGATGCTCAAACAAGTTAAAGAAATTTAAAAATAAACAGATTTATTGTTTCACATGCCAAAATGGTGTTATCTTAAAAACATGTATACAATTAGAGATAAGAAGAAAATTAATAATTTACATAATCATTGGTGACAATCAAACTATTAGTCAAAGAATCGTTAGTCTGGATAGCGCTATGCACAGTTGACTAATACTACAATATCATAAATTTTGATATTATTAACGTCAAGTTTTATGACAGTATTTTCATAAAAGTTGGATCTCTCAGGTACTTTATATTAGGAAGGAAGTAATATACATACTAATACACTGGTTACCAAAAATTAAGGAAAATCACAAAAATAGCTATAACTCTACCAAAAATAAGCCAATAGAACTCAAATATGTTGGTTAGTAAAAGGAGCTAAACAATAGGACATAATGCAAAATAGTGACGATGCTGTCTCAATATATTATTTGCGAGGAGTATAAAAATGGGTGTCTCAGAGCCAAATGGCTATTGTCGCTGCTTTTACTAAAATTATTGAAATATTTAAAGCAGCAAAGGCTGTATTATACCCATTATTAGGATACAGATGGGAATTAAATTTAAAAAATAAACTACTCATTTACAGGTCAATGTTGCATCCAGTGGTCAGCAATGCCAGCCAAAATTTTGGAAGCGCAGCTGACAGTTATATTAAAAAGATCCAAGCCCTTCAAAATAAAACCCTCAGGTTAATATCCAAGTCCCCATGGTACTTCAGAAATGAAGCTATCATGCTTGACCTATGTATCAATAATCTCTCTAGTTACTTTTTCCAGATCAGCCTAAAGTTTTACAGTAACCTTCCAGATGTATAAAATGATGAAATAGCTAAGAACCCGATCTTTAATATCTTCAATGCAGCTAACAAGAACATACCACGTACAATTTTGAGAATGAAGCTCCGCACCTAAGATGACACAACATGAACCAAATCATGGAGACGAGTGAGACATCAACACGAACATCAGGACGTAATTCACTTTTTTAAATAATTTTATTTTATTTTTAATGTTTTTGCTTTCTTTTTCCCCCCTCTTCTCCTTTTTTTCCTTCTATCCAATCAGGTACAAAATAACCATGACTAATAAATTCTTGCTATTTCAGATTTATTAATCATTTGTTACTAGTTTTTCAGGTACACTTATCCCACAGGAAATTGATCTTTTATTCTGGAGTTCCGTAAAACAGCACACCGTCTCACCGTTTATTGTCGCTGCGTGACCGAAATAAGAAATCTCGTATAGCGAAATTGTAACAACGACCTCCAGACATTATTAACTAAACAATGTGATGGTGATCTATTGGGAGACTAGAGGCAAGACAAAGTCAATAAAAGTGGCTAGATGGATGAATGCGAGTCCGTCTGTGATTCATAGACTTTAACAACAATTTCTAACCTCGAATTTGGCATCCAGAAAGTTCAACTAATGACAGCTAGGTGCTACCACGATTGCCGATGACCGATATTTGTTTTTAAGCACACGAAGGATTAGAATCGCAACTCCGACTGAACTCAGATACTCCCTCGCGACAAGCTCCTGAAGGTTGGTTTCTAGATCAACTATATGTCGAAATCTTCACGAACCTGGTCTTTATGAGAGGCCACCAGTCATTTGCGTCCCACTCACGACACGCCTTAGAGGAGAACGTTTGTAATGGGCACATCAACATGTCCACTGGATGCTTGATCAATGGATTTCTCTATACAGATGAGTCCAGGTTTAGCTGCCAATGCGATAGTAGGCACATTTTTATTTGGAGAGAATGTGAAAATCGTTTTAATCCATAAAATATCCGTGAAAGAAAGGCATACGTCGGTATTTGGGGTGGTATCTCTTTGAGTGGACGTACAGATCTACCTATCTTTTCCAGTGGAAATGTTAATTCTCATACCTATAGAGATGACACCCTGAATATTTATGTGCGTCCTAATGCCATGTCAATGAGTTCAATGGGTCATGCTACAAGATGATAATGCGTGACCAACAGGACTCTTATAGTAGGAACTTAATTTGAGCATGAAACAATTGAGGGTATGCTGTGGCCAGCTTGATCCCCAGACCTTAACCCAATCGAGCATGTTTCGGACACTCTAGGACACGTGTAGCTGCTCTTTGCTTTGGAAGGACAATAATACTCACACTTCTTAAATAATTAATAGATCACGTAATTGAGTAGTGCACCACACATCGCTGCATGTGCTGTTCTCGGGGAAGGGGATCATACCCCATATTAAAGTCACTTTTCCTATACCACACTGACATCTCCCATTTGTTCATTGCAAACATATGTTAATTTTTATAACACCATAATTGTCTGGTGATTTCTTTTTATGTTATTTCGTACCTTTCTATGTGTTGTATAATGAGTATAAGTTTCATTACATTTCACGAATAACTTTTTGCGTTATCGTCATTTTGTGGTTTTTTTCTTTAATTTATGAAAACTAATGTATCTATATAAGAAATTATTTAATTATATTTAATAGGTAGAATTAGAAAATTAAATAACATTATTTTACCTTCACAATAAATCTTATTAATATTTATAATGTGTGTATTTATTGCTAATAGATAAATTTTTATCATAAATTATTCCTATTATTTATGAATTTTTTTAAAATGAAACTAATAAGTTGAATTTGATTACACTTGAAAATTTGTTATCTGTTTAACTTGTTAAGATTCTCATTATAAGAGCCCTCTTTATTCCTTATTTTTGTCCCTGTTTCGCTAAGCAAAATTAAATAGTAAAGAAGAAACTTCAAAATAACACCTTTTTTTCATTTTCATTTTAGATCCTGTGCTGACATCTAGTGTCTTTGTCGGAATATATTTTCCTTTATTTCTCTTAGTTATCAAAATTAATTAGCCAATAATATGCTTCATTTCCCTTAAAATAACTGATACAGAATTCTTAGTTTAATGTTTTATTAATATAATTAATTACATTATATATTTTTCGGGTTTTTTTTTCTATAAAATTTAAAAATGAAATACTCGTTTCCAGATATTTTAAAAGAAATCATTGTTTTCGTCCTTTCAAATAATGAAATAAAATATTTATCAAAGATTATTATAATGAAATAACAGTATACATCACAATATAAATCAAATCAATATAACTATATCAAATCAATATAATTATTTAGAAATTATCAAAGTTAATGACGAATTATTGATTAGCCAAAAGTAATTTCTGAAATTTTACTCACAAGCTATATACAGATACACGTTTTATATACAGATACCCAGTACAAAAGAAATTAACAAAAGTATTTAAAATAAAAATTTATATAAAGTATCAAAATTTGAGATATTAAATGAATAATTATTTCTTTATTTACTTTTGCTTAAGATTTAGCAGGTCAATACAATATTCAAATCCCATGTTAGAGTTAAATGCTTTCATTGATTTTAAAAGATGAAATACCATTAAAATTTTAAATACATTAACATAGAATTTAGAAAATTTTGAAATAGAACAATTCCCATAAGGGAATCTGAAGCTAGCTTTATAATAAGCAACATTAATATCAAAAATGAAGCTATACACTGAAAGAAAAAGTTGTTCTTTTTCCAAAATGAAGGTTTAGGAAGAACACAATTTTCTCTATTTTTGAGAATTCAAAATAAAACATGCCAGTGCCAAGAACATCTGTTATAATCTTGAATACCTAAATGTGAAACGAGTAAACAAATATTTACATTTCAAAAAACCAAAATAATTGAACTTATAAAAGCTAAGAAAAAGCTAGAATGCAGCCCGTAAAGATGAACAAAAACCGTGTAAATTGAGCCCAGAAATTTAAAAAAAAAAAATTTGTAAAACATTTATGATTATAGTATTTTTTTATTATAAATTGAAATATTTTCTAAAAATTCTAAAGTGAATGTTAAAAGATTGTACTTGCGTCATTTGTCTATTATTTATGTTTTGTTTTGTTTTTTTTTCCTACTAAAAACATTTTCTCCTCTAATTTAAAAAGTATCATTAGTATATCTATTACAATAAAACAAACAATCACATAGGTACATGTCTACAATTAAACCATTTTGTAAATAGATGAGATGGGTTAAGCAGATTATTTTCTTTTAATTTTGTATTATATTCTTATTGTTATTCTTAAAGAATTAATTTAAAAGTGTACGGCAATTTAGACTCTAATACTTAAATGAGTATTTTAAATAAGACTAAAATAGTAAAATATTGTGAAAGTGATTAACTATTAGAAAGAAATATTTGGCAGAGAATTTTCAAATCGGATAAGAAAAATTTAGATCCTTGCAAAATTTTCCTTCTCTTATATTCAAGTATGCAAGCAGTGCGCTAAAATTTACAAATCAATATGTAAAAATCAATATTTATCAATATGTAATAATGAAAGCAATATTTACAATTGATAACACATTAAAAACAAATGTTTCCTTTCTTTTAAAAACAATTTTCATGTATAAAAAAATTTATTCTAAATATGTCAAATATAAATGAATCTGTTAAATTAAATTCTACTTGTAAAATTATGAAGTTATTTTTTATTAAATAATCCATTCATTAAGAATAAGTTACAGATTTTTATACAAAAATTTATTATTTTTATTCACTGGATTTCTTCAAATTTTACTTTCTAATCAATTTATGACTTTATGTAAGTGTTTTGGTGGAAAAAGTTGCTGAAATAATGACTTTAATTGCTAAATTTCATTAAAATATTGATAAAAAAATATTTAAAAAATGGAAGAGAATCACTGGTTGATAATAGAAACTAGTAAAAACATAATTAAAAATTTAGAAAAAAATTTTTCCACTTTTTAAAATGTTTATGTACATTTATAAAATTGTGCTGGAACAGTAAGCAGTTTTTAGCAGTTTCATTACTAAAATTTATAAATTTGAAAAAGTTACATAATTGAAAATATAGTTCAAGTAATAATTTAAGATACATTAAATTAATAATTTAAGATACATTAAATTAATATTTCTTCCTAAATTCAAAATTATAAGTGTAATGCTAAATGTTAAAAAAAAGTTTCCCATTGAAAAGGAGAAACTCATTCTAGAACTAAAAACATGTAAAAAAAGAACTAAAATTAAAAAGTAATAAAGAAAGTGAATAAAAAAATAAAATTTTAACAGTGTAAAGTACAAAGAAAAGAAAACATCTCATCAACAAACATAATAAAAGTAAGTTGATTAGATTAGATGAGAAAGCAAAGTAATAAAATTTACATTCCATATAACAGAAAGGGACAGAAATTTCTGGAATGTTATTTTTTATAGTGACAATCATTCTTTTCAGTGTTGTTTTGAAGAGATCTTGTTTTAATGAAGCAAGCATATTTTTTTATCGAGAAGTCAGAGTCCTAAGGTTTAACAACACCAAAGTAATTCAATGAAAGTAAATTGATCATGTTAAGTATTTTTTTTTAAATTTTGATAAAAAAAAATATTTAATTTTCTTTTATATTTAATAGTCTAATTTGAATTATTTTTATGTTGTAAATATCAGTATTTTTTATTCACATATAGTTTTTTATAATTTGTATTTTTGATTTCATATACATTTATTTTTACCTTTGTTCATTGACACAAAAACATAGTTGTCTTTTTTAATGAGACATCTTCAGATTGAGACTATTTTAGAAATTTAAAATTTTATATAATATTTATGAAAATACTGAATAAGATTTATATAGATAAGATAATAAAAACTAGGTGCAAGAATGGAAAACAAAAAAATACATCAACAAATAATTATAAGTATATATATGAATATGTATAGGAATATATTTACTGAGTTAAAGCATTTTTTGCACGTAGTAACAAGATAAAAATGTAATACATTTTGAAACATGCTTAAATGTATATTTGATGCTGCTGTAGCTTTTAATATTATTTTAACATATATTAAATAATTACTCAATAAACAATCTATTTTCCTTCTCTTATCAATATTTTGAAATACAGACATGTAAATTGATGAATATTCCATTTAGGTCAGCTATTGTATGTATGTTACCAGATAAATGAGCTTCAAAAATATTTTCAATTGTTATGCTTATTTCAGTTAATTTAAAGATTGTAATTCTATTTACAATGGGATGATTATTTATTTAATTCAAAATTACAGTATTCAAAATAACTCCAAAAGAATAAATAAGGCGGTGGACAAAAAATATATAATAAAGTACTTTTACATTCATTTTGTGAAAACATGTAAGAAAATGAATTTTGTCTTTTTGCTTATAAAGTATGCTTGAAAAACGTGGTTTTATATAAAAAAAATTTATTTTATAAATGATTATAAATCTTTATGCGTCGAAGTTTAGTTAGCTAAAACGTGTTCATTTGTAATTTTAAAAATCATAATACAATTTTAACTAAAAATATTTTATTAAAAACTTTTAAAGTTTTTCATCTAAATTATATCGATTAACCACTTAACAAAAAATATGCTAATATCCAAAACTAATAATATTTATTTCAGAATAATATCTGAAGTATCTGACCACTGTGTGTATTAGGAAAATCATCTAGTATGAGTAACTATATTTAATGTGTGTTTGTTTAATGAATAGTGTGCTCATATTTTGTACTCTAATGAATATTATAAATATCAGTATATATTACAAATATTAGCAAATTATTTCATAGAATTTGAAGGATTTGAGACTGTTTAATTATTGAAATCAAAATTTGCACTATTACATGACTTGGGAGAAATATGTAAAATTCTTTCAGCGTTAGTATCCTGCACACATTTTAATGTTCACTTACACTTAAGAAAAGTAATAAAAAATATTGTCCTTTTTTCGGAGTGTAAAATAAAAAAAAACAATATTTATCTCACTTGCTGTTAAAACAAATATGAGATTTTTCTTTTGAAGTTATTAGTCAAGACTAATAGTTTTATTAATCTAGTAATAATAAAACAAATTACAACTAAAAAGACTTAAATCAAATGTAAATAAAATAAGTTGAATTTTAATGTACATCTTAAAATAAGACTAAGTAAGCATGTCAAGCAAATTAACAATATAGTATCTGAATTTAAGATCCACTATTACCCTGTAGTTATATCAAGTAAAAGATTTTGTATAAATTAAAATATAAAATGCTTTAAATATTTTAAATATAATTTTTATTTTTCATTTATAATTTTATTAATAAAATTATTATTTAATTATAATTAAAATTAGTAATCAAAATAATTAAAATTACAATATAAATGATAAATATAAATTAATGTTAATTAAAATTATAATATAAAAAATGTTTATATAATACTTTTATATAAAATGATTTTTATATAACTGATGTGAATATCATATTTTAAGAAGTCACACAAGTAGATAGAATTTCTTATTATTATTCAAGAAATTGAATAAAATTTAAAGGAAAAGTAAGTCAAATTCAGATGGGAAATACAATTTCTAGTGATTATTGACAAGATTACGACTAAAAGAATGTTAAAAGGAATCGGGTGAAAAACTGTGGCAACAATTATAAAATGAGTGTTTTGAACAAAAGATAGTTGACACATGGATTGCTTACGACAAAATTTTCCCTTCAATAAAACGTAAATTAATTGTAGCGTAATATTTTATTGCTATGGAGGTGTTTATAAAAGAATGCGTGTGTGCGTGATCAGATGCCTCCATAATCGTTCAAGCATATTTCGTTCCTTGAAAACCATGTCTCACGACAAAATTTAAGATTGTATTCAAGACCCTTGGTAATAGTAAAGGAGTACTTTTAGGAGAAAACTTAAATATTTAGTCTTTTTTTTCAGATAAGATCCAAATAAAACATTTTTTTTTCTATTTTGTTAAATAAGGAAATTTTCTTTGGTTTGTGTGTATTGTTAAAAAATGTAATTAATCCGCAGTGAAAAAATCTTTTATTGTTAACCACAAAACTCAATATAATCACCTAACATAATTACGTGTTGCATAGTGTAAAATACACACACATGGGTTTTTTCAAAACACAAACACTTAAATCAGCCTAATTCTTAATACTTTTTTCTTAATTTTCAGAATATATTATTCAAAATATAGCTTTATTCGTAATTCTTAAATATTTTTGATAAATGAAACTATAAAAATTTTGAAGACTTTCAGTAATTCAATTGTTTGCAAATGCCATGATAATAAGCTATTTTGACGTTGAAAAATTTATTAACTTTGCAACTTTCATTCAATACCTTTAAAAAATCAAAAAGAGAGAGCAACAAAAGTACTTTATTCTTAAATTTAAAGTTACATTTTTATCGATTTACACTAAATAAGTAAATCTTTTACATACAACTTGTTTATTAATACTCTAAATATAAATATATATTTGTTGTTCTTTTATTTTTCTATTCTTAATAGGTTTATATGAGAAAAAAAAACATATTCATATACTCTCAATAAAAATAAATACTCAATAATTTTGAAATTGTAATATAATAAATAATTAACAATTTTGAATTTTTCTACTTTTTTTTTTTACTAATAAATATATTCATACAAAAGATTTCTTCCTTACTACTCACTGCAAGCTAGAAAAACAGCTGGATATGCCCATTTGTAATTATTTCAAAAATGTTTAAGCTGGAATTATTTTTTATTTACTTTTAAATAATTTAATGTTATTGAGAGTTAAACATCCAAGCTGTTTAATGCGGACATTAACAAACTGTTGTTCGAATCACCAAATACATACAAAATATAACTATAAATTTAATCAAAATGTTAATTATAAACTATCATTGGGAGAAAAACGTGATAAATATTTTCCCTTTTTACCTTTTTATCTCTTTTTATTCTTTTTTTCCTTTTTTACCTTGCACTTTTCAAACATAGAATTGAGAAGTCTTTAACTTCTTTAAGTTAAAATTTTAGCAATATTTTTATTTTCAGAAGCAAAACTATTCATTAAAAATATTGCACCCCGTTTTTAAATAAAGCAAGTTTAACTTTAATCCGAATATTTTAATCGATTATATATCTTATGTCTCATGTATGTAAAAATTTTATTTCATTCAATTAATAATGTATGTACAAATGTGAAAGCACATTTAAAAAATACTTTATAATCATTGTAGAAATTTTAATTAAGAGCAAGAACCCTATGTCTCATTAAGCTTACATTCGTTCGGTTTTGTTAATTATTATTGCTTAATCTTTCTCAAAATTATTTTATAATAAATTCTGATAGTTTTCTCATGAGTAAATGAAAAATTAATTCCGATATACAATTTTTATATCCTTGTGAGCATTTTCTGGAAAGAAATAAATTCATTTTTTCTATTGAAGAAGGAATATCTAGTCATTTTTATATTCATTTATATATTTTTAATAAATTTTTGTTATCATTTCAAAAATTCAATTTCTATTACTGATTTTCATTAAACAAATTTTAAGCAAACTTCAAGTAAAATGATTTTACTTAAATGCATGAACATCTCATGGAATATTTCCATTACATCCTAAAAGATTCGAAAATATGATAAAATTAATTCCTTCACATGATTCACTGTTAGAATCATTAAATTTAAGGATTTATCAAACTTTCAAATATTATTACCATTTTAAATAAATTTAAAATAAAAAAACAAGAACTGGCCAAAAATTTTAAGAATCATTTTTTTAAGATACATTATTTTACATAATGATATACTGTATAACATAGTTGTGAACTGTGATTCTTGTAGAAGACACAGAAGGGACACACTCTTCTCCAAAATGAAAGCTATGGACAACAGTTAGAAAAATTTCATCATATCGTTATAAGCTTGATGTTCTTATAGTACTACTGATTACTTTCATTCATTTTTATGTTGAGCACATAATCACATTGTTCATTACGTAGTCAGCATCATGTCATGAAAAAGATTTCCGTAGTGATTACTTTATGAATTGAAACGCTGCTGTGCATTGAGAATGGCAGTAAGCAACTTAATGGTACAAAGCGTTCAGTAACAAATTTTCCTCTTATATTGATGTTTTTAACTATTGGATATAATTGTCAAAGTATCTGGCCTATAGACCTGAGACTTTGTTGTGTCATGACTCACTGCAACAATCTCTAAAAAATTGGGTTGTGTTTTATGGCGCAAGGTCCAAAATTGGACATGCTGCGCCAACTAAAAAATTGGAGTTGGATGAGTTCTGGTGCAGTTCGACAAACGTTCTCCCTTTTTGTAGGTACTATTATAACAGTTCAAGAATGTGTGGATCTGTTATCATGTATTTTACTTTTCATGGAAAGAGGATTAATAAAAATGTCCACCCCTTAAAATTTGTATCTCTACTGACAAGTTCCATGCTGTTATGATAAAGTCTTTTACAGAACTTCAAAATGAGTCACCTTATTGCATCCATTATACAACCCATCGTTATTGAACAACAGGTGAAATGTGTTTATCTATATTATTCCTTATTGATGTAAATGTATTCATAAACGGCTCCCTAATAGAATTCAAACGTCAGTTGACTGTACTACTTAATATACTGCTATGATCCATTGCTGTGCCCATTTGCTGTTTTAAATCTTTCTTATCTGAGTACATAGTTGTATAAAAGTTGAGTTCAACTTTTATTTTAACAGACATATATTTTCTTTCTAAGAAAAAGAATATCACAGTGCAGCCTCAATTTTAAACTTACAACATATAATTTTACACTCAAGTTCACTCGCATAAATTTTAGAGACAACCTTCATTGCAATCTTGTATGCCTGATCACCCTTTGGCATCCTAAAATAAACTTAAAGTATATTAAATATACTGAAATATCCATTAAATTCCATCTCTAATATCGATATAGTCTAGGAATCCATTTCTACGAACGAATTGATTAATATCCATGTCTACTACATATTTTCTATTTATTTGAACTATTCCTAGAAATTAAAGCAAATAAATCGAAAATATCCATGACAGAGAGCTTATTACTGAAACTAGCCCATTTTGTACATTTCGCATAGAACTTTTATAGCATGTGAATATTCAGTCGCATTTTAATTAACTAAGATTTACATTTCGTGTGGCATTTTTTTCTATATATTGCCTTCATTCATAAATCCTTACAAGTTAACATATAAAAAAAATAATTTAAATTTTTTGGTAATAAAATTTTGCAAGTTGCATTTTAATTAACTAAGATTTACATTTCGTTTGGCATTTTCGTCTATATATTGCCTTCATTCATAAATCCTTACAAGTTAACATATAAAACAAAATAATTTAAATTTATTGGTAGTAAAATATTAAACCGTATATCTTCGAATATGGCTAACAGAAAAAATTAATATAGCTTCAATATAAAAAAACAAAAAGCACTAGAATTTCATTCATATCAGAAATTACTCAAATAAATCTAAATAACCGAAAATAAATAAGATTATATGAATAAAATTATTAACACTAATAAACTACCTATAAATATGAAGCATATATTGCGCGCAACAAAATTCGTATTTATTTGAATAACTTATCAAAAAAATATCCTTTACGTGGTACAATTTTTTCAGTGAGAATTGTTAATATTTTTTTCATAGTATTAGATAAATGTTGAAACTCGAAATTCAGTTGACTTTATCTTATTTTAATCTATTATCCCCTAACATCATCTTACTAAAAATGGGTAAAAGTGAAAGAAAGATAATTTACTTACGTAATGTACCTATTAAAGATAAAAGAGAGAGGTTTTATTTTATAATCTAAGACACTAACTTATAATCTCATAAGGATAAAAGGATTATAATGAAAAAATAGATCAAATGTAAAAAGATAGATCTTCCTAATATCAGATTATCTTAAGATATTCTCGTTTCTTTTAAAATCTCTTTATTTCTGAGAAACATTTCGTAAAAATTAGAGAAATAAAAGCTTTGCAAGATAGAAAGAAATTGTCTACTAAAATTTATAAGTTAATAAATGTAATAATCTTTTCAAATACATTTCAAATTGGATAACATCCATTATTAAATGCTTCCAAAAATCGTTTTCGAAGGAAAATATTTCTATGAATGAAATGCATTCGACTTATATATATGAAATGTATTTTCTCTCAATGAAATTAGAAAATTGGTTGACACCGTAGTAAAGAATTCTCTAATTTTTTATTGTAAATTCTTTTAATAATTCTTTAAATAAAAAATATCTGTTACTACGCATTTATTTATTATGCTGACTTATTCATTTTTTATGTACTTATCTGTTACAATACTTCATTTAACTGTGAGATTAAGTTTATTTTAAACGAATGCTCAGATCTCAAAGAAAGTTAATTATAATTATAGAGTAATAATAACATCAATTTGTTTATTTTTTAAGTTTGTAAATTTCTTAAAAGATAAAAGACTTCTTATCTTTATGTCCAACAGTTTTGATATTTTAATCACATTACATTAAATTATTCTATTTTTAGTATATGTGAAATAATATGTGTAAGATGCTTAAAAAACGCACTTTAAGATGTGTAAATTTGAATTTTTAACCTAACTCTGAAATAATGCTACAAAAAAGTTAAGTAATTATTTTTGCAATGTTAACATTTATAAAATATAATTATACATTTCCTATGACAAATAAATGAAACAAAATTTAAAAATCAGCCATCAATATTTTATATGGACATAAGAGTATCTAAATAGAGAAATTAATGAGATATTTCCTGTAAAATAAATATTAGCAAAATTCCAAAAATATTATAAATATCTCGTTATCCTGATTTGATGCTTGTAAAATGTATTACTAAAATAGCTTTTTTTTCTGATTATGTTACACACACAATTCTCAAAATTTTAATATTTTTACTTATAAAATTATATAACAAATATTATCAAAATAGGGGAAATAGCTATATAGTCATCCCTTTTCCATGTATCATTGTTTTGGTGAATAAACTAGATTTTTCTTTAAAATTATTCATTCCTTTTATTTTTACTTTTTTAAATGCTTTCTAAATACTCAATTAGAAACAAATTTGATTATAAAAATACTTTTCTAATCGAAAATTGTTTCTAAATCAAATAATTTATCAAGATATATTAAAGGTGATATATTAATAATCAATTATACTTATATATATGTTGTACATCAGCTTAGGAATGGAAATTTTCAAAATTCCCTCTTCATCTAAATTTTAAGCAATAAAGAAGTGATTAGGTTGATGCCTGGGATGCATTAATATCTTAACTGTTGCACAAAACTTTTTATCATCAAGCTGTGATAAATTATTATGCATACATTTCTTCAGTATGATTAGTAATTTTGAATTTTCTTCGTCCAGATGATTTTGTCGATTTCATTAGATAACCACTTTCACTGTGGAAATATCGTATCATCTCGCTTTAAGAAACGTCACAAAAGGAAAAATGTAAGAATTAATTTAGATTAAATTAGTAGTCAACACACAAAATTCAGCATTTAAGCATTTTTGATAATTTATTTTTAAAATAAATTCGCATTGTCTTAACATTAATATAAGATAAAATGTAAATTCTTTTTACATTTTTTAATTAAACTTGTGACTGCATGATCTATGATCTCTGGTCTTTGACTCAACAACGCATAGGCTTGGATGTTTCTAATAGTTTGGAATTTACGTTAAATTCACAGTCCTTGTCTAATTAGCCATCGTATATAAAAAGTGACCACTGAGCTGTAAACAAACCAACCTTTCACATTTTTCATCTGTCTTATGGCTATAACAATCGACAATAATTTGACATTGAAATACTCACATCCCTTTTATATTATAGCAAAATTAATACTGTCTCATATTTTTACAAGTTGTACGTCTTTAACACTTAGAAAGAATAACATTAGATATTTTACTTAGATACTATTACATTAAAAAAATAAATAAAATTGATTTAGAATAGATTAGTGCAAAATTTTTCTTTTACAATTTAACTATTAAAATTTTCCTTTTAATACATTTGAAAGACAATAAATTCAGTGTTAATAAGAAACAAATGTAAGATATGCATTTGACTTTTTCTGAAAATTACTCATAAAAGTAAAAATTATGCGTAATTTTCAGAAAAAGTGCTTTTTTTCGGAAAAAAGAAAAGGAAACATTATTTTAACGTTACCAGTTTTAAGAATAAATTAATCATCATATTCCTTTGTCGAGAACCTACAACTACCCATTAATCTGGGAAAAATCGGACATTTTAATAAATGAATAATTTTTTTAATGTTCGGGAGTAACTTTATTTCTCAACTATTTTTTTATTTTAAGTATTTTACCTTATTTTTCAATTTTCAGTGTCTAATTTTTATTTATAAAATTTTATTTATGTTTATGAAATATTAGCCTAATAAAGTTAAATACAATCACTTGTATGATTCTCCATATGATAAAATTATTTTTTGAATTATTCATTAACACATAAATATGTTTACAAGTTGATCAATACTTTTCATCATGGGCTCTATTTATTTTCAATTATAGGCATTAATGAATATAACAAAAGAATTTATTTAAGCTTTTTCAATGAAATGCGTTTACATACCATCTAGATTTTTCTTGAATAATATCATATCTATTTTATATAAAAAAAAATAATGTAATTTATGTATATCTTTAGAAACATAATTCGGAATTAATGAATATGAACGTATAATTTAACCATTAAATAAAATGAAAATAAATATATATGGCTATATTTAACATGAAAATATGTGAATAAAATTCCATCAATCGCATTTAATTTATACTTTATTTTTCTATTATTTTGTAAAACATTAATGCTTAATTAATTACAAATAAATATTTTCTATTACTTTGTAAAATACAAATTCCTAATTTCCAACTAATAAATATTTTTATAATAAACTTAAATTTTTTCTTGTTTCTAACAGATTACCTCAATATAAATTGATATTTTGTTTAAAAAATATCATATATATTTCTAGTATTAAATATTTAACATTATATCCACTTTCATTAAACATTGAAATTCGGCTGTCATAAATTAATAAATATTTAAACAAACTAAAAAGTTTTAATGCTGTGCCTCGTAACTTCAACAGGATAAACATTTTAAACAACATTAATCAATATATATTTAATAAATGAAAAATTAGTGAAAATTAATAAAATTAGTGATTATAAAATATTAGTGAATCATATATAATAAATGTATGATTCACTTCTTAATTTCATATTAATCCATACAAATGCTAACTTATTGCTTGGAAAAAGAAACTAGAAACCCTGTTAGCAACAGGCAGGTATTTATCATTCTACGTGTAATACAATAGTTAAAGCGCGCAAAAACTTTTTTTCCGCTTTTATCGGCCAGAGAAGCAATAAATTGCACTTTTTTTTTCTTTTCCTTCTTTTTGTACCAACAAATCCAGATAGCACAAAGAGTGAGTACTAGTGATAGGAGTGATTCCAAGAGAAAAACAGGTAAAAAAAAAAAAAAAGGAAAGATAGTTCCAGGTTTCATGCGCCCCAGGTAGTGATGTTGGACCCTGATATTTTTATCGCAATTTTCCTGACCGAAAATATATGCATATGAAAAAAAATGTAATCTTACGGTATTTGGTGTTCGCCGATAACATGCTCCCAGGGGATTTTTGTCCCGCAATTTATCTTCCATTACTGTTTGGCCGTCTTTTTCGAAAAGAAAAAAAATTGTGTCGCGATACGCCGTTGAACCGAGCCGTGACTTACGCCAAAGCCCTTAATAGAGTGTGGAGGATGCATAAATATGTTCCGCATCAAACAGTGCCAAAAAAATAAAAGAACGCAGCAAGAGATGTAAGCGTTTGCTCTCATCTAAAATGTATGCGAGATGATTGCAAAGATAGGGAAAAGACGAAAATCTCACCAAGTTTTCTCCTCATTCAACTGTAAGTAAGACGTGATGGGTAGTTTAAACACCTGCTGATGCACTCTTAAAATATTTCGAGACCTCTTATGCTTCACTAAAAATTATTCCTTCTCTTCGGAAAAGATAGAAAAAGTTAATCCCTAGGAAAACAAAACTCTAACGAGAAAATGAATGGATACACAAAATGTTCATTAGAGAAAACTTAATTGAAAATTCCTGAATAAGCATTTTAAAATTTATGGGCTTAATAATTAGTAAATTATGTTTAATTTTTACTAAAAGAAAATTAAGGAAATAAACAGAATATATTTTAAAACTATCATTAGGTAGGATTATTTATAAATCGCTATATAGAAAAACAAAAATGTAAAATTAGAATTAAACTACTTTCTGAAATCTCTTTTATTCAAAACTTTCATTTTTTTTCGCTAAGACTCACAAAAGATGTATGCTTGTTGACACAAATTTAAAATTTCCATCAAATTATTCATGTTATTTTTATTATTTTTATTCAAAGCGAGCATAATACTTTAGATTTTCTTGTATTTTGGTTATTTAAATACTATTATGTTATTTCTGATTCATCGACGTTCTGGAAAATTTATATTTATTTCCAACACAGAAACAAATGAATCACTCACTCCCAATAAATTAATTGGAATTGATATAAATATTGTTTAAAAGAAACTATAATGAGTTTGATTTACTTAAATGTGTATTGACTAATTAACTATTATTAACAAAAATGGATACACAGAAAAATTTTCATTGCCCTTTATTTATTATATGGAAATATTTAAGTCGAAAAGTATACAAAAATTGTCTTCAAGAATGAGTGATTAAAATTAATTACATCACTGGACAATTTCAAAGTATGTCATACTTATGTTTTCTTTGAAATAGTGGTCGGTAGAATTCATAAATCTGCATTATTAGATAAATACTTATATTCAATTTTAAATATCTTCAGAAGTATTTTGATATAATATTTAAAATATTTTAATATTTGGAGCTGTAAGGGATGCCGTTGCCAGTGGACTTGAAGAATTAGAAAAATAAAAATTGTGCTTTTTATCCAAACAGCTTTTCCTCAGATATTTAAGAAACTACCACTGTTCTTAAATTTTTAATTTCATTGCTAACGCGAAAAATTTATGGAAAACTTCATTGCTTTTTTATGTATTTTCTTACATTATTCTAGTTTTATAGATAACAATTATTTCCAATAAACATATATTTTAAAATTACATCAAATAAGATTTGTTCATTCTTTTTAAATGATTCTTTTGTAAATAAACCTGCTTATAAACTGTTAAATTATTATACCCGAATTTATAAAAGCAACTTTTTTTGAGTAAAAATATCTTCAAGTAAACTTAACTATAAAAATGTCAGCTTATTGACGAAGATAATAGACTTTATAGGTAAACCAAAAGTTAAAATGACAGTTTCTAAGAATTCAGAGAAGCCACCGCTTTATGTACATAAAAGGCATCACACAAATGAAAATTTTACTCAAAACCTTCATCATTCTAGTTTATGAGATATTTAGCAGAAGACTTTCATCCAACATTTCAATAAAGGGAAATTCGTTGTCTGATTTGAAGAATTCAACCGCATTTCATTTACAATCAGAAACAAAATAGTGTGAGAAAAATGGCATACCAATATTTTGAATAAGATCATCTCCCACGTCTAAGAAAAATGATAAGAATTCAGTTAAGGTTTATACAGACATACCATGATATTCATTAACTTATCATCTTGTATGAAATAACTGTATATGTAGTTATACCATTTATTGCAACCAAATGTTAGAAGTATTATTATGTTAATATAAGATGGTATAATTCAAGACAGTAAATTTACTTTTGTAGTTACTCACTTTGTTTAATCATGGTCCATTGCTCATAAAGATAAAATTTTTTAAACAAAATTAATTTTATGCTTATACCAAGATGTTAAAAAACCTCGAAATGAAGTAATGGCTGAGTAGTCATACTTCTGGCCTTCTTTTCAACAATGCATACGTTAGTTTACCACCTGATGAACGCTTGCAGTGATTCAGAATCCACTAAAAACTGTCCTGATCTGTCTAAAAAGTTCTGGTCAAATTATCCCTCATGTGTGTGATAATTGTATACATTAATCACATTTAAGTTCTTTTTATTGTGGCAAAGGACTATATACAGTGAGAAAATGAACTAAATAATCTTGATTAGCATAATTAACAAATACCATTATAATTGAATAAGCAACTACCTTAAAGTACAAATAAACTTGTTTAAAATCAGCCTCAACACCTTATAAAATGCAAATTAATTATTAAAAATACGAAAACTTATATTCCATTCGCAAATCTGTGAGTGAATTTTATTAAAAAATGTACATGATACTATAAATAAATTTATTTTAGGTTTGTATCATCACATTTTTATAATTAGTAAAAGAATCAGTTACTACTGCACTTTCTAAAAGTACATTTTAATTCAAATTAGAAGCTTATTTTTGAATAAATGAGAAAATGAGATCAAATAAATAATGACGCTGATGAGGGGGTAAATGCTAAAGTTTCAATTCTAAATCAAATATTTAATAAATTCTCAATTTTCATCAAAAAATTTTAAAACTGTAAATCAAATATTTAATATGATTTTTAAGCTGTCAACTTTGGTAATAAAATTCCAAAAAGTTTTATTTCAAATTCCGTAATACATTGATAAAATATTTTAAGAAATTTTTTATTACATTATTTGCTATAATTTAAATAATTATACGATGTCTTTATGAATAAAAATAATGCTTTAAATTTTACTTTAAATAAATTTCACTAGCAAAATGTTTTTAAATATAAGTTTGTGGAAGAAGAAACCCATTATTTTTACGTGAATTTTATTTACATGTTCTTGATTAGACTTTGTGCAAATGACTTCAAAACTGTTTGGTGGGTAATTTTAAGTT
This sequence comes from Latrodectus geometricus, assembly GCA_026290005.1. Taxonomy (NCBI): domain Eukaryota; kingdom Metazoa; phylum Arthropoda; class Arachnida; order Araneae; family Theridiidae; genus Latrodectus; species Latrodectus geometricus. The sequence continues at coordinate 356,903 of JAPDSC010009154.1, read as the reverse complement.
TCTAAACTTGCTAACATGATGCTCAACTTCCAACATTTTTGTGATTTTATCGATATTTTTAACGATGTGGGCCTACTTATGGGAGGTGCATCCTTAATATCAAATATGCCGGATTGGAATCGATGGAACCAAACTTACATGGAATTGGCTGTTACAGTATCGGGGACATTCCCGATTTTCAACTGCTTGGCTTGTATTTTCGCCTTTATCAAAGAAAAACTGTGAATGTATTGCATTTTGTCGACTTACATTTTTAACACCCTGTAGAAGAGGAAGTGATGGCTCCTTTTCTGTACCTTATAACTGAATGGACCAAATAAAAAAAAACAGCAAAGAAACTTTTAGTGTGAAATCTGATCTTTGCAACAAGCATAAATTTGAAATTGTATGATTGATGCTGAACAAGATATTGAATACTACGGTCATCGATCAAAAAAAAATTATGTATTTCTTCTTCCACAGCCTACTATATTACATTTAAATGTTTAAGAAATAAAATTAATTTGAAAACAAAAATATATTTAGCATAACCTAAACAACAATATATTAAAAAATAAACATGTGTAATAAATAAACAACAATGGAAAATTTCTATTGTGTTAGACACGAGAAAATGCGTTAAAGGGATTAAAGATTTTAATTTTATTATTCTAAAATAAAATTTTTTTGAAATTTTAATCTACTATTTTATGTGAGGTGATATCAAAATTTCTAATTACTCAAAATTTCTAAATAAAAATTTATTACATACCTGACATATGTCTTGCAGCATCTTCAAATCATACAAACAAGAAATGTTTTATTTTTACACGTTAAATTGTCAATATTTTAACCAACTAAATTTAAAACTGATAATATTCATGTGAATGTCATATTGTACATTATTATAACTTAAATTATTCCAATAACCAAGTCATTCATAAAACAGTCAACAATTCTATATTTCGCTCACATGTCTAACTGATTCATGAAACATTAACAATTTTGTGGTATTTCCATTTTTATTCAAGTGTGAAATTAATATTATACTCATAATGTACAAAAAGTTTCATAAAACTTTTATGAGCAAATAAACGGGTATACCTACTTTTTCTAGTCTCTTAGACGTTTGAGTTTTCTCTAGAATCTGGTTTTTATTCTTCAAATTAAAGTAATAATTTTTTTTCATTAAACGTCAATAACGTTTGCTCTCAGTTCCTTTTAAATTTGCTTGAAAGTAAAGAATTTTTGAATAATTTGAGAACAAAACTTTGACATGAATTTTAATGGCTTTTAAAAACTTAAAAAAGCAACAAAGCAGAAAATGATGTAGATTATTTCTGTACAAACAAAACGCCCGGAAATGTTTTACTTTATAATATTTATATTGATTCCACACGTAATAATGTTAACGACAGAAAATTATCATATAAATAATCATGAAAAAAAATCTAAAATTATGACCTATATAAGAGCACATGAAAAATTTAAAAATATTATAAATCTTGTATAAAAAAAATTTACTGCAAACATTTGTACATTAAAAATCCTTTCTTTTTATGTCGGCCTTACTTTTGTTAATTAATATTAAATACTGCATAATACTTACAGTTAATTATTATGCGACTGAAAAAGATACTTTGAAAAGTATCTTTTTAAAGAGAACTTTTTAGGTAGCCAAAAAAGTGCTTTGCTCTCTTTTTTGGCTACCTATTTCAAACGAATAAAAGTGCTAAACATAGCCACCTACTTCGGAATTTTGAGCCAGTGTCAAGTGATAAGGTCGACAACTGCGATGGTTCCTTTCTTTCTAAGTCATGCCACATCAGTAGGACATTATATTGTTTAGAATTATCAATGTAATACCTTTTCGAGCACATTATCTTTAATTGAGTAGGTATTGAATTCGTTACGACCCGTTTCAATATCAGTCTATCACAGACCTCTGTCAAAAAAAAGGAACACCACTAATAATAATGAACATCCAAAATAATAGCATATTTAGATTTCAAGTTTTAATTCAATGTTATTTTATAGAGCTTATTTTACAAAAGTATTTACAAATTTTTGCAACACACTAACACTAGGAAAGTTTTGAACAATATATATGTCTTAATTTTAGCATAAGAGCCAGATTAAAAAAAATTACAGATCATTTTGATTTCACTAAAAAATTTAATATTTGAAGATGTATTCAAAAAATATTTGATAATAAGTCGGATAAAAATGTTTATTAGCAGAGAAAATCATAAAGAACAGCTCCTTATCATTGGTTTTCTAATCATTAATTTTCTTTTTCAAAACAACCTTAATCAATTTGTAGCGAGCAATCCTTGTCATCTCCGTTTAAAATTTCACGAAGTAAAAAGCGTTGCTTCTCTTTCTCCTAATAAACTTGTCAACTCAAACATATGTAATCCTATTAAGTCTGTGTTAGTTATCTCTAAACAGAGAAAATGCAAAAAAAAAGGGTTACGGTGTTTACTTAAATCTTATTTATTTTGATTTTTTTTTATTTTTCTTATCTTCCGCATTCCATCCGTGCATAATCAAATTCAAATATTGAGTTCGGTAAACTTTACATGGTCGTATACTAAATTTCAAAAGTATTTCTCAATTGTAAGAAAATAATATTATTTTTACACTTTCGAGAGAATTATTTTTTAAAGTTTTAAATAAGGATTAACCTGATTTCTGCGTTCTTAATAAGAAGAGAAAGCAAATAAAAGTTGTTATTTGATATCTGTGAGAGTCGGCGCCAGAATTCATTGCTAACGAATAAGTAGTCTTCGGAAAATTGAAATAAGAAATGAAAGATAAGATAATAAACCTTAACATATCATTATTTTCATATATCTTTATCCCTTGAAAACATAATAATATTTTTATATCTTTGGATGTTCTCCAACTAGTTCTCTTATGTGAACTATTTTATTATTATATGTCTCTAAGATAATAAAATCAACTTTTTATAATAACAACTCTTATTTGGAGCAAAGATTTTCTCGTCTTATTAGAGTATATTGAAGCGAATGCAGTATATGATTTTTATAAATAATAAATGCCTAATTAGTACGATATACATATGCAGCAAAATAGCATCAAACAACGAAAGTTTTATTGGAATAATAATTTCAACTATTTCTTTCTGTTTTTCGCCGCTTCTAAAAATTATTAAAATCCTTTTTCTCCTTTCACGAAACTTCTCTTTGATAAATTTCGGTTCATTTTGAAGATCGCTTCGTAAAACCTTTAAATTGATTAATATAAGTATATTTAATTTTTTATGAAACCATATAACTAAAATCAGATTTTAATAAGAGTTTTGATAAAAGAAAAATGCATATAGCGTTTCTCTTTATTATTTTCATATAGAATTTATACATTTACTCCAAGGCATTATAGTGATGAATATGAGTATTTTTCTCTCAAATTTGATCCATCACTAACATCTTACAGCTTCAATAGTTATGTGATCATAATAGTAAATTGAAAACAATAAATCTTAATCACAGAATAATAAAGAAACTTAAAGTTCTAATCCAGTTCTGTTGTAAAATAAGATTCTAATTTCCATATTGAAATCTTTTAACTGTAGGTCCCGGTCTAATTGGCCCTGGTGTCCAAAAAATAATCGCTGTGTGACAACCAAACCAATTCCTATTGTAATAGTAGAATTTGTGCCCAAGATAAATGACAAAATTAATTATCAAATTGAGAGTCATAATTCACACCTTTTCCTTGATTTGTATTTTATCAAAGGAGATTAACATTGTCATCGTAATGATGACAAAGCCTTGTTTCGAAGAAAATGATTTCCAGCCATTCCTTCTAAAGGTGTCTTTTTATTGATAGTTCAAAAAAACATAATTTATCAATGAGAATACGCTTCAACATGTTTTCTTTTTTTGGTTAGTTACTTAATGTGTGTGTGTTCTAAGAAAAACTACAAGTAAGCGTGTTAAAAGGTGTTAAACCCTTTATTTATCAAACAATTTTCAGTACCACATAATAAAATCATATTCAAATTATGTTACTAATTTAATTCTGTTTGATTTTTTACCAAACATTCAATATTTTGGAACCCCAATATCGTATATGAAATTAAAATGTTGTTGTGTAACTTAAAATACGATTTTATATGATAATGCTTAAAAGTACGACGATTAGAAAAGGATTAAAATCTATAACATAACTTCTCTTGATATAAGAAATTTAAAAATGGTCAACTTTCTGATAGAAACGTGAAAAGGATATATTCAAAAGCTTTGCCTCCTTTGCTTACTAATGAATAGAGCAGTCACATTCATATTCTCTCTAAAATTCATATGCTAATGTCTCTCTCCATTCATTATTAAATGTGGTTGCATGAATCAATTGGTTACTTAGCATTTTTCGGCCTCGGAATCTTTTCCAATATTTACATGAATGACTTCCTATACTCACTTATTCAAGAGGTAAATAATGAACGAATAGAAAGTGCTTTCACCTCATCGCAAATAAAGTAAATAATAGCAGTAATATTTTAAATACCGACGAAACACTCAAATAACTTGTCTAAAAAATTAAAGGTGATGTTTCATGACCTCTAAATATAGCAATAAATGAAACTATAAATAGTATATATGCACATTTTTGATGTATTTTATTATTTATTCTTGCTCTGGTGTTGTAGAATATCGCTGAAAACAAAACGCTTTAAGCATGTTATATGCTTCCTTAGACCTCTTGAAAATAACTCCTGACTTCGGTTCAACAGTTCGTGGGTTAAAATCGTACATTTGACTTGGATGTTTGTTGTGGTTTAGAATACACTTTAAGAGGCAGGTTCTTGTCTAATTAGTCCTCGTGTGAAGAAAATGATCGTTGAGCGTCATACAAACCAAACCAACTTGAAAATAATTTTATAGATTAAGATGAACAACAAACTTAAGAAGAAACAAATAGAAGTTATGTGTTGTTTCAATTGTAGATTGTTTTACAAATACTTTTAAACTAAATGTGTCTGTATTTAATTATGAAAATATTTGCATATAATAAATTATATAGATATGGATAATTTACTCTAATCAATAATTTCATTCTCGTAGCAATAGACATAGACTTTTTTGAGTATTAAATTATTTTTTAGTTAGAAGTGTCGAAGTGATAAAAAGAAAAAGAATTTGAGAGAGAAGAGTATAATACTTAAAATTGTCTTCAATTACAAATAGTCTCTAAATATTCAATTCTGGATTCTTTTCATTCTAGTTCCATTGAATTTCCCACTAGTAAAATATAGGTAAAGGCGAAAACGCCTTTACCTATATATATATATACATTTGCTAAAGAGGGCAGAAACAATATTTTTTTAAAAATTGAAAAATATAATAAATATCATTATTTTTAAAAACAATTCCTCTACCCTATGAGAATGTAGAAAGAGAATGGAATCAAATGCCATAATGTTTTTTCTACGCCTAGTAGTAATGTATAGATAACAATTTTAAAAAGTAGAAAAAAATTATTCACTTTGTTTTTGAAGCAAGAAAAATTCTGAATAAGAATGTCACATCACTTAAATTAATTACATCACGGCATAAGCAATTTTTCGGTGACCTTAAACCAGCTTTGCTTATGTCTTAAATCAATGACAAACGCTGTAATCAAAACTTTGAAAGAAAATTTAAGTTTAATTTTAATTTAGACAGAGAGAGGTGTTCTCATATGTTGAGTTTCATTATTTAAATGCTTTCATTTATATATACATATACACAAATTGCTGAAAAAAATAAACTTCTATAATCTTTTGGAATCTACTTTATAGGGGTTGTAAAGCATTTTAAATAATATCTAGAGAGTGGAAGCAGATAATCCCTTTTCCTTACTATATGACTTTAATATTTCCAATTCAACAAGGCACTGTCTATCATTTTGGGCTTAATGTTTAAAAAAAGGAGAAGAGTGTCATTGTTCTTCGTAAATAAGAAACGAAAGATAAGTTTCTTCATCGCTGCATTTTCCACGAGCATTATTCTTTGGCAATTTCGAGGCGTAAAGTTTTGAAATTCTAAACGCTAAAGTATGCATGTGAATGACTTTTATCTGAAAGACTGAAATATGAAGCATCAAAAGGTTGAAGTTTTTACATGATTCTAGACATTTTTACTCACATTTTGATTTCACGACATACCAGGTTTTTCTTTCAAAAATTATAATAAAACTTTTTTCCTCAGATAAGACTGGCATTTTGTTTCAAGAAAGTTGGCATGAATCTAAGGAAATACGATTGTAAAATTCTGCCTACCCGATTTATATTCTGTTTTTCCGTATATTTCAAAGATTTCCATTTTCTCTTCTCTCGTAAGCGGCATATTAGAGAACTCTGTTGCTGTATTATATACCACGCCGTTCCATTTATATTTTGTGCCGGAGTTTTGTTCCCAAATCTTGTACTATATTACTTCTTCCATTCTTTTGTTGCATTTGCTCTGGTCTTTCTGTCGCTCTCTGCTATTTTAATATCCTTATACCGACTCCCTACTTTCCAATAACGCGTATGAGATGCACGAGAACTCTTTCGTTATTACTTATTCCTCTACCCTTAGGTAGTGAGATGTCGGCAATAGACGACAAAAAGAAAAGGAAGACCAGTTTCTGCAAAAAAGCACCAATGCTCTATGAAAGGAACATGAAATAAAACATGCTTGTTGGATTCTGAAGGAAATGAAAGTACATGCAATGGCACTTGTAAAAAGAGAACTCTTCTAAACTTTTGCAGCACAACAGATTTTATTTCTCAGCCTTAAGAGTTGTGAGTTACAAAAAAAGTCATGTATTAAGAAGAGTACGCTCTCCCCGTAGAAGAAGTGCTGTAAGTGAACGAAATAAAGGCTCTCGAAAGAAATCAAAAATTCAAACTCAAGATAAGATTCAAAATTTAATCATTTCCCTCTTAAAATTTGAAACTTTTTCAAGGAAATAAATGCGAAATGTTGAGCTAAGACTGAAGAATCATATTTGCGAGAATATCGATTTAAAAAAAAAAGTAAAAGGTTTTACTAGAAAAAGTATTGAATAATTGATTATATATTGGTAGAACCTATTTTCAGTTCTCTTCTCTCAAACTGTTTTTATTTACTATGTTACAGGTAAATTGTTTCAAAAAGAATGGAAAGAGAAATGAGAAGAACTATAAATAATATAAATTACGAAAGTAGAAAAATATAAATTTTCCTACTTTATTTTATACTATAAATCTGACTTCATATTATAAATCAAATTTACAACAAAATGTTATTTAAAATAAATTTACAAACCAAATTCACTGCTTGATATTAGAAAAGAAATACAATTCTAAAAGCTCTTTATATTTCATAAAGCTATTATTTTAAAACAACATTATATATATATAGATAGATAGATAATGTTATTGTAAAATATATATATATAATAGCTTTATATATATATATATATATATATATATATATATATATATAAAATACGAGAAATTTATAACTGGTATGCAAAACTTAAGCAACAGTATAAATTTGAAACAGATAACCATGAAATTGCAAAAAAGAAGTTCTTCCAATCAGTACAATGAACACGCAATTCAGTAGAAAGGTCAGGTGCATGCAAATGTCTGGAATAAAACGTCACAGGCAACGTGATCTTTTGCAAAACGCGTGAAATCGGCACTTGCAGTTCAAGACTATAATAAAAGGAATAGGGGAGATGCAATAAAAGACATTCGCTGGTATTGCTAAATAGTTCTCCCGAGAAATATGACTAGAAGAAATTACCTAGTAGACTTCACGCATGGAAAAATAATCGGAAATCTGAAAGAAAAGCATAGTCCAACGAGTATAAAGGGTACAGAATTAAATAAAAGTTTAGTTTTTCACGCTTGTAAAGCCTACCAAACAATGGGTAACAATATTAAAAAGGTTCGTGGTGGTCACTGAAGAAAAATAACTGCAGTGGATGATCAATATATTGCCCTACAAGCGAAAAGAGCCCGAAATTAGTCCGCAAACATAATTCTAAGTACAGAAACGGTGTAACAACTGTCGCGGTTTGCATTGTCTTGGCGCCTTCACAAAGATGGCCTATTTGCCCGCCGTCCTAAACGTTGGATCTCTATAAAGTTGTTCAAAGATGCGGCAGCTTAGAGTGATGCAAGGATCGCAAAGCGGTTCAAGGACCTTTCATCAATGAAGACATGTTCATTTTATGGAGGAGAGTCGTTTCAGTGCCACAAATGACTCTCAACGTAAGTTGCTTTGGAGAGAAGTCGAGATTCACTTCATCATAGCATTAAGAAAAGACACCTTTTTGGTAGTCCTGGAATTCTCTTCTCGGGAGACATTATGCTGAACGGGTGGACTGAGCTTCTCGTGCATTCGACAGAAGTAAGCGGAGATAGCTATTGTAAGGAGTTTATTCCCATATTCGCCTGTTCCGAGATACCATTGGAGCAGACTTGTTTTATACAGAAGAAAATGCATGACTACACCGAACTCTTGTTGTCCACCTGATACTGGATAAAGAAAATATTCCTCGAATGGGTCTACAAATGAAAGTCTGGAATATTGTCATTTATTGTCATTTGTATATAAATGCATTAAAGTATACTTAATAATTACCATTTGATTCACAATAATTCCAATTTCCATACAATCAGAGCTATTTCCATCTAATTTAACTTGATTTATTAAATTTAAGTGTTTGGTTAGGCAAAATAGAGTTTAGTTCTCATAATTAATGACAATTTAAAACATTTAATTAGTTCGCTAAATCATACTAGAGCAGCTCATTGACTTATTGTTTGAAGCTCAAAATAAAATTTTTGAAATAAAATTGTCAGGCACTAGACGCATGGATCATTGGATAACAGGAAAGATTAGGTAATGGTTTACCTTCAATCTGTACATTGTGGTTTATGCTGTTCGTAAATAATATCTTTTCCTTATAAGATCCCTCTTCTGCGTAATTAACATAAGAATTCCTCTTTTTTAATTCGTTTTGAAGACAAAGGATACTTTTCAGGATGAATTTTTCCAAAAATAACTGAAAACATTTAATATAGCTTAAAAGAAATAATGTTTCTTGTGATAGTCTTAGACAAGCAAAAACAATGTCTTCACTTTCAATTTTAGTAAAACTGTCTTTAGAATTGAGCAATAAAAAATATATCAATTGAACAGAAAAAGGTAATTTTATAGTCAATAAAACTTATTAAAATTGATTTATTATCTCAAATTAATAAAAATCATGTTATTGTAAAATATGATTTTGCGCCATGATACACTTTTGAAAAACAAATTCTTTATATTAACCTGAAAATCACTGAAATTATATTTTCTTAACTTATTGAAATTTGAATTATTTGAAACCATTTTACATAATATTTTTCAAATACTTATAAAACTTAAGTCAACTGTCAGTTTGTTTTGTCTGTAATTAAAAGTCATATTGGATTAACAAAAATATTTTGTTTTAAACTAAGCTCAATTTTTCAACTATAGCCTGTTGAAAATATTATCAATTGTCTAATTAATATGTGTGCTTGCTTTGTCTGCTTATTAATTATTATTCAGACTATTTAGGCCCGATTTTTTCTTAATATTCCTGTCAATTTTTATTTGCATACTTGAAAATAGATATAAATATAGCAAGTACAGAGTGCCATCTATTATGAAAAATTAAATATTAAAAATGAAAGAATTTATATTTTATTCATGAATATTTTGAATGAAAATACAAGATAAATATTTTTCAAAAATTCAACATAAATGTAATACTTAAAATAAAAAAAAAAACAGTTTTGACCCACTTTGCTTTTTAGAAATATATTAAAAGGAATCCTAAACTTTTTTAAAAAAATGTCAGAATTATTTAAATATAATATGTGAAATGTTTAAAAACATATTAATAATTATCTTAAGCTAAGATTTTTCATTTTAAAAGCTTTTCATGCAACAGAAACATTCACAATGGTATCTTTTTGATTAACTTTTACCCATTCAAAGGAATTTTTTGGGGTTTCAATCATTTTTTAATTTATGTACTTTTTGCGTGTTGCAATATTCAAACTCTACTTCGTCTTTTATCTAGTTCAAGAAAACAGAACCTATATTCAGCGACAAAGGTTTTAAAAAATATGCCAGAATATTAAAAAGGTTTTTTTCATACTTCTCACTAAACGCTGATTGGGGGAGAGAATGTGTAAGGCGAAAAGCACAACCAGACAAAACATTTATCTTTTCTGCAGCTAACATATTCCTCTTGGACTCGGATGCTTTTTCACACGAGGTTTACAAAATGTATCTTTCACATTGCGTGACTTCATTTAAAATGATGCGAATGAGAAACGAAATAACTCGTTAGAAGTTACTTTTCATAGAACTCTAGAAAGCTCCTTTTTTATTCTACGAGTTATTTTGTTTTCTATACAAATTACAAATCATAAATATTCCTCTTAACATCTTTTCTTTAGAAATACCAGAGAGAGCCTTTCAAGAATCTTTTCTAATTTAAAAGTTTTAAATTACTTCTCGAGACTTCATTAACAGAAAAATTATCTTTGAAGTAAAATTACTGTAAAAGTTTGATAAATTATAAAGCCTCTTTTGTTATTAAAATATTTATAATAAAGGCGCAACATTTCAACGAAAAAACAAACTATGCCAAAAGACTTACGCAGCTTAAAAACAAACTTTCATTATTTTGAGACAATAATATAACTTTAAGCTGAGTATAGGATATAATTAAATGTACTTTCTTCTTAAAAGTAATGTTAAATAGCTTTGGCAAAATCATTGCAAAAAACAATGTTAATTTTTATGCAAAATATGAGACAAATATTATTAACTCTAATGTTCATCAAATTTTTCCTTAATTATGTTTCTTCTTATGTTTAATTTATTTTTTATTTATTATGTTACATTAAATGGTTATATAACATCGACAGTAGCAGCCTAATTACCATAAAAATATATGAATATTTGCTTTTAAAATATTGTTTAAAATGTCATTGTCTTATATAAAAAATATAATCAGAATATTATAATTATATATTAACATAACAATTATACTATAAAAATTTACATACTTATGAAAATTATGGCCAATAATATGTATTAAGCCAAAATAACTAAGCAGATGAGTTATTTCTTGCTTATTTATACTCAATAACTTTTATAAAAACTGTGAATTGAATAATAAAAATTATTTGAATTCCATAACAGACTTATTATTCTACGAAAGATTGACAAAAAGTTACAGCAATGGATAACAATTTCATCTATTTTTTACTAGATAAAAATATTGTAATACGAAAAAAGAATTTTTTCTGTTTGTATAAATATATGACATCATAAAAAACTGAAGTATCACTCAAATACATGGCAATGGCTTCAATTGGAAAGTTTTATTCAGAATGAAAGCAGTTGGCCAACCAAAAGTCATAAATATTTTTGTTGGAATAAATAATAGTAAAAATAATATAATAAATAATATAAGTACATATTATTCAAATCCCACTTTCAGATTTTTATTTCCATTCGGACAGCAAATTTGTGAATTTTGTTTTGTAAACATATGAAAACACTGCTTTTTTAAGCAGAATGCTTATGAACAACCAGCATATCTTATTATTATTCGAAATCATACTTTCTGTATGATGTTGAGGAAATAAGTGCACTCTTTTAGCCAAAAAAATTTTCTTTCATTTTCTTTTGTATTTATCAGAAACTAGAAAGTGATACCATGATAAAGCTCTTGTATGATATCGTCTTGGGAATGAAAGAATTGTTAGTTTCCTAAAAAAAATTTCTTTGTTTATACATTTGGAAAATATTTGTAGACATTTGAGCATTTCTACCATAAACGCTTTTCCCCATTTATCTGTTTGAAAAATCAGATGTATTAGCTCCTTATTTGTGAAAATATCATTGGGATGGATGCCAAATTACTTATAGAAACAGAAATGATATTCAAGACTTGACAAGCCTTTTTACGATGTTTCGGTGTAATTATCAATACTTGGAGTTAGTAATTTTGATAATTAAAATTTCTTAGTTTCATGTGAATGTCTTTTTGATTACATAGTATAATACTAAAATAATTAATAGTAAACTAAACCAGTAAATTGAAATATTTTTGCTTAGAAATTTTTACTTGTTGAAATCGAAATAATAACTGAAATAAAATACTTACCTCAATTTCTTTTTATGATAAACACACAAAGTTTTATTACACTGTCTAGTTATAGCAGAATAAAAATTGATTGAATATTTAAATTCAAGAAATGTGAAAACATCATTGCTAAACTTTTGTTTTATTTTTAAAGAAAGCTTGAACAAATATTGCCAAAACCTGCTTCAGTTCAAGATATGTTAAAATCATATCAATCCAAGATATGCTAAAATCATTATAATAAAACGGGGCCTATATTTACAAAACATTTTATATAGAAGAAAAAGAAAGTAACAAATAACCTGATTGATTTTATCATAATATATATTTTTCATCTACTTCTTCGACTGAGCTTGTGGTTCAGTGACAAAAGGCAAGCATATACAAAGATATTTTTAATTAAGCTTTCTATACGCGTAAGAGTGTTACAGAATTAAATCTAAATTTATTATGTAATAAGCTAATTATAATGTTGCTTTAAGCTATCCTACAGATAAATTTAAAGCTATTTCACATTTATGGCTTACAAAACTTATTTTAAAGCGTCATGAGATCTTTCACTTAAAAGGTACTTTGGAAAAATTACCCTTTATTATAAAAGCATATCTCTTCTTTTTATGTCAGTCTGAATAGTTGTCCTAGTAAATTAGCGTCAGTTCTTAACCTATAGAAATATTTAACCCATAATTCTTAATAATTACTTTGGGAAATTTATTGAAGCAGTAAGAAAAAATGTTTCCGAGCGTTCAAAAAGGGAATTTCCACTACGCGCTTAAACTCTCTCCAAACAGCAAGTTTCCTGGATTAGTTAGAAATCCAGATTTATTGCACTCATTATGACACTCTAAGCCTTAAATTAACTTATTTTGGATACTATACAAACTTGAGTGAAATGACAAAAAATGTCTTTCTGTTTCAATGTTAAGTTTTACTGATCTGTGTAAATGACGATTTTGTATGAGTTTATATAGATTAGTTTCATAAAAAAAGAAAGCGATTTGTTAAATGTATTTTTCTTCTGTATTTTTGAAAATACCATAAGAATGACGATTATTTTTTAATATGGATTCTTAATCACCTTAGAAAATTAATCTCTTAAATATGCAGATATTTCTTATAAAAATAGAATTAACTTTTCAATAGAAGTCCTTTCCTTTTTTGCTGATTCAAACTTAATACTTTATTTATTCGTTCTTCAAGATTTTAAAATTTAATATCTAATTTTTGTTGAAGTTAAGAGCCACTAACAATAATTAGATAAAACTATTCAATACAAATAGGAAAAATGTAAAAAAAGGGAAAATATTATATTTTATAAACATATACATTAAGATTTGTGGTTGATATCTTATTCTAAAGATGCACACATAACTAACTATCTTATATATTAATTATACAATTTTAAATTAATAAATAATCCTATTTAACATTTTTAAGACTATAAATTATAGAAAACTTTTCTAATTTTTTTGTTTTATAAATTCATATTTATTTTTTTATACTATGCATTTTTTATCTAATTAACTATTTATCTCACTCACAAAAATATCAAAATATCATAAAAATATCCAAAAAGGAAGAAAAATTTCAAAATAATTTTCCACGTGAATGGAATTAAACTTTAATAAGAGAATATCAAACAATAAAAAAGTAAACTAACATTAATTCTCCAAAGTATGGTTCAGTTTTATTTATTTTATATTTATTTCTAAAATGCTTGTACTTGCTCTTGTTAATTATCTAAATATAACAAATTCTTCATAAGTTAAGTATGATTTAATTGATAAAAAATGGATAATAATTTAGCATTAAAAATTGATTATAAAGAATTAATTATATTTAAATTCTGAAGCCGAGACAGTGCTCATTGCTAGCAACTAATTGAGATAAATTAATCATATTTGATTAATTATTAATCCTGTATCAATAAAATATGATTAATTTATTTAAATAAATTACGAGCAATGGATACTGTATCTGCTGCAAAATTTAACCTAATATCAAATACAAGGAAATATAACATTTGAACGTTATAAAATATCTTATTGAGGTTCCAGTTGGTCATGTTTCTAAACTTAAAAATCTTTATCTTTTACGCAGAAAGAGAAGATAAAAAAATAACAATCTTCTACCACTTTAGCTGAATTTATTTTCCTTTCTCAAATAATCTCGGCGCCTTTAGATCAACTCAAGGAAATGTTCAGAAAAACTCAACAGTATTTTTTCCTTTTTTCCTCATCTTATCATTTATTTGAGGTTTCTGTTGCGTTATTATTGTCGGTTTTGCTGTAAAAATATTCTAAGTAAAAAATATGTTTCAAAGCTCAAGCTAACAAAACTTTTCAAGCAATAGAACAACCATCCAAACAACAGATTTTCAAAGAGTGGGTTTCATTGTAATTTTAGTTACTTCTGATTTCAACGCCCAATCAGTGTCGAGTTAAAGTTGAAAGAAAATAAATCAAGGTTTGTCCTTTTTTAGATCTCAAGTAATCTTTGTCAAGTTTATATTAGAAGTCAGAAATGAAATTTCTAAAAAAGCTTTTTGAGAATTTTGAGGGCTTAGATATTTTAAAAAACGATGCTACTCTTAATCTCATTTCTAGGATATATGTAGAAAGCTAATATTTACAAACAACTTGATAATGACTATAAAAATTTCAAAATATAAAACATTTCCTTTAAAAATTTCCATTAGAAATCCTTATAAGTTATATATATATTTGAGTAAATATATTAATATATCTAATAGGAATGTAATTTTTCTACTGTATAAGTTACAAAGTTCACACATATATTAATATATAATTAGCAATTTTAAACATTTAATTATACAAAAAGAAAGCATTAAAACTAATTAAACAATTACCAACACAGCCAACTTTATCAGGGGTGTTAACTAGAATGACAAGAAGCATGGTTTTTCAGCTAATGACACAAGGAGAACTTCATTTTTATAAGCAAACCTATACTTGCAAAACAGTGTTAGATAAAACTCATTGAATTGTTATTCTGTAGGAGAGTGATACGTATTATAAGAAAATGAAATAAATGTTTATATATTACTCGCCTAAATAATAATAACTTAATTATTTGTTAAATGCAATTTAACAGGCAGAACTGGGCTTATAAAAAGGAATAAAAGCGTGTATTTATCATTTACAGAAGAACCACTTAAAACATGAAGTTTTCCTAAGAAATTTGAAAATGTTATTCAGTGTGTGAAATTAATCTGTTAAATACCATTAATTCTACTTTGCAGCAATCTTTTATTACTTTCGATATTAATTTATTACTATATATTTAGTATATAGTAATGAGTTATTAAGGATTTAAAATAAAGGAACAAATTAAGGATTTAATCGTTATTAATTTCAGTTATTAAGGATTTAAAATTCAACAATTAATTTTTGAAGCATGGAACATTTTTTAAGCTTATTTTAATTACATGGTTTGGAATTCACTTCTATTTATTTGACTACACTAAAATCTAATACATCTTTGACAGTTGTGTTTTGTGTGTCCGTGTTTATTTGATCACTTTTCCTACTTTTCTCATATTTCTCATTTACTTTCTTTTGTATTTGTGTGTTTTCAAGATGTTATGGTATAACATTTACATACACGTCTTGTTCCATTAGTAGAAAAACTATGCATTCGTGCCTCCAAAGCCAACATCCCTGATGAAACTGTTTGTTTCATTTGTACTTATCATAATGCTGTGTGACTTTTTGTATAATTAAATATTTGAATTTCTATTTGTATAGTAAATACATGAATTTTGTAGCTTATATTTTGGTAATTATAATTCAGGCTGCTTCCACGCTACATGAACTGCTATATTTTTCCTTATATATTTGTGCATTTACTTATTTATTCTTATATTTTAAGTGATACTAACTGAATGCATCCACTTCGATGCATTCCGTTAAACACAACTGCTTAAATGAACTTATAGTTGTTTAAATAGTTGAGCTTATGATGAATGAGTTGACATCTCATTCATCAAATACTTAGTTAGTTTATATTTTACCAAAAAAACCTTAACCTTGCCATTTCGGTTTTTTTTAAAAAAAAATAAAGAAAATACTTGCAACAGATTTTTTTCTACATAGCATAAAGAAATAAATTAAAACCCACAAAATAAGAAACAATCGTTTCTAACTGAAGATTTTGCTTTTACGTGAAAGAATAAGCAGTTTTTTATGTGTTAAGGTGAACCAATTCAACAGATAAAGTGTACACATTACTCATCACATTTTAAGTTCTAGTTTAGTTACGAGCAGAAAAGATAAACATCAAATTAAATCTATGAAACAAAAGTAAAACCTGCTATATTTTTGTTTTCTGTACTAAAATAAGCGAAATAGCGAAGAATTAAAATAATCAAATCTGATTGAAACATCAATTCAAATTTAAAAATTTGAAACTCTGTAGTTTAATATTAAAATGTCTACACGTGGCAAGTTAGTTTCATTAAAAATATCTTAAAATTCTTCTGTAAAAAGTGAACTCACCTTCGAAGTAGACAGTAAAAATAAAACTTTTATGAAAAGTCTAAATAAAATTGTTATTTTTATTTTGAGAAAGAATATGCTGCGGGAGTGTACAAAGAAGAGGGGTTCCGATTATATAATTTTCCTTGCTCACATTAGTTAAGCACAGGGGATAATTTTAAAAGTAGAAAAAGTCCTTTTTTAAAGCAAGAAAATTGCTGGAGCGGAATGTTATATTTTTTAAATTAATTCTCTCAAGCCATAAGAACTTTACAGATAATTTAAATCAGTATTTATAATGTTTTAAATTAATTGTAAACTCAATGATCAAAATTTTGAAATGAAGCATATTTTTTATTTTATGTTAGCCACAGATCAAAATCCATAGAGGTTTTTGCATCCATTCTGTGTCGACACTCTCAATTGAAACCTGAACAAAATTCAGGGGGCAAATAGAAAAAGGATTTATACTTAAAGATTAATGTTCTTCGAAATATATATGTAAATAAACTTACTTACATACATACATATTATAAAAGTGGTTAGTAATTTATGATTCTTTAAATAACTTAACAAAATTACAAATGAATACATAAAAAGTGTTACATAAAAATATAGTGCATTAATTAGATTCATTTTCATTTTTTATATTATATAAAAGTAAATAAAATATGAATATATATCCAATATATTCCACTTATTATGCACAATATCATTTTTTAAAAATTAATTCATTGTTTAAAAACGTTCTTCATTTGAATGTGAAATGGAATGCTTTACATTTGGTATTTTAGTGAGTGGAATTTCCCCTTGTAATTGAAAATGGGATACATCGCAATACGCGAGTATAAACATTTAATAAAATATTAGTTATTGGAGAATAAATAATCATTAAATCATCATAATTTCCATGTGCCCTTGATCTTTGCCAATCAAAAGTTTTCATATTTAGCAAGTCATAGTTACCAGTAAATGCTTCAATAAAGCTAGAAGAATTAAATAAGAAACTTAGTGCTTTTAATTTCAAAGAATTATATATTGTGTTACATAAAAATACTATTTTATTAAAGGATCTTACAAATAAATTGATAAAGCTATTTAAATAATTGAAACTGAAAAATTTAGTAGCAGTTAAATCGGAGACACAAGCTGTAAATCCAGTCAATTACAGTACATCTAAATATATAACATCTCAATTATAGTACATATAAAGTAAATGATCTACTCTAACTGCTATTTTTGATTTACTTAACTAAAACAAGTTGATTTTCCAAGTAAATTCTGTAAAAGTATTCTTATAAAAGTATTTTTATTTTGTTTTGAATCAAATTTACATTAGATACAGAAGGACATCGCTTATTTTGATGTAAAAACGTTTAATGCAAGGGATGTTCTTTACGACATGTTACCAGCACGCTCGCCACTTATTCCGAAACAAAATTTGCATAAAAATTTTAAGATGAAGATGATTATCAAAAAGCTAAACGTCAGTGAATAAAAATAATTATATTGTAATTAATAAACGTTATAATATAATTCCAGATATCAATTTTTTAATATAAAAATATATATACTGATAGTACGAGATAGTTTTTGTTAAGTTTCATTGGTATTGGATTTTCGTCAAATTCAAAACTTCAGGTGGAGTTTTGAATTTGACGATGATGTTTTCAATTAATTCCTCATCTTTTTATTTTGTTTACTCATAAATATATTTTCAAAGGTGAATATTCTTTTATAACAAGTAATAGTAATGTAAACTCTTTTCAAAATGAAGTGTTACGTTCCATTGAAAATATTCTGAATTTTAAATTCATTTAATAATACTTTTATTTTTTATCATGAAATATTATGTCAAGTAATTCCTCGTCTTTATTTTTGTGTTTATTATAAAGAGGAGATTATTTTAACCTTATTAGCTAGAGCAACTATGACCGAAATATTACTGACATTAAGCATTTCAAGGGCGTCAGTGTTTAAAATCATACCAAATTAACCACAGGTACAAGATAGGCAAAGCAAAATAGTGAGAGAAGAAAAAGATGGGGGGAAGAGTCAGACTGATTTTTCAGTGGTTTGTTGTATCTGGAAAGAAAAAGCAGCTGCACCCAAAGTGACCACAAATAAATTAGCATTTAGGTTCTCAAGTTCCAATGATTACAGTAAGTAAACAGCTTAATAGACGAAATATTTATGGTAAAGCAATAACTCCCTAGCCACTTGTTACAGTTATTAATTACAAACGCTGTCAACAGAAGTCGAACGTAACCTGGTTGATTGATCAATGAAAGACAGTTATTTAGTCATATGAGTTGTTTTACAAACCTTTCTTCACAAGTTGATGGGGGCACGTTTGAAGAACAACGATACAAACGTTGATCATGAGTGTCTGGCAAGTATAGAGGTGGGATGTCATGTTAAGGAAAGATGTACTATAGTTCTCTTCTGACCCGATAGTAAACTTTAAAGTAAAGATTATTAGAAAAAAGAATAGAAAAGTTTTAGTTATGTGACCAGGTACATTCTATAATTCTGCTAGAAGATGGTATTTTTATATATGCAATGAAACTTGCTCAACAAGGGTTTGTTTGATGAACACGAGAATAAAGTAAAACATATATCTTGGCCCTCCCAGTTTCACGACCACAACAAGTTTTTTTCCTATGCATGTACTAATGGATAATTTATTGTTTAGTCAGATCAGTGTATTGTGTGTGCGCTAAATCCTTCAATAGATATTTTCTTCAACTAACAAAAATTAAATTGGCAACAGATTTTTAATTTGGTAATTCTATAAAAATATATCATTTTAAGAATTTGTAAGCAATACTTTATTGAAAATGCCTTTAATTAATTGTGATATCAGATTAAGTACACACTATCAACAGAAATTTGAAAAACAATTTTTTATATCATCAACTAAAAACGTGCAGAAAAAATAATTATTACAAAAACAAGAAAATGTTCAGAAACAAGTATAATAAGATACATTTCAATTACAATATATTCAAGTGGTCAACATTCCCCGGGATAATTCTAGTGGAACAATCTTTTATATATAATTGTAAAATATCATTCAATCAGAAATTTAAAATTGTTTCTACAGAGCACAATTTAACATAACTTACTTCGAAAATATATGCCAATTATGATCCATAATAAAATATATATAGACTATAATTCTCTTATTCAGAAAATCAAATGAATATTTCTTTTTCAATTATTTAATAAAATATGAACGAAATGGATAGATCCTGAGAAATCAGTACCCAGAACAACCACCTCTGGCAGTAATAACAGCAGTTATACGCCTGGGCACTGAGTCAAACAGAGATTGGATTGCATGTACAGGTACAGATGCCCATGCAGCTTCAACACGATGCCACAGTTCATCAACCGTAATGACTGGTGTTTGGTGACGAGCCAGTCGCTCGGCAACCATTGACCAGACGTTTTCTATTGGTGAAAGATCTGGAGAACGTGCTGGCCAGGGCAAAAGTCGAACATGTTCCGTATCAAGGGAGGTCCATACAATACCGGCAACATGCGGTCGGGCATTATCCTGCTGAAACGTAGGGTTTCGCAGGGCTAGAATAAAGAGTAGAGCCACGGGTCGTAACACACCAGAAATGTAACGTGCACATTTTAAAGCACCGTCAATGCGAACAAGAGGTGACCGAGACGTGTATCCAATGGCACCCCATACCATCACGCCAGGTGATGGGCCAGTATGACGATGACGAATGCACGCTGCCAGTGTGCGTTCACTACGATGCCGCCAAACACGGATGCGACCATCATGATGCAGTACACAGAACCTGGATTCATCTGAAAAGATGACGTCTCGCCCTTCGTGCACCCAGGTTCGTCATTGATCATACCATTGAAGGCGCTCTTGTCTATGACGCAGTGTCAAGGGAAGCCGCAGCCATGGTCTCCGAGCTGAGAGTCCATGCTGCTGCAAACGTCGTCGAACTGTTCGTGCAGACACTTGTTGTCTTCCAAACGACCCTGTTTCTTGACTCACGGCTCGTGACGTGGTTGCACGATCCATTACGGCCATGCGGATAATATGCCTGTCTACTCGGCTGCTAGTGATAGGTGGCCGTTGAGATCCCGCATGGCGTTCCGTATTACCGTCCTGAACCCATCGATTCCATATTCTGCAAACAGTCATTGGATCTCGATCGACGCGAGCAGCAATAAATACTACGATAAGATAAACCGCAATCCTTGTACGCTACAATTCGACCTTTATCAAAGTCAGAAACGTGCTGGTATTGCATTTCTCCTTCTTACACGAGGCATCACAACAACTTTTCACCAGGCAACAACGTTCAAATGCAATTTGTGTATTAGGAACCGGCTGAACTATTTCCTCATTTAAACACAAGGTAGGTGTCGCTACTGGCGCCTGCTTTGTCTGAATGCGCTGAAAAGCTAATCATTAGCATATCACAGCACTTTCTTCCTTTCGTATAAATTTCACGTCTGTAGCATGTCGCCTTCTTGGTGTAGCAATTTTTATGCCCAGTAGTGTATTATTCCTTTGTTTCCAAAAGAAATATCTTTACATTCTTTCAGAAATGGTAACTTTCGAGAAATAAAGAAATCAGTAATAAAATAGTAAAATAAAAAAAAATAAACGGGTTGTAAAAATGTCTGAGCTTATATAAAACTTTATAGAAAAAAATTTTCATGAAATCTGGGGGTGACGTTTTTATTTCTTTGTCAGCCTTTAATATTAAGATTAATGAATTCAAAATATTTTTGACTTTTAAAAATGTTGTAGAAACAACTAATAAATACTTAGATTGGGGGCTTAATAAATCAGTAACATCAATGAGCTAAATGTAAAACCTTATGCATCCCATAAATATTGCTAACGAATACAAAAATTTGATCTCCAGAAGATCTGTTAATAAAAAAACAATATCTAAGGTAACAACCAAATAATAATTTTATCAGAAATATTTTAGCTACGTTATAAATATGGCACCTTTCACTGTATTGTATGTATTGATAAAGCTAAATATGTGTTGTAAAGGGTGAAATAAGAAAATGTATTATGATAAAAATTGATGGTGACTTGTTATGAAGATATGTGTGTTTCTCAAAAAATCACATTTGTGATCATAAATCAAATGTATTTCCAAAACATACATTATGGATGAAATATGTCATTAAACTTTAGACTAATAGAAAATAATCTCAGTTTAAGTAAAAATTTAATTATAATATTTAGTTAAATTTAATTAAATTTTTTACATGTGTGTGGTGGATTTCAAAATACCTAACTACAAACTTTGCTTGTTATATATACATTACGCTATCAATTTGTTGCAATAAATTTGAATGAAATTTATATGGTTTTAATAGTCTACTTAACCGACATCATGAAGAAATCTTTTATCTCTTTTTATGTAAATAAAAATAGTTCACACACAGCTATAAAAGTTTTAAATTTCGTTACATAAATGAAATTATAAAAAATATGTCTTAAATTAGGAAAAAAAGTATTCCAAATATGTTCTCTATGGCAGGTATGGATGTCATTATGACATCCATACCTGCCAAATAATGATAATTGATGAGATGCTTTAGAATATGAAAAGAATAATTAATAACTTGTTATTAAAGCTCTGTATTTTCCTAAATCTATAAAGATTCAAAAAGTGCACTAAACTACTTTACATAATGAAATCGCATATTAAAATTCTAGCCTATTTTATATTCAGTTCATTAAAGGATTAATCTCCTACAAACTTCATCTTTTCAAAAAAATTAAGAATTTTTTCAAATATTTGAGTTTTTTAAGAAGAAAATATTTATATCATTATTTTAGCATTCTACTTCAATTGGAACAGCATTAATTGATTCAAAATCAGTTAATTAAATAATATTATTTAATTTTATTTCCTTAGAAATCGTTTCATATAAATTTCTCATTCTTATAAGAGCTTTTAAATTTAATTTTTTTTTCGAAGTTCATGAACAATGAGAATGAAAAACGTTCGAAACATCAAGATATAATTTATGTATTAAAGATTCGAACACTGTAATTCTTATAATAACAAAAATGTGTATGCTCCACATACAAAAATAAGTTTTATAATTTTAAAGTTTTATAATTAAAAAGTTTTAATTTAAATTAAAAAAGTTTTATAAATTTAAATTAAAACTTTTTGAGGTATAGATGGAAAATGTTACGCAAAAGAGGAACGTTGAGAAAATAAGTTGTTCATTGATTATGCATAAATACATACAGAATGTTACAAAAACAAAAAAATTTAATTATTATTTCATTAAAGAATAAAGCAATGAAATATGTATAAAAATACATGATATGAATTGTAGGCGTAGAACCAATCTAAAAATTAGAGTAAAAGGTTAATTATAACTATGTTCCAACATTTTGACCAAAATCGAGAGAATCAAAAAAATCAAATATCACAATATGATTCCCATCGTAGTGTTATTTTATGGGATCAACAGCATCATATTATCCTTTCAGAGTTTATTTTTACAGTTGTTCAATTAATCGTTAATTTTATGGAACTAGAATTTTCACCAAATGTTAAATTAAAAGCTGTACTTTATTTAAAGTTACGATGTCATTTAAAATATATTTATCGACTTTATACAGAAGCTATTATTGATTTCTGAATCAATTTGAATATCAGTATTTCATGTTATAAAGTGCATTTATAATTCTTGTATTTAGATAACGAGTTTCACACATAAAAGTTTTTTGATGTCATTTGTAATTAATGCAGTTATTGAAATAATTTAAATAAATATTATCAAGAAAGCACAGTTTTTATATCAGCTTAGAAATAAAAGAAAAATCATGGTCTCTCAAAGCACAAAGAATGATGGAAAAAATTTAAACCAAAATCCTATCAGCATGAGCATTCAACGGATTTCGTCTGTTACTGGCGCAAAATACGCAAAAACCTATAAGCCAATAGAAGAAAGGGAAGCTTTTCGCATTTTCCTCGAAGCAAAATGCGAAAAGCAAAATGTTAAAACAAAAAAGAAGAAAACGGAAAAAAAGCAGTAGTCTATCTTGTTCGCCCGAGAAACGTTCAAAAGCTTGTTATGAAGGCCATAAAAATTGGCTTTTTTCACCCTTTTTTCTCTTTTAAAAAATAATAATAACTTACATTTTTCTCGAACTTTCCGAGCATCAAATTGGTTGTGGTTACTGTCGCGCAAGAAATGACAAATAAAAACATTATTTTTGTTTCATGTTCCCTTTATGGAAAAGTTCGAGATCAGTTGAGGGCTCTCACAGCAAAGTGGGAAAGGAGAAATAATTTGAATATCTCTGCTGGGAAGAAGTTGCAAATAACTTTTTTAAAATGATTCGTAACTTTATCAAAAGAACAAGAAAAAAACTAGTTACAATACTATAAGAATATGTTAGCTAACTTAAAACATAAAAAAATATGAAAGCACACACACACACACACATGGTTATTAGTATGCTCGTTTAATACAAACTATTACAACTATTTCTAATTGCTAAAGTATATGATTCGAAAGGATAATATTTTTTGTATTATGCAAATGGAAAATCATGTTTTAAAAAGACAAATAAAAATAGCAAGCATTTGAAAATTTTTATCTTAAATATTAGTTTGGGGAAAAATTTATCCATTATTTTTTCGGTAGACGTCTGTCGTGATCGCTATCTCGTGAGGTATCTATTAAACAATTTCAAATTTATGCTCATTAGAAAGGTGACATTTGACACTAAAATATTCTCTTGCGGTTTTTTGTTTGATTAATTCAGTTACGAGTACAAGGTTTTAAAAATAGAAGACAACAAACAGAAAATTCGATACATTTTAGTTTTTCTTTCATAATGGCGAAAATGCTAACCAGGTGGCTAAAATTGTGAAAGGTGTTTATCGTCCTATATATGACTGTAACAACCAGTTACGCACAATTTTGGTTTCGTCGATTCCGTTTGGGTATTTGGATACTAAAGATGCACCTCGCATGGATACAACATCGTCGAGAATGTCTATAAAATATCAAAAATTATCAAACTTGACAGCATGTCAGCAGTCGTAGCTTTGCACAAGACCTAAAAATATACATGAAAGCTGTTTTAAACTATTTTACAAAGCGAATCTGAAAGAAGTTACAAAAATTTCACGTAAAAATAAAGTATTTCTTTTTCCCCAACCTAATATTAGTTGTTTTTATTTTCTTTAAATTAAAATTTCCTTATGAAACTGAAAGTAGGAATTAATAAAATCTACCTGAAAGCGAAATATAAAAAAAAATCCACATCATACAAGGATGTAAGCTTGTTTCCTCTCTTATATACTGAAACTAAAATTAACTTTGTATTGTTACACAAATTTCAATTAATCATAACAAATTTATAAAAAATTTTAATTTTAATACTATTGATGAAATGTCAGATAAACATTTGATGATATTAAAATACAAATGTGTGTGTTTATGTATTTTTGAATTTGTGCAATTCCTTTATTTAATCATTGAGTTTTTTTTCCCACCTCAGATTAACAAATTTATGTTTTGATTTTATAGCTCGTTTAACAAAACTTGAAAATCTTTTTTGCTAGAAAAAATGGATAGGTACAGAATTTTATTGAAGGTTCGTGTCCTTTTGTTAAGTTTAATGTAACTACAGGATATCTAGTGGACAGTATTGATGTCTCAAGAAAGAAAGTATAGGAAATCCCAAGGATGTATAAAATGCCAATGAAATGTATACATAGGAAAAATAAATATTTTTGTTGCTCAAAAGTAAACAACCAAGAGATTATGTTTTTCAACCTATCATACATATAGTCTTTTATTCAGAAAATACTTAAAATTGTTATAAGTCTGTAATTTTAAATCTAAATTACAGAATGTTATTTTTCTGGAAAACAAAAAACAACATTAATGACACAAGAGAAAAGCAGGAAAAATTTCTATTGCTGATCATGAGGAATTTGGTTAATAAAAGATTAAATAAACAATTCTGTTATTACTCAAAAGAGATATAAGATTTTTTATAAAAATATACAATACCTTAATTTATAAGTCGTCTTTGAGATGGTTATCATTAAGAAACGTTTCAAATATTTTGCATCGCTTCAAGAATTATTTCTCATTCAGGTCTATAATAGAAAATATTCAATGTTGCTTTATCAATAACAACGCCTACGTTAACAACCTTTTCATTTAAAATTTGTATAGCAATGTAATTCGTGAATTCTTTTTAAAACGACATATAAGCAATCCTGCAAAGTATAAAGAAAGCAACTAAAACGTTAATCATAAATTATCTCTAAAAAAACAATCCAAGGTACAAGAATTCCACAAATTGATTACAGGATCCCAATACGATAAATTTAAAAGTGTTGTACAAAAAGATATTTTCAGATAAATTGCAACATTTTCTGGGGTGAAGTTGTTAGTACCACGCATAATCCTCAACATGGAAGACTAGTCTCCTGATATAATCCTCAGGGGCAGGATATACGGCTATACCCCCAGACACTGAGTACTACTTTCAGACATTTTTTACGACTTGTAAGAGCTGCTTTCGGAGTATTCTCTCATACTTGATCCAAACAAATGCCTATTAATTACGTCAGAAAAACGATATAAATAAGCAATACTCCATTAAAACAGGAAATTTAGGAAAAGATCTGTACTAAATTACAGCTGCTTAAATATTGTGAATTCTGATCTCATAGACTTCTGTGAAGAAACTTTTCAACTAAAAGGCAAAAAACCATTAAAATTTGAGGATTCTCAAAAGGCAGAAAAGAAAATTAGATGATTTGAAAGGCAAAATTGTCCATAGCAATCTAATAGCCTTATGAAAAATCACACCAAATTAATCAGCTATACACCAAGGTTTCACAAACTATGAGCTCATATAACAAGAAAAGTAATAAAATTGAGTAGGGCGGTGAGTTCCCTACACGTCTCCAAAATTTGCCACACGTAACACAATCATAAATTACAATAGCTCACAAAGTGAAACATAATGTTCGAATATTAATGAATGCTCTCACTAAAACATATACGACTTTGTGTTGACAAATAACAAAGAAAACATCTAATAAGTTAATCATTAATTATGTCTAAAAATAAAAGTTAATTCAAAAGTATAAAGACTCCACAAATTGACTACAGGACATCAAAACGATAAATTCAGACGCATTGTACAAAAAATCTTCTCTAATTAATCAAAATGTTACGCTGAAGCTCCTCCTCATTACTGCATAATCAAATACTACAGCAAATTAATTAGCTACAAACTGAGATTTCACAAATTACGTATTCGGATAACAAAACTTGTAAGGAAAAAATTCAGTGGGGCAAGGATTTCCATAATGAACCCCGTACCCTTAGCATATATGACGTTATTATTAGATGAAATACACTGCTGGTCACCATAAATGCAACACGCTGAAGGAAGCATGCAAATAACATAAAATTTACAACATGCATTAGCGGAAATGAGATACCCAAATGATTAGAGCTTCAGAACAGACGCACATTACCCGCACCTGTTGCGAAACTTAAAAGCGCTATTGAAGCCTTGAAGATTTCGACGGTTTCAAGATCGGCAATTGTGTTTTTCTTGTGGTTTTTTAAAAAAAATTATCAATTATGCCTCGTAGAAAATAGCGATCATTTTTTGATCGAGTATCCAAGTTCGAAAAAGGAAGGATAATGGTCTACTGAAATTGTAGATTATCTTTCCGGGAAATCGGTATTCGTGTGGGACAAAACCAAGCAACTGTAATGCTTATAAGTGATCACTGGATGCAGGAAGGTACGACGGGCCGATGTGATCCATCCCATCTACCTCATTGCACCACTTTCCTTGAAGACAGGCAAATTGTGCTCATGGCAGTGACGGATCTCTCAGCTACATCACGAACCATAGCAAAGCACATTTAGTCTATAACGTATCATCCAGTGTCTGCGCGTATCATTCGATGTCGTTTACAGCAGAGTGGTCCGTCCGTAAGTCGTCCGTTGCTTCATCTACCCTTAACGCAGAACCACAGATATATCTGCCGCCAATGGTGAGATGAAAGAAGGATGTGGATGGCAGTATGGAATGAAATTATCTTTACTGACGAGTCACGCTTTTATCTGGAGAGAGAATGATGAACAGCTGCGTTATGCACCATCACACTGTTCTTCACCGGGTATTACGGTATGGGGTGGTATTGGATATCATTTTCGCACTCTTCTAGTACGCATTGCCAGTACTTTAAACAGCCAGAGCTACATCTCCGAGGTATTGGAGCCAATTGTTTTTCCTTACCTTCAGGGCTTGCCCACAGCCATATTTCAACAGGATAATGCACGACCACACGTGGTACGCATTGTCCAAGTGTTCTTCGTCAATCGGGAGATTAAATTGCTTCCTTGGCGAGCTCGCTCTTTGGATTTTTCGCGGATAGAAAACACGTGGTCTATGGTTGCTCAACGATTGACCCAGATAAAATCCCCAGCTGCCACATCGGATCAACTTTGGCAAGTGTGGAAGCTATTTTATCTGCTGTACCCTAGAACACATCTAAAGTCTCTTTGAATCAATGCCGAGGCGTGTGACAGCGGTAATCTCCAACAATGGCGGCTACTCTGACAGCTGATTTTGACAGGAACGACACTTCAAAAAAGTCTATGAATTTAATCATTTAATACTAGGTCAACACATTATCAACAAAATAAATTTTTTTTGTGATATCTCTTGTCTTTTGGTGTTGCAATTTGGTAAAATGCTGCTATACCAGCTATAAAGTACAAGCTATAGCACCCCTTTCAAATTCATTTTTTTTTTTCTTTTTTATGATATATATTATAAAATCCATTGTAAAAGAGAAAAGTATATGCATAGAAGCTATATTCAATACTACTTTTCTCTTTCTGAGAACATTTTTTTATTGCTTTGTAAAATAAACTTGAAAAGTCTTATTTCGTAATAATAAAATGTCTCTAAATATGAAAATTTTTCATTTAATAAAAAATTTTCAGACCCTTTAGAAAACAATTTCTTTTCATTAAAAGCATCTTTGCTAGTTGGTGAACTTCTTTAATTTATATGTAACAATTTTAAAACACAAATTTCAGAAAATCTAAAAATTCATCAATTGTCTAAATGTATTGAGATTAATATTTCAAAAAACTAATAAATTTCTTCAAATAGTAACATGTTTAAGCATTTCAATTAAAATTTATTGTTATTATTAATTGATTGTTTATTATTGATATCATAAAAAAAAATTTCTCTGATTTGTTGAAAGTGCAAATGTTTCAAAACGAAACTTAAATTTCTCAAGGTATAAAATATTCCGTATTTATGAAAACTCATTGAAATGCACATTCTTAAAATATAAGTCAGTGCTGCCATCTAGTGTTTATATATAACAACAAATTTCAATATTTCAACAGGAAAGTTTATTCATTTTATAATCTTTAAATAAGAGAAATGGAAATAACTTGTGAAAAATTTGATACATAAATATAGGCATTCAGCACCATTTTTAACACAGAACAGCCGTGACAAATAATTATTTAATATTTATTTTTGCATATCTTTCAGAAACTCACAAACTACTAAAGTTATAAAATTATTGGCTCATAAAAATATAATCAAGAGTTCTTTCATAAATAAAAAATTACGATTCTATTTTAATTATATTTTATACATTTTAAGACATTAATAACCATAATTTACTTTAAAGAAAATAACGAATCATAAAACCAATAAAGCAAGAAAATAAAATTCAGTTCAAAACATCTGACATTTTCAAAAATTGTAATAATCTCATAAGTTCAATATTGAAAACAAGATAATAATCATATTTCCCAGTTAAATAGCTTTAATTATTCAAACCTTTTACTATACTAATTAGAGAATATTTTTAACGCGTTTATTTCTAATTTTATTTATAAAACAAGAAAGAAAATATTTTTATTAAACTAAAATCAATGTCTTGTAATCTTTCATTAAATTTTATTTTCTAGTATATACTATATAAACAAGAACATTTTTCTTGTACTATACTTTGATATAAACCATAAAAGCATATAAGTTATGTGAGAAGTTGATTACTCAAGTTAAAACATACTATTTTTGTTAATTATGGTGTGTACTAGAAGGTTTTCCGATAAAGAAATCTCTGGAGCAAAATCACCGCAACCTGCCTTCTAGATAAAAACAGAATACTTGAAATTGAATCAATACATAACAATAAACGAAAACATTGTGGTCTAAAATATCCTCTTATATTACATTCATTTTCTTATCTTTTATTTTACATTGCTAAAACATTTTAAAGAAACATATATTCAATTGAGATTATCACAATCTTAATTCAAAGCTCTAATTCGTATCGTTAAAATGTTTATAATTATGGAATCCAAATTCAGTCATTTTTTATTTTATTTAAAATAAATAATAACATTTTTATTGACGAGAAATATTTACTTAAGAAACATTTTATACGATTAATAAGCACTGAAGAGAAAATATACTTTTCAGCAGGGTAATGTCCCTGATGAAAAGTATATTATTTCAATTGGTTTTATATCAAGAATAAAATTATTAATTTTATTCTTGAAATAAAACCAATTTATTCAAATATAATTCAAATATAAAATTCAAATATAAATTTATTCCAATATAAAATGTAGAATTTTATTTCAAATACAAAATTTGTAAAGCATTTAGATACATATAATATATTATAAAATAATATCTCTGAGCAATATACATAACAATATAGTACGACGAAAATTAGGTCAAATATATATACATACTTATCAAAACTAACTATACCTCTTAGCCAGTACCATTTTTTAGAACAACAGACATTCGAACAATTCTATAAAGTATACATTCATAATCAAAAATAAAAGTCCACAAAATCATGCTGGAAATTAAAATTTGCAAAGAAGATTTTATTTGAATCATTCTCGTTTCTAAAGCTTTTTCTCCAAAATAATTTGAAAAAATCTATGATTTGAAAATAGTCGAAGATAACTCGATTCATAAATAAAACTAGTATCAAACATCAGTTAGTCTGGAATGGATAAAGAAAATAATCAGCACAAATTATAAAATGCAGTTCCCCCCCCCTAACAAAGTGTTCATATCTATCATTAAATGATGAACAGAAGACTTTCCTGTAAGTATTTGAATATGCTCATTTGAATTTCCTTTGCTTTTTTCTAGATTAAAATTGCTTGCTATACTTCAATGTATACAACAGTACCTCACCAAATGATTGGTTCTCCATTTGTTAAAACACAATATATATTACTATCATGAAAAATACTAAGTTTATTAATTTGTTAGTGTATTTAATTTACAGTAAAACATCAAATTAAACGGCTACTCACTAGCCCATACATTCTTATAAAATAAGTAATAAAATGCAAAAAGCTGGAGGAGTCTTAATTTTTATAAATGATCTCGAGATTAATGACTGATTAAAGTGCAAAAAAAAAGAGAAAAATATATAAATATATTCTAAATATTACTGTCATTATATATATATATATATATATATATATATATGAACAAATTTGATTCATTATAAAAAATATTAAAATATTTTTAGTCATCATTACGTAGTAACAGGCTGAAGATAAATTTTAACTCGTCTAGCTTCTTCTTGCGTCACTTACATTTTAAGAGAGAATAAAGATAAATTCTCTGGAAAATACTTCATATAATAATTTTCACTGTCATTGCATTTTAATTGAATGAGGTTCAACTATATTTTAAATGATAGCAAGAAAGTTGTCATATGCAAGTGTCATTTAAAGAAAGATATAAAAATTAAAAGATAAATTGACAATTTTCGACATACCAGAAAGATACATTGACTATAAAATGTAACCAATCTAATTTACGTTGCAAAAGCCTAAGACAATCATATCGCATTTGAGAAATTTATAAGTCTCCTTAATCTTATCTTCAAAAGAAGATTCTCTTCATAATTCTTCATTTATATTCTTTTGTTTGTTATTAGGTAATAAGATGAGATAATAACACAGAAGAGAAATGCATCTATTAACAAATCATGTTACTTTGATCTCCATTACGTTGTTTGATATAGTACGTATTTCCATTCTTGGGATTTGATAGTGTTAGATTCAGACATTTTAACCTGCAAATTGTTATCTTCACGACTTCCTATAAAAAAGTTTTACAACTTATATCACATATATAATCGCTCTTTTAGTCTCCAAGGCTAACATTAAAAAAACATTATCCTATAGTTATAACATAACTTCCTTAAAAAAAACGGGATTTCAAGGATTGCACTTCTTTTTCTGAAAATTTGACGCACTTTATTTCAAGAATATATATGAATGTATCTATTAGAGAGAAAAAAATGTTTTCCTCCGGGTTGCAAAAGCTTTTCCTTTCAACTGTGTGCAAAATTTACGACCAAGAATCCTTAAAACCCGTGAATTTATTGTTTAAACCTGCTTCCGATATGACATTAAGTGCTGTGTATGAAATACTGCATGCCTTATAATGATGCATTAACTTGTTAAATTATTTTCTGATAATATTTGAATTCTTGTATCTTTGAGAAATTATCCTTATTTTTATGAAAATGAAGCCTACTGCTATCTCAAGAAGTTCAATGACAATCAATAGTATATGGAAAGTTCGGGGTAGACGTCCAACTCTTCGTCGAACTTGTAAAGTGTTCATTCCACGGGATCTTAGAGAACTTGATACATTGCGATTGCCTGCTACTTATGAAGAAGACCATTTTCTTGTACAGAAACTGAAGACATTCACAAAACATAAGCTCCACCACCTAGTATTGGTAATGGTCATGGCCGTATATTTGTACTCAGGAGCTTTGCTTTTTCAGTACTTAGATTCCCAATGTACAGAGATAAACATGTTGAATATTACAGAACTCAGAGAGAATTTAACATTTCAAATATATATCGATGCGGTTGGAAAGACCGAAATTTCTGAATGGAATAAAACTATAAAAAATACACTCGAATTTTATGAGGCCAAACTTTTCGAGCACTGGGATGCAGGTTATGGTCCAAATATGATTCCACGCAAGGGAATTAGTATTGAATCATCAATATTCTTTTGCTTCACAGTGATTACAACCATTGGTAAGAATTATGATTTTTATAATTGAATTGATTATATTATTAACATAAAATATTTTACGTATATATTTTACATTAATATATAATTTGCATAAACTTGCTTAAATGAAAATAATTTGAAGGAATATAATTCAATTTTTCTGTATTTTCAAAGTACAAACATATATTTTTCTATGATATAACTAACTGGTTTAATTTATTTTATAATGAGTCTTCTACTTTCATAAAAACAAATAATTATTTTCTCAAATATTTATTTTTGCATTTATTATAAAGTTAAAAAAAAAATACATTTGTTTTTAAAAAGTGTTTACAAAAAAAAATTAATTAATATCTAATCTTTATAAAATTAATATTATCATAAATTTGTAAAACCAATATTAAATACTTACTACAAATATTTATAAAGGTAGTTTTGCTCACTAAAAATAAATAAACTGATTGCTAAACTATTAATATTTTATTTTTCATAATTTCATGAATATACATTGAAATGGACTTGTTCTTCAAGCGCCAACTAAAAATTGCATCATTACAATACGGCTACTAAATCTGTATACAAATTATATTAGATTATATTAGCATGGATTTATAAATAACTGTTTTTTCATTTTTGTAATTTATACAATATTTTTGTAATTTATACAGTATAGCTATTCAATGGACTTCTGTCATGCCGAAAAACTACTCATACTGAATTTTTATGATTGTATTTCAAATCACATATTTCAGACAACACATGATGTAGATGCTTTAATGTTAAGTTCAAAATTAAATGAATAAAATTCCAAGGGAATATTATCTTATTAATTATTCAAACTTTTACAAATGAAATTCAATAATGTTTTAAACTAGATATGATCGTTAAATTGATTCATTATAAGCTTTAGCCTTAATATTACTTAATTACATGTTCCAGAAATTTTCAATACATTAATCAATCCAAACATCATCAAGTTCAGCTGTTCGTTCGACATAAACAACCGGCTTAGTACTTTTTAACAACATATTCTTAATATTTTCAGAGATACTAGAAAAAATTTTAAATAGATTAAATTGTGTCAATAAAAATAAAACCCAAGTTCAAATTTATCTTCTCTATAATGAAAGAAAGTGTTAAATCTAAAATAACCATACTAAATTAAAATAAAATTTTAAAATTATAATTTAATAAACTGATTTATTCAAAATTATATAATGTGATAATTAAACTGATGAATTTACTATTGTTATAATAAAATGAATTATGAATTTAAAAAAAATTATTTCTTTAGTATCCCACTGCACTTTTTATTAAAAAATATAAAATAAAATTAACAGCTTATCAACTGTTTTTCTAAAACTAAAAACAGCAAAAATATGGTTTACAATAAAGTTTCTATCGTCTGTGGCCATCATTTAACCAAATAACTCCTAATAATTGTAAAAAGAAATTTAACTCTGGAAAGGTAATTCTTCAATGTATGTATCGTGGGAAAAAAAGCAAAATTTAATAAGAACAGCAAAATAAGACACAAAATAATGGGGTCTATAAATGTAATGTAATGATACTGTTGAAATTTGATACTGCTAAAAAAACTTTGATTTCAATAACGAATGCTTTTAATAGTCATAGTTATAGCTAACTACTCCTTTTAAATATATTTAAATGTTCTTTCTTATGACATGATTTTTAGTAATGCTAATATAAAACCCAATTGAATATTTTTTAAATAACAATATAATAATTATTACCTAACACATATTACGATATTACTTTTTAGCAGAAGATTATTACGTCCAAGGTTAAAATACGTCCAGTTATACCTGAATATGTACATTTATACCTGAAATAAAATATTTGTATGCATATTTCAGGTATAAATTAATATAAAAATATAATTTTCGCTCAGCAAATATAATATTTTAAAATCTGATATATTAATAGGCACAAATTCTAAAGAAAGTGATTAAATATGCAAATAATAAATACTGCTTACTTGTTTGTTCCATAGAATAGTGAAAAACCTAATATTACTGTCAGCTATAATTAAATGAAATCTAATAATATCCTTAGCTATTTTAAACTGTTAAAAATATTTCTTTTAAGAAAGAATAAATAAAGCAAAAACAATCTTACAAGTTTAATATATTTAAATTAGACTTCTAAAAATATAAAAAAATCTATAAAATGTCACAATTACTTTTCAAAATGAATTTGTTTAATATTTTGTGTTATTAAAATAAATATTAATTTGTTCTTTATATTAAAAATAACTATTAATATAAATTTCAGAATAGAAAATTGTGTTCCCTTATAAAAAATGATCTTTTCAGACATAACAATTAATAAGTATTTAAGGGAAAATTTCAGATGAATAATATGTAAAGTAAGAAGAATATATTTTTTAAATTCATATCCTGAATATTTTTATACCAGTTTAAGCTTTTTACTAAATAAAACATGTGCTGCAATTTTTATTTTCTTTAAAAATTCGAGAATGAATCATTACCTGTAAAATATGATTATTTCAAAATTAAGAATACATTTTTGCTTTGAAAACCATAAGCTACACAGTCTTTTAAATCAAAAAAGCTTTATTCATCCAGAGGAATAAATTATAAGAAACAATTTTGAAGGAATTGATTTAGAGGTTTTATTAAAATACAAAAATACAGTAAAATAAAACCTTTTACTATAAAAAGTTAAGGAATGATATTACATTTTAAAATCCATAGCATTTTCATACATATTATATGCTTCTATAATGAAAATATCAAAATCTATAAAAAGGAAAATAACAAATACATGTGTTTCATCCAAAAATTTTCTTTATTTTTAGGATATGGAAATATAGTACCATGCACTAACATGTCAAGAGGAGTTACTACTCTTTATGCGATAATAGGTGTTCCTCTGATGATTCTGGTTTTAGCAGATTTGGGGAAAATGTTTACCAAAGTCATAAAATTCATTGTCTATTACATAAAAAGGTTTTATAAGACTGGAACTTTCAGCTCAAAGAAAACAGTTATAACAGAAAATAAACCATTACAGGCAAGTATTATTTAAAATGTATTTCGATATTTTTATAATTAATCAATAAATTAAATTAACATTTAAATCTAAATCTATTGCTCTAATGTAACTCAAACAGCCTAATACAAGGAAATTTATTTGGTTGTCGCCTATCAAGAAGACAAAAATATATCTTACAATGAAAGGAAAAGTTTCTATAAATGTTGGAAACCGTTCCTACAATTCTTTTACGGAAAATTAAAATTATCATAGGTTGTTACTATGATCTAAATTTGATATTTTATAAAATAGTTTTAAAAAAATATTAAAAAATTAAAAACATTAAATATTTATTTATAGAAAACTACTAATTAATTCAAATATAACTGTCATCAAAGATTCCATATTTTATAAGAAATATCATTCAATCATCAAACTAATCAGATAAAAACAACTTGTATATTATTTATAAAAATGGGTAAACAGCAAATTATTTAATTATGTATTTTATACCATTTTCAATATCTTGTTATAACAGAAAGCTTCATTCTTGTGATTAATCTTATAGCACAGATGTTATAAAATATTGGTAAAACATTACAACTATATTTCACATAAAGCCTACATGAACTCTATCTGATTTAGCTTGACCTTGTAAGTTTCTACAAATGTAAAATAATTTGGTATCTTTAAGAAATTGAATTTCAAATAGCTCGACAATTAAGTCTACAAATATCAAGTTTATCAACATAAAAATAGCAGAAAAGTGTGGAATATTTTTATGTGCTACTACACAGCATAATATCTGAATCACCAAAGCAGTGCGAAGTTCATTAATTGCTGCTCCAACTAATGGTGATAACTAATTATCAACAGTAGTGTGTAGCCCAAACGAACCCAATCATTTTATGAAATAAATCCAAATTTAGAAAGTAAAATACTTGTAAAAAGTACATAATACTATAAAACAAAATATTTCTTGAAAAATATGATTAGTATTTAAAATTAATAACAGCAATAAGCTACAGAGAAACAGTAAAAAAATGGGTTTATTTGGTAAAGGATTTAACCGTTTCGGTAGAATTTTTACCTAATATTTTAATTCTTACGAACTGATTATTAAAATAGCTGTTTCATTGTGAATATGTGTCCAAGAAATAAATTTAATAGACTTCTCAAAATAAATAGAATTTTTAAAAGTTTAAAAAAATTATTTTTTTAATTTTTGTTAATATATTTTAGTTTGTTTTTTTTTAGACAGGCTGTTTTAAACAAAACCATGGACTATATTGTATGGTTTACTTTTCGTTCCTCCCACAGCTAAATATTAGGAAATAAAAATAGTTGAATAATTTAAATTCCCTCATCCAAACAGTGGGAACTAGTTCATCTAGTGTTCTATGTTCTTTATCTTACAATCATATCACAACTGGACTCCTAAATAATGATGTCAACAATGTTTGTCATCAATCAATATTAGGTATCGTATAAAAATTCTTCAAAATTTATTTCTATTGGTAGTTTAAGTTTACCAGTAATTAATATTTGATTCTACTATTTATGCATTAAATTAAATAAAGCATACTGTATACATAAATATTTAACTAAGAAATATATTCAGAGGATAACTTGTACAAAAGTATTACAAGTAAGGATTTTAAAGAAAAATTATTAGCCAGAGATGCTTTAAACTGACATATATAAAAAAGGAGTTTAATATATATACTAACGTAGAAGTTATCAAAATCAACTGAAGTTCAGTGTGTTTGTGTGTTCATTTATAATATTGATATGAATAATTAAACTGCAAAACGCGAAAGCAAGAACGCCATTAATTAAATGAAAACATATAGAGATAAACTGTGGGAGAATTTATGTATTATACAAGCATCCTTACTGATGGGGATTTATAATTTTCTTGTTTTTACTGCCAAAAAAAGGACAATCCCCTGAACGCACATTCTTTGACACTGCGAAGTGAACAACCTAACGGTCGAAGACCATTGTAAAGCAATTTAATATCTATCTTTTAAAATGCCTTCTAGGAGGTCTTTGCAAGGGTAAAGGACCACAGTCAAGAATCCAAAGTAAGAAGACACGGAAAACACCCAAATACTCGTACACACCCCTGCAGACGTGCATGTAAAAGGTAGAAACCAACATATATCTCCCATTGTTCAACAATGAGAGGGATTCCTGGCCATGTTACGAAAGATTTAAGGATTGATGGAAGAAACACAATCTATTTTAACACGAAGTGATATAAAGGTCCTTTTTTCAATGTATTTGCGATGCTTATGATAGGAATCTAAAAATCACTTTTACTTTCAATCGGCAGCTCTGGTCTCCACATGAAGCTCAGAGCAAATTCCTTTGATAACTTAGTGAAAGTCATGTTGTCAGCATTCTTAAAGGTAATCAAATAAAACAAAAATATTCGTTAAGTTCAAGAAACTGTTTTCGATTATTTGAAGATTACTCCAACTATCAAATTAGCCTTATAAACTATTAACACGTCAATGCAAGTCTGTACTTTTCCAAATTGTCTATTAGTATTATAAAATTAACTTGCTTCTTTAGCATCTGATAACATCCAAGAATATACATGTATTTTATTTCTACGCATGTAATGTGTTCTATAAAAAACTATTTTTCAGATTTTTTACATTAATCTTTTCTTGTACTTTGCCCAAGCAATACACAAGAAAATACACAAGCAATGTCGTGGCAACAGTAAAATAGGCGTGAAACAAAAATTCTTTGCTCCCAATCAATTCACTCCATCCTTCAATAATCCATAAAACTTAAAAAGGCTAAGTTTGAATACATCTACTCAATATATAATAAATCGAGAGAGATTTATAATAATTAAACAGATATAATAATTGTCGATCGCTACAATAATTGCACAATCTTATGTACATACAACTCCAAACACATAAATTTTACTTCTCATTTGTTTCATTTCCAATCATTTTCATTTCGTATATTTAATGAAATGAAAAGCAATGCCATGATTCTTTATCAAAATGGTTTCTAAGCTTTTAAAAAATCACAAATATGTAAACTTGGTAAAAATGTGCAGAAATAAATTGATAAAGTACGAAATTCATTTAAAATTGCATTTAAAACTGACAAAGTATTGGAAAATGACGATGCAAAAAGAAGAGCAGCAATAAATAAGAATGAAGACCATTTTTCATGCTTCCTACAAATGCACATTTATTGACATACGAAATAAATATTTGAAAGTAATTTATTTTCATTAAAATTTTTTGCCATTCCCATACATGCTAAAAACTTGTTTAACATATAAACCACTGTAATATAAATCTACTATCATAGATGTCCATTTGAATTTTTATCCAAATATAATTTAAAGAAGTCATGATAACAGTGGTTTCTCAGTTTTCAATTACATTTTAGGCTGTACTGAAATTATTTTAATCAAAAAGTGTCATTTTTCCAGATGCACTACGCCTTTCTGTTAGCATGCTTCTCGACTTAACATTCTCTAGTGGATATATACACATTAATATTTGTGAGTTGGATTATCTATCCAAATGAGATAATCCAATTCTTTCTGAGATCAATGCTCAGAAGATAGTATTTATAATGTATTTTTGGGGGGTTATTTATTTCGTTAATAGCTTATAATGTATGCTATTTTTCTGTTTATAAAATAAAATATTTTATTGTAGTTACCAATTTTCAACACAATTGATTTTTCGAAAATATTCCATCAATAAGTACTCATTTTATTACATTTATTTATTTGTAAAACATCCTGGACTGTTAGGTTCAGTTAATCTAGCTGAAATAATATTTTATCTTAGTTATACAATCACATAAATAGGCGAATCATAATTTCATAATTTTACTTATTTAAATAGAAGAATTTACATTAGGCCAATTTATGACAGAGATGTCAGAGGAATGCTCATCTAGCCAACCAGTAGCCAACGTACAGTTGTCTTGCTGAAAAACAGTACGTTTCCAGCGTTTTGCTGCGTTACGTGAGGATAACAAAACAACATAAATGGATGGAAGTGATCACCCAGAAACTTTATGTACCGAATTGCATTGAGAGAGGTTGGTGCACGCAAAGATCCAAAACAGTGCCACGAAATACACCCCAGATCATGATTGAGCCACCATGCCCTTGTACAATTCCAACCTGGGATGCATGGTCCATAGCTTCATGAGCCTGATGCCATATTTTTAGCCTCCCGTCAATGTTAAGTAGTTGGAATCGAGATTCATCACTCCATGATATTCGTTTCCAGTCCTCTACACTCCACTCTCTGTTCTCTTGCCCGGAAGACATGCAGCCCGATGGCCAGAATTGAGCAATGGTGCTCTCAAACATTGACAGCTCAAGATACCCATACAGTGAAGCGAGCACTGCATAGTACGTTTAATGAATCGCGTAATATCCGGTCTCTCGCACAAAGAGACGGCAGCTGTCCGACCACAGGCGTTCCGAATAAGTTATTTCCGGTGTCGCCTAAACTTCCCAGACATTCTCAGTATATCTCCGAGTATCTCGGCCATCGTATCATTGCTGCGCCATGCAGAACCGTGATTTATTTGAGTCGGTTATTCTGCCTTTATGTCCGACGATAGTTTTGGGACATGTAAGTTCTAAGAGTAGCCGAATGGATTGTGGCAATCGGCACATGGCTTTCTGGGGAATGGCAAATGTTTGAAAGAAATTATTGAAAGTGGTAATTGAATTTTTAACTATTTTAGCAGTGGCAATTGCTTTTAAAAAGTATAAATCGTGTGCTAATGGACTAAAAAAACTCATAGTTGAATGTGGGATCCGGTAAAGCTCTCAGGCATTATCGAAAACTGAAAGTGTGTGATGCTTGGGTTCTTAGTTACCAGAAATTTAAAATTCGAAGCATGAATGATAGTATGAATGGTACGTATTGTGTAATGCATCATAGGCCAATACACCACACAAAAACAAAATACAAGTGTTGAAGGTAGTGTCTAACTGTCAATGCGAAAGTTGAAGTTGGGTATTCAGTCTGGCTTAAATGCCGAGATCGATAAGTACCAACCATGGGATAACAGGATTAGTGCCCTGCTTTTGGTCAGCGGAAACTCTGTTGACCGGTACTTGATGGCTATTAGAAGCTGCGCGGGGACGACACGACTGTTTTGGCTGTGTTTACGAGAAACGACCCAGAAATGTCATGCGGTAGGAGCGTGTGTGTAGGGAAGAATGAGAGGCCTTCGAGAAATCCTCCCCGATTCGATTTTGACTTCCTAGGAAGTCCGTTGAATTGAGGGACCATAGAAGGAGCCCCACGTTGGTCCGGTTCTTTCTGAAATGCAAGTTCCATGACATGGTGGAGTAGGACGGACGATATACAGGAAGCCTTGCGGGTTACCATTGACTGCAGCCTGGAAATGGTGGCGGAAACGTGTCGGGGATGGTTCGGGCGTGTACGCTGGAAAACACCAAATGTTGGTACCTGTGCCAAAAAGCTCAAACTCTTTACTTTTTATATGTTGACACTTGAATATTTTTGTATATTTGGTGTTTATCATATGAAAAATAATAATATTGAAAATAGCGAAAAAATGTCAAAAGTGGCAATGAAAACTAAGTCGAAAAAAGACCTGGGAAAGTCCAGGAAAAAAAGCACTTTTGAGTTCGACATTGAAAGAGTGAGCCAGCGGCACAATATAGATGAATCGATAATAAACGACTTATGAAATCTGCTTAAGGGTGTAGGTGGAGCTGATCAAACCACCGGCAATTCAAAGTGGCCTGAGATAGTGTCCTCGGCCGTTCAAACTGAATACAAAAGCACTGAGAAAGCACCGCAAAAGGTGCAGACGAACATCATGACTGTTAAAAAGTTTGTTATTAACCATAACGTCCGACACAGTAAGGGACATACTGAAAAACTCGATTGATCCTAGAAAGCTTGGAGTTTCAGTCCAAAGACTGAAGATTCTCATCAATAGTGGAGTTGCCATTGAGTGTAAGAAGAAAGAGGATATTGAGATCCTCAAGACTCAGATCAGAAAAAAATTGGTGACCAAAATGGATGCCAGGGAGTCACTAGTGCTTATTTATGACCTCCCGGGTACGGATGGAGAGGTTGAAGTTTTGGAGGTCTTGCATACACAAAATAGCCTTTCCGAAGGTCACATGAAGGTGGTCTTCATGCTCAAGGGCAAAGGTGACGAAAGGCAGTGGGTGATTGAAACCGGCCCAGCTGTCTTCAAGGCACTCATAGGCAACGGAAAGGTCAGCTGCAGAAATCAAAGGCACAGGGTCAAAGTTCGTTGAACCAACTAGATGTTTCAAATGTTGCAGGTTTGGTCACCTGCAATCAAGATGCCCTGAAGGGAAGAAGACCTGTACGATTTGCGGTAGTGAGCAACCCTTTAAAGATTGCCCGAAAAAGGCGGTCAAATGCATGAACTGTCGAGGGCAAATGATAAATTCAAGCTTAAGCTAGACCCGCGCTGCCCAACGTATAGAAGAGAATGCCATCGCATAAATCTCGAACAAATTATGGCTGAAGCTGCCAACTTACTTTGCGAGTACGGTTTCCTACAAGTAGACTTAGCGCGGTCTATGGCAGCCACACTGGAAGTGCTGAAAGAGTCAGAAATGGGTTCACCTGACTTCTTTCTAATACAAGAAACTTACATGGTGGACAGTGAGATCGAGTCTTCCCTAATACATGGTCAGTGGTTCAACAATATGGCGGGTGTGGGCTGCATTTGTCGTCACTAACATCAACATAAGGACTCTACTCAAGCACACAGACTCGTCTATTGTAGTAATTGAATTAACAGATCAGCATCAGAAGCTGTTGATTGTGTCTGTGTATGTGCCGCCAAAAGCGAAAATTGACTGCTTTTTTGAGACTCTGGCTAAGATCATTAAAACCCACAGCAGAGTACTCATAGGAGAAGATTTTAACACCAGACATCAGATGTGGGATCCCGAGTGTCCGTCTAGAACGGGGACTAGACGAGGAGAAACTCTTGTTCAGTTCCTGATTCGAAACGACCTCGTGGTTATAAACGATGCAACTTCCGGACCAACATTCGAAACCGTCAATGGGAAAAGTTGGATAGACCTATAGATAGTGACTGGTGCTCTGCAGTCAGCTGTCACATCGTGGAAAGTAGTTGAGAATTGCGTAAGCGATCACAGTTACGTTTCCTTCAAAATAGTACCAAAGTGCCTGAATAACAAAGTACCAAGATTTTGAGTGGGAAAGTTCCGATTGAAGAGACTGGGCTTTGATTTTAGCAAAATAGAGCCAGATCTCAGTAATAAAATCAGAAGTGTGAAGACAGGAGCGGAACTAGACGAGGTTGTAAATGAAATGACAGTGGTACTGAGGGAAATCTGTAACAGAAGGCTTCGGCCGAGTACTGGTACAACTGCCAGGAAGCAAGTTCCATGGTGAGAGGACGAGCTGCAGATGCTACGGAATAAGACGAGGGCTCTGAGGAGAAGGTTTCAGAAATGTACCAACTCCGATGAAAGAAAGAGCCGGAAAACGCTGTACAATAGAAGCGCAGCCCAGTATAAAAGACTAATTACTCGGAAAAAAGAGTCAAACTGGGATGCGTTTTGCCACGAAGTAATGCTATCAAATGTATAGTCGCTGCCGTATAAACTCGCAGTTGGTAAAGCTGTCAGAAGTGTACTATTTAGCAGTATCAGATTGGGAGACGGAACTCTGACTGAAAGTGAAAAGGATACCGTCTTTACAATAGTAAATGAATTATTCCCGGTTGACGAAACAGATAACGAGGACTACTCGCATACTAATATGAGGAGCTTGGCGAGCTCTTATTGTAGTACCGAAAACGATCGGCCCTTCACGAGAGTGGAGATTAAGTCGGTCGTTAAAGGCATGGCCAAAAAGAAGGGACCAGAGTAGGACTCCATCTCTGTTGAGTTTGTACAGACAATTTTCGCGAGAAATCCTGGAGTTTTTGTACTGCTTTTCAACAAGTTCCTATTTCTCAAGCATTTCCAAGCACTTGGAAACATGCCAAGCTTATTCTGTTTAGGAAACCGGGAAAGGAGATAGTTATATTGAAATAATGAGAATTTCTCGGATTCTTTAGCTGAATCTGAAGGTTTATTTCTTATTCATATGAATAGACGTTAAATGAATGTTTTGTAAGTATTTTATATATATTTTTCATTTGCTTGTAGGTTTAACTTTTCTATTTCATAAAATAAATCATAATTTAAACAAGATGAATTTTTAAATTTTTGCTTTCATATGCAATCATATAAAAGCAAAATTTTGCTTTTACAGGCAATTATATAAAAGCAATTGAAATCCTTCATTGGAATTCTAAAAATTTAAATAGAATTTCTTCAGTTTCAATTTTCCGATAACTTCTTTTTATAATCTAATTTCATATTGAAAAAAATATTTTTTAAATTTTAACTATAATATATAGATACAATTTTGAAATATGTAATAAAAAATACGTAATTTTTTAGGTTATTTTGATTTAAAATAAAATAACTTTTCATTGTGGAAGATATTTCATGAGGAAATCATGTAAAAATTATGAATTTATAATTTTTAAATATTTCTATAACTATTGCGTGGCAGTTTTATGAAAAATAAAAATACTATAATTTATAATCATAAATAAATTTTTTATGCATTCATTTTAATC
Organism: Latrodectus geometricus; assembly: GCA_026290005.1. Taxonomy (NCBI): domain Eukaryota; kingdom Metazoa; phylum Arthropoda; class Arachnida; order Araneae; family Theridiidae; genus Latrodectus; species Latrodectus geometricus. Next base: position 312,401 of record JAPDSC010009154.1, on the reverse strand, counting down.
TTTCATGGATGCGTTATAAACTTAAGTCGAATCTTGTTTTTCTTTTGACCAATAACTCTATAGAATTCTTAAAACTAAGCAATGAATGTCTTTTATATTAAGAGCTGGACCTAAGGATTTACCGTATTTATATGCTTATTACTTAAAATTGTTTCAATCTCTGCACTTATCATTGAAAATTAAAATAATTTGAGTCTTTTGTTGTTGTTGTCGTGTGCCAGCCAGGCTGGCAATATGGGTGCGCTGCGCCACTTTTCCAACTGAACCATATTTGGTGTGGAGTCCGACTTCCTCAGTACACATGCCATAGATACCCGTTTATAGGGTAGGCAACCATTCACACACACACAAAGAAAGGACAAAGACAAGAGAGAGAGAAAGTACATCTATGCCCGAGCCAAGATTCGAGCCCAGGTCACATCCATCTGTGGTCAGGTACGCTAACCACTAGACAGGTTGGGCGGCATTTGAGTATTTTAAAAAGCGTAATAGATTTGTTAATATCTCTGAAAAATACGGTTTCTTGAAAATTTAACTATAGAAATAATTATATCGAAAGTGCTATAATTATTGGATTTTTCTCAAGATATTATATAAGAAGTACTTTTTCTCACATTCATATAAGTCTTTCGAGATTTTAACAGAACAATTAAATGATAAGATAAATATTTTACTGATGATTGGATTACTTAGTTTGCGATAGTATTCCAAATTTCTTTTGCTGTAATAGCTCTATTTATATATTTTCTTTTGGCAGCAGTTTTGTTTCACCTATCGGTTTTGTCATCACATCCATTTTTTCACTTGCTTTATCCATTGCATATATTAAACTCAAATATTCTTTTTAATACTGACTGAAAGTCAGCACTAATTCTAATTATCTAAATTTCATACTCATTCAATTACATGTAGAGAAAATTCGTTTGAAAATATTGAAAATTTAAAATTCTTTATTATATTTAAATTAAGGATATAATATTTAAATATAAAAATGTTTAAATATAATAAAATATAATATTAAAAGTAATAAAGAATAAAAATTCTAATAATAATTTTCCAAATTTTTTAAAAAAGAGGTAAAAAAAAGTTAGTATTTTGAAACAAATATTTAACTGCCGGATATTTTTATAGAAACACTCATGAATAAACTTAAATTGCTAAATTGGATTCTAAAATTGTAATACTCGTACAATACTAAGATATTTCCAATTATCTATAGAAAAAAACGTTAACCTACTGGTCTAAAGTTGATTTCGTAGTTAAATGTTTTACATATTGATTTAAAATGTATACCGAATGCATAAATTAAAAAATCTAATTTTCTTGCTAGCTAATTATAATAAATAATTCTTAAGAGTATTAATTGATAAAAAAGGATTAAAAAAACAAGCCTTTCCAACTATTAAACTATACATTAAAGGTATTTTATTAAGTAATTATAACATGACACGATGAGTTACAAGGAAAAATTGTTATTTATGAATAATTTTATTTATAAATAACAATTTTACTTATGATTATTACTCTTATGATTTTACATGCTGTATAAAATATATAAATAATCCCGTAAAATATTAAAAATATATCTAACTTGGGAAAATTTCTTTTCCAGTATATGACTGTTTCATGGAGGACTGTCAATCCTGAAAGGATAATTGAAAGTAAAGATGACATCATGACGAATAAACAAATATCAGAGTACCAATGCAATCAAGTAACAACCCTTACAATTCATAATGATGATTTATACAAAAATTTGGATTTTTTGAACCCAGATGAAAAAAATCATAAGCATGTTGAAGTTAAAAATGATTTTTATCTTCCTGTTAGTTTTGCAATCACATTGGTCTTAGTTTACATGATAGTAGGAGGATTTCTTTTTTCAATATGGGAAAAATGGACATTTTTTGAAGCATTTTACTTTGTTTTTATATCAATGACTACAATAGGATTTGGCGATTATGTTCCAAAACACGAAAACCATATGATAAAAGCATTTGGCTATCTAGTTTTAGGTTTAATGCTGAATTCAATGTGTATTAATGTGATTCAAGAAAAATTAACTGCAACATTCCAAAAAGCAAGAGTCAGGATAGGTAATAATACCGTTTTGAATGTTGGATCTTTACTACAAGATGAAGACCACAGATCAAGAGCATTACATACAGACAATGAAAATCTACAAGAATTCAGCAATATAGTAGGTTGCAAAATGACTTTCCACAGAAACAGCTTGACAGTAAATTCTATTTCTCAACTGCAAACAAAACCATATGTAAAGATAACTCCTTGTCAATCAGAAAATGGAACAAAAAATGAACTGAATTCTGAATTTTTGCTACGAGTTCCTTCCCAAAACAGATTTACTTTCTATGATTCTCCTTACAATACAATTCAAAACGAGAATGAAAATACAAATAGCTTCTAAATAAAATGTAATAAGAATCGTTTTCACAATTATTTAAATAAATTAATTTATATTCTATATAAATTTCAATGATTCATTTATTACAAAGTACTCATCACTCACAAAATGCAGAACAAAAAAAATATTTGCATTCATAAATCCTGTGAACTCTTTTATATCAATATTTTTATTTAATGATCATAAATTATGCAAATAATTATTTGAAAAGTTGTATTTTCATAAATTATATTTATAAGACAATTACAAAATAAGTTGGTAACATTGAATACAACAAAAACTCAAAATAAAAAATTTATTATAATGCCATATATACATATTATTTAAGTACATATCGTCAAATTTATCATTCTAGTAGAAAACAAATTTTATAAAACATTTTCTATAATTAACTATGAACTAAAGCTCTTCATGTTTTGATTGTTCTCTGTTGATGTTACGAACTTCAGGAATGGATCGAAGTTCTGATTTTTGAGTTTCATTTGAAACATTATCTTCATCATCGCTATCTTCAACTGAAATATTAATGCATAAAAAATAAATTTTATCAAAATTTCTTCTATTTATTTAATTAAACAAAAATTTCAGTAAAAAATTTACAAATAAACTTTTGATCAAACAAAGAAAATGAGGTTTATAAGTAACAATTGAACTTATTTAAAATTTTCTCTGGCATTTAAAAAGTCAGTTTGTAAACATGAAATGGGAAAATTCATTGTTGGTAAACGAAATATTAGTATCTAAAAGATATCAAAATTGCTTTCATTGAAGTCTTAAATTTGAAAATAAAAAAAATTTAAAATTGATTACTGATAAAATAAAATATATAAAACACATAAGTAAACTCAATTTACAAATTTTTTAACATAATTCTGCATAATTTTCTCTAAGAAATATTATAAAATTTATAAATATTATGACATAAAACTAAATATAAACTTGAAATTTACACAAAAATGTGAAAAGTTTTAATAAAAATTAACAAGATACTGCAAAAATAAAAATACAGCATAGAAAGATTAAACAGCACATTCAGTGCTATAAATAACAAATGATAAATTTCTCAACTTAATGCCAAGATGTTTAAACAAGAGACAAGAAATTACCTTAAAATTTTAAGACATAAAATGTTTCTGAAAAAAATATAAAAGTAACTATTTATATAGTCTGAAGCAGTGGTTGGAAAAAACCATGGTTCACAAACTAAATATGACTTTTTCTCCCATTTAGAGTGGTTTTCATTAAAAAAGCACTTGCAGACGTGCACATGTAAAAGTTACAAAATTTCGAAAATACAAGTCAAGAGATAGTCAAATTTTACATGAGCATGAAAACTGAAAGCAAAACTTCCAGTGTTATTCCTAGGAAATTTTTTCTACCGATTTCAAAGCTTTGATTGTACTCATTATGATGTACTGACTAGATAGGCAACCACTATCTGCTCTCTTTGGAACTTTGACAAGTGTCATTTTAGAATCACCCGAAATGAAATTAAGCAAACAATGATGTATGATACACACAAGCATACCCTTGGACTATAATCAACACTGTAGTATAAAACTGGTATTTAATTATTTAATTTAGTCCTAAACTGAAAATTACTGTTAGTTATGAAAATTACTATTTTCATTATTTTAGACAACACAGTTATATCTATTTACTAAAAAAAGTATAGTTTCCGATATAATTTAATATTTGACAAATGTGGCTCTCGAGATATTTCAAACCTTGAATTTCTGACAATTGCTTAACTGACAAATAAGTTTGCCATTATATAGAAAGAAAAATCTTATTGCTATACCATAAAAATTGTTCTACTTTTAGGTGTGTTCCATGTAATCATTAACATGTTTAATGAAAATTGTGCAAAAAATTAATAAGATTCTTCAACAATTTAAATTATTTTTAGACCAATCTAATTTTTCAGAAAAATATTTGTTTACAAAGTAATATCTAAAAACATTTATCCAATACAACACAAAGAACTAAGAGTCCAAATAAAAATTTACACTTTGTGTTTCTAAAAAGAAGACTGACTTGAATAATTTTTAAGATAAAGTATCAAATCATTTTTAAAATTATAAAATTATAGAAGTTGACATATACGGCTTACACCTCAGGAAGCAGGCAATAGTCAGACAAAACTGCATGCCCACTAGATAAAAACTAATGCTAAATAAATATTCAAAATGATCTACAAAACAGTCCAGGTGTTCTTTTACACATTTTCTTATATTTATTTTTACTTTAATATACATTAGGGGAATTCAAAAAATAAGGTACCTGAATAAAAATTGAATTGAAAAAATAAAGGTATGAACACATGCAAATAATAATAATAAAACAAAACCATTCAGTATATTGATTATTAATAATTTAAAAATAATGTGAGTTCACATATGCACATTGATAGAAAATCAAAATAACCAAATCTATTTTTTTTAATTTTTGGAAAAAATAAAAAGAATAATCAAAATCAATAATTAAAATAAATGAAAGTACTTGACATGTATTCACTTAAATTATTCAGAAAAATAGGTTACAAATTTGTTTGAATAAACAAATAATTATCCTTTAATCCATTTCAGGGTAGTATTTTATTGTGACAGTTGCCAGTTTTGAATAATTCAATGATATGCATGAGTTCTGGAATTTAAGGTAGAAAATAGTATTGCTGTTTAGTAAAATTTACACTTTTTAGCTATAACTGAGGAGCATTATTACAAACCATTGTCAGTGTTCAATCTTGCTTTTATAAGTTATTTCAAGTTGTGTTATAAGATTAAAGTAATTTACACATCTTTGAAGTTAATGAATGAGAGAAACTTAGCATTAAGTTCAACTGTATTTCTGCCATACAGTGCTCTTCAAAAAATTATTTGTACAAAGAAGTGACAAAACTTCCTACAAATTTTCAAAATAAAACAGCCTGAGATTGATCTAATTAACACTATAAGCATTAATGTGTCAGTCAGATTGATTACCCTACCTTACCTCACAAAGAAAGCTTTCCTTATTTTTTTTTTCCTCTAAGCAAAAAGCTAATTTCTTTAAATTTTATAATGTTTATTTCTTTATTTTAAAAATTTAATCCTTATAAAAATCAAAAATGATTCTCATTTTAGTCCTCTATAAAAAATTTCACAGAAAGATCAGATGTGAGTTCAAAATGCACAAAGACTTAAGACTAAATTTGCAATAAAGATTAGTTTCTATAGCAGAAGTTTGAAAGAAAGAATTACTCGCCATTTAAGAAAAACTTAATTCCCCATAACGAATTCCATTTCACATGTTTAAAACAAGTTTATTATAAAACATATATGCTTACCTGTGTTTTTTTTTTTTTTTTTTAATTTCGCAGCTACTGAAACAGTATTTAATAGCAAAAGTTTAAACTTTAATACAGTTATCAATCTTTCAAGTGATGTATAATTCCCTCTTTTTATTTTTTACAAACTTTGCTTCAAGTGCTTTTGCACTGTGATGATTTTTGAGGTGAATTAATCATGTAAAATAGACAGCACTTTTATAAGTAATATTTATGTAACAATTTTAAAGAGATTTAAAAATTAGTTTAATACTTTTTAATAAAGAGCAATATCTTACCAACACATCCTTCATTTTGAACAAAATAATAGCCTTCAGAGCATACTTCACAGTTAATTGCACCTGGTCCTCTGCAATAGTCTTTACAAGCTATATCACACATCTTGCAAGATAACGTTGATGCATTCAAATCTTTATAATATCCTTTTTGGCATTTGTCACAAAGATCACCAATATAGCCAGCATCACATAAACAACTAGCAGGTTCTTGCCTAGTTCCACCATTCTGCAAATCCAAATTATAGAGAAAAATTTATTATAAGAAATTCTTAACTATAAAGATGAATCATTGATATATCACCAAAAATTCAATACTGCTATTCAATCAGGTGTAAAGGTTTTAAATAACGTTTCATGCAAGATTATTCTAAAGAAAACTATTTGCATTTTTCAAATACGCAAACATAATTTTATCATTATTAAAATATTGAAAAAACCTTTTGAAAATTATTGCTTTAAGTGAAACAGAAATGCTTATGACAAAATAAACATCTTTGAATGCATCATGCTTATGAATTTCTAATTTGATAAATTCATAATCCCCAAAATTAGAAAGGGACAATAATTAGAAAATTGAATTATTCATTTTGAAGATTTTATAGGGTAGATTTATAAAAATTTTCTTTGTCTTCCAAATTCTTCTTCTTCATCATCTTGAGCTTGTCAGATATGTGGCACCTCTGCATTGTTGCATTTTGTACCATGCTCCAAGCCCAATTTTTTCCCAGTTCCATTGCCTTGGGTCACCTACTTTGTTTATAAAGTCTGATAGGCCCTCAATGGAGTTTAGGTGTAATTCTTTAGGATATGGATTACCTAGAGTAGTGAATCTTGTAAGGGCAAGAGCATCACACTCATATAGGATATGATGAGCTGATTCTACCCCTGTGTGGCATTTCCTACAAATTGGTCCCATTGTATGAAGGTGTTTCCTGAAATGATAGTGCCCAGTAATGAAGCCTACAATTGCTTGAGTCTTCAATCTTGGGAGTCTAAGAATTTCAGATGCAATTTTCTCAGATGAGTTGAAAATCATACTTTTTGCATGTTTCTGTCCAGGAGAGTCACGCCAAACTTTGTTCACCTCCTGTTTTTCCCATTTTTGAATGGCCTTCCTTGTAGTCTTCATGTTGATCCCACAAAAGGGTTCCATTCCTATTGGATTGAAAGAGGATCCCTGTTTTGCAAGTTCATCAGCTCTTTCATTACCTTCTATTCCTATATGCCCTGGCACCCAAATAAGAATAATTTTATTCTCATTTGCTAGTTCCTTAAGGAGATTTTTACATTCCATTACAATTTTTGATTTAACTTGGAATGGATAGAGAACCATCAATGTAGCTTGACTGTCGCTGAAAATAAGAATACGCTTACCTTGGTAGCACTTCTTTAAATTTATCTGCTGACAGTTGGCGATAGCAAGAACCACCGCCCGAAAGACAGTGGCATGTTCCCCAAGCCCTTTATAAAGACTGAATCTTGGTGCCACACCACAGACCCCCAGTCCTGAGAAGTTGCCTTTTTTTTTTATCCATCAGTAAACCAGATAAGATCATTCCTTTTTATTTCAATCGTGCTGTTTTTCCATTCTTCTCTGGTAGGAAAAACTACCTCGAATGTTCTTTCAAACGCGTATGTTCTTTCCATGCTGTCTGAAAGCATTTGGAGAGTTGGGTGGTTGAATTTTTTGGTAATAGTAGTATGACCTCCAGAAGATGGCTTATCACACCACTGATTTTGCAATTTCATTCTATATGCAGTTATTCTGGCAGTGCTGCATATGAAGATATCTAGTGGTGTCAGGTCCAGAATTGCCTCTAGTGTTCTGGTAGGTGTTGTGGACATTGCACCTGTGATACACAAGCAGGCCATTCTTTGCAGACTTCCTAGCTTGTCCTTCACAGTTTTCTGTTCCACCTTACACCACCATATCACAGATGCATATGTAAAAGTAGGCCTGACAATTGCTGTGTACAGCCAAAACATTTTTGGCTGTAGACCCCAGTTTTTAACAAGCATGTGTCTGCATGTCATAATGCATTTTTTGCCTGATTGATTTTGTAGTCAACATGTTTATTCCAGGTGAGTTTTTAGTCTAGAATTAAGCCCAGAAATTTCACCGCAGAAGCAACGTTGATTTCAACCTTAAAAAGTTTTGGGATAAAGGTCTTCCATATTAATAACACTATTCTCTAAAAAGATGGTACTTTATCTAAAATAGTTGGAAATTTAAATGAAAATATCAAAATTAAACTATTCAGTATTTCATACATACAGGAAATACAGTTGAGAATTTATCACACAAAAAATACAATTTATTAATAATTAAGAAATTCTTAAAAAAAAGAAATTCTTAAAAAGTAATGAATATACACTTTAACTAAATAATTCACTTACTATAAATGCAATAAAAGAGCATGGGAATTATTTCTATTGAGTATTGTATGTATTCATTTAAGTAATTGGCACTTAAAAGTTCAACACTGTATTTTTAACAAATGAAAGCACTTTCAAAAATGTAAAACATTTTACACTTTTATTGTCTTCAGCTTTTTAAATAATAATTGTTTCAAACTTATTTAAGATATACAAATATTCGAAAACTAAAATATTCTGAATTTTTAACAATTAATTACATGTAAATATTTGCTCTACCTCACTTTTTTTTTAATAAATGCAAATATTTTTAAAAAATTTCAACTTACCTTAACATTATATAGATATTTAAAAGAATAATTTTCCCATTTTTAGCACTTTTAATGAAAATAAAATTCTTAATCTTTTGAAACACAAATGGAATATTAATAAAGCTATGTCAAAACTATTTGACTATATATGTTTATTAAACAGTCATGACTTTATGGTGCCTTTCAAAGTTTTCAGATACTTAATGAAATGCACTCTAATTAGTGAGAAAAGTTTTGTTTTCTACCAATGAATGTGTTATCTTCTGATCCAAAAAGATTTTCAAACATTCTTTTGGTGCCCTTCAAAGCTTTCAAATATTTTCAAGGCTTAAAAATGATGCACCTTTATCTCATTATTTACATAATGCCAATGGATTGATATGGAAAGAATTTCTCACTCTTTTACAGGGAAGATTATTCTCAGCTTAAATCCAAGAGAAGCTTTTCTTTTTTCTTCAGATGCATTATAAAATTTATATATTAATACTGCAATTACGTTAAAAACCATACAGAAAAGTTATATTCATTGGGGGAATCATTATATTTTTTTCAATCACAAAGAAATGACATTTTACAATAACTTCTGGTTAACCGACACAGCAATTCAGAAAATTTTAAGAATCTACGACAAATGACTCCTTTTCAAAACCAGATGTAATACTTTTTTTATTCCTTACCCACTTCATTTATTTCATCAAAAATCGTTGATAATTTCTCTTTCTTATTGAGAAAATTTACTACCCCTTCCCTCTGAAAACTGTCACAATGCTGCATTTGATAAAGAGAATGTCATTTACTACTTCCTACCCTATATAGGGTTGTATGTATTTAGCAGTTAGCTAGAATGAATTGTACATCCAAATAAAAGTGTTTAAAACTAAAATGTATACCTTACTTATTTTTGTATAATTTTTAGAAAGTAAATAATAATAAATAACTGTTTATAGTGCAATTTAAAATAAATGAATAAATTTCTCAGTGTATTAATGTTGATTAACTGAATAATATGAAATACAAAGAAAAGCATCCATCGATTATTATTAAGCATCCATAGATTATTGGTTTGGATTTTTTTTAATGCAGTTTCGATTAAGTTAACTTGCTTATTTAATAAATTGTTCATAAATATAGATAGATTTCATCATTTTTAGTTAATTTGATATTTTTTGCACAGTGGAAATTTTCTTTTTCGAATGACACAAATACTTTTAAATTTTTTGTTATTATAAGATATACATTTAAAATTTAGTTTACATTTCTCAAATTATATTTTAAATGAAACATACAAATTTTTGCAATATTTTATCTGAACATATTTGTATGTAGAAATCAGTGCGATTAATATTTGCCATGAAAATGAAAGACTTAATTATAATTTTATTTACAAAATGCACTAAAGTTTTTAATTTATTTTACCTAAATGTTTTGAATTTAAATAATTCAAGATGACACTAGAAAATTTACAAAACAATTAGAATAAACCTTTTCTATTGGGTCTGCGTTTAATGTTTTAAGAATTCTTTGATTTTTACCGTATCTGAAAAATTATTTTCATTCCACATTAATATATTTGAAGAAGTTGTTTAGCTCAATATTATTAAATTTAAATAAAGAAAGGGATTCATTTTCATTCCTGTACTATTGTTTATTAAAATACAATTCTTAAGTGTAAAATATATATGGTAAACTTGCATTATCACAGTTCTATATAAATTAATAAAATTTTAACCCAGCTGATAGAACTTGCTGATTATTTTTCTTCTTAATTTTGATTTTTCTTACGGTGTTTACATCATAAGACACTGTTTTAAGGTCTTTTGTTACTTTTATATTTAAAATATGTTTAAGATATTCTTAACAAGTTGTTTTTATTAAACTAAAAGATGCATTTAAAATTTCCAAAAAAAAAATTCTACTGATATACTAAATATTAATTGTGTAGAAAGGATCATTTAAATATTTAATATATTTATTCTCATTAAATTTAATTAATATATTATGAAAGTATTTAAAAGTTTTAAGGCATAAATTTATTAGCTAAATTGATTTTTCTTTACATGAAACTGAAAATTCAAAGATAAAATATCATTTTTCATTTTTTTTTTTTTTTTTTTTTTTTTTTAAAGAAAAAGAGCATGAATTAATTTTATTGATTAATCTGAATTGAAATATATTTCATGCCATGCATTAAACAATTTAAACTGTTAGAATCAATTTATTCCAATATAAATGGCAGATTTATTTGCTTCAACAATTGAATTATTTGAGTTGTTTTTCAAACATTATTGTGGCGAATATGAGCTGAAATTTATATATAATAAAAGATAAAAAACAAAAAGACTCCTTACTACTTAATTTGGCAAAAGCCATATAAGAAGAAAAATAATAAAATAATAACGAATTTCTATTCATTTAAATTTACGTAAAATAATATATAACTATGTACTAAGAGGCCCTTCTTACTTCATTATAAAAATATTTTTAAGAAATGCTTTTGCATTTGTAATATAATATTACGAATGTAGAGCGGCAATATAATTATAATGTATCTCTTATACATAAAGTTTCCTAAGTAAAGAGAATATGTGTAATTGATATTTTTATTTTCTTAACGAATTTTTTTGTTTTTTATTGTTTAGAGACTTCTTTTATTGTTATTTGTAAGAATTATTCCAGACACAATTTTTATGAAAAATTTGCCTTCCCTTTAAATAAGAAATTATATGCAATATAAATAAGTTCTTATGCTTAATTTCTTTTCAGAATTTGATTCATTAGATTTTAGATTACAATTTTAAAATTATTTTAATTTCAAAAATTAAATGGAATGAATTAAATTGGTTTACTTATGATTTTACTGATCAAAATTTCAGCATAATTCTGAGGAATAAAATGTGTTCTGTTATAAAAGTTCTTAGTTTTAAAAAATATATATATAATATAATCATCGAGTTGTGGCAATGAATCAAGGTGAGAAAATAGTTCCTTATCTGTTTAGAATAGTTGAAAATCTTTCTTTACGTAAATTAACATACTCCCTTTGCATTTCTTAAGTGACTAACAGGAAACATCCCTAATCGTAAAGGAAGTCACACGTATGACAAGTTATTTTCCTGTGCGTGGAAACAAACTCTTCTCCTTATATGGAACACCATTTGAAATAGTATTGTCGAATACTTATAAAATTGTAGAGAAAATTAATTTAATGCCTCATTCTTTAGTATTCAACTGTCTGTGATAATTAACTTAGCAATGGTTTAAAGAAATGAAATGTGTATTAATTAAGTGAAAAATGTTTGAACACTTTATGAATTATTTATAACTTCTGCTACACAACCAAACAATATAGTAGTATCAATATGATAGAAACAAAATAATACAAAACAAGTTTTGTTAATCTAATCATAAAAGCTATAGAAATCCTATAAATATATAAAAATCCTATAAATATATAAGTAAGACAGAATTTTGTATAAAAAATTCCCAAACAACAGTTTATTTTAAATTTTTAAAAATTCTAAATACCAGGAAATTACAAAAACTATATATTTAATTTTTAAATTTAATTCCCTTAATTACATTTCAACTACATTTAATTTTTTGAAACAAAACAACAGTAAATTTTATTTCAAATTTTCTTATTTTGTACAACATTGTTAATATCATTAAAAGATTTAATGACTTTGCTGAAAATTACCTAGATCAGAGCTTGAGTCTGAAAATGTCAATTTACTTGTATAACCTCTTTTGTAAAAATTATCTCGAAATATTTTCAAAATACAAAGGAATTTTCTTAGGTATAAAATGCAAAAATTTATTTGTATATTTTAAACTTTCTTTGAGATGAGTTGGGAGTGCAATAAATTTTACTTTCACTAAGTCCTTTTAATACCACTAATTTATATACAATAATTTTTATAAGTTTCTTAAGCAACAATAATTTTTATAAATATTTGTTTTTTGATTCTTAAATATATCTAACATTAGTTTAGAAAAACATTAATATTTCAAATTATCACAAATTTGTTGAAGGAAAAAAAGTTATGTTTGTTATGGAAAGATTCTTACTTCTTTATTAGAAATTAAAAACATACCTTTAATTCTAAATTAATCAGTTTTATAAATTTAATAACAATATTTAATATTGAAACTTTTTCAATATTAAATTTTTAGTTCATTATATATAACTAATATACTATAAATTTAACCTGACTTTGTTGACTTTCATTTAATATAGTTTATTTTTTGCTCGAACAAATAACATCATATTCTTGCAGAAAATCTTAGCTAGCAACTTAAATATTGTACCAATGTTTTATATTAAATTATCGTCTTCAAATTTTAAATAAAATTCCATTATTTTGTTGCAGAACAAGTGTTGAAAAATTTGATGAATTAGATTCCTCATAAATCTATTTTGTTTTAAATAACCTAAAAATATCTAGTCAGGGATATTTATTTTCATAACTATTATTGTTACGACATATAAAAAATTTTAAATGTATACAAGAAATGTTTAAAAATAGTATCTTTTTAATATTGATATATTAAAGTAATGACTTTATGTAATATAACAATAAATATTGGTGTGTTTTTATTTCAATATGTTTCTTTAAAAAGAAATAATCAACACATGATAGACTCGAATTCAGATGACAATTATGTTACATTATTGACTTAAGATGATACTTCAATTTTGTTAGCAATAAGTGAAATGCATATTAAAAAAAAATTAAAATAATAATGAAATGATATGTAATGTGCAGTAAATTTATATAATTTTTTAATGCACAAAATAAAGTTAAAATGAATTTGAGTAATTAGAACTTAAGACATTATTAACTATGCAATACCCATCACTTTTAATAATGCATGCATGAACTCTTTCATATGAAATTAAATAATTTTCATTTACGAAATTTATTTGTTTATTTGCCGCCCAACCTGTCTAGTGGTTAGCGTACCTGACTACAGATGGGTGGGACCTGGGTTGGAATCCTGGCTCGGGCATGGATGTACTTTCTCTCTCTCTCTTTCTTGTCTTTGTCCTTTCTTTGTGTGTGAATGGTTGCCTACCCTATAAACGGGTACCTGTGGCATGTGTGTACTGAGGAAGTCTGACTCCACACCAAATATGGTTCAGTTGAAAAAGTGGAGCAGCGCACCCCATATTGCCGGCCTGGCTGGCACACGACAACATTTGTTTATTTGTCATAAGTAGATGGCAAAAAGTCATCAAAAACAATAAAAGCTGAATTAAATTAACAGAATTGTATGATTTAAATAAGAAATGAAGGAAAATTGACAAAAACAAACTTAAGAAATGATCAAATTTAAAATCATAGAAATTTAAAAACTTTGTATTAATAAAGTCACCCACTTTAATTATCTTAGGGACTAAAATTAAAAACAATGCATATGGTATAAACTCTTGCATTTTTTTAAAATATTAATTAAAGATTATTAAATTTTAAAGTTGAATCTCATTGAAGAAATTATCAGTATTTTAGATATTTGGAATGAAACTCATGCTCAATTTTAGTTTTCAAAGAAAAGATTTGAAGGAGAGTGTTTCGAATCATTAAAGCCAAGCCGATTAATCAATCCACCTATTAGGGGAGAAGCAAAAGGAAGTGGTTTCTGCTATGAGGAAAAATATATCGTGGCCCCTTTTAGTGAAAACTGTGAAATATCAGATACGTCACTAGCCACTTTTTAGCAGGAAAGTTCTGACAGATCTCTGCCCTCCTGGCCACTAATTGATCAATTTATTGCGACTTGACAGATACGTCATGGACGCTCAGTTAAAAGAGCAGCCAAAATAATGTCTTTCTGGCATGAAGTCTGAAGTGTAATGTGCTAAGTGTTGTAAACACTTCCAAGGAAGACAAGGACAAACAAGATATGCATACATTTATATATAAACACACACAGATATATACATTATACACACATATTATATAATTAATAAATTATTGATGAATGAAGAAATCCAATAATCAGTATTATATAAATATAATGAGATACTTAAATCAGAAAAAAATATAATGTATTTTTAATTTTATGTTTGACATCAATAAATTAATTTATCAAGAAAAATGATTTTATTATATAACTAAATTTTAAAAAACAAAGATAAAATCAACATAATTTTTAAAAAAGTATAATTTATCCAATAATTTTAAGCAAAAACATAATTTAAACTTTACAACTGAACAATGTTTTTAAAAAAAATGTTAGATTTTAAATTATCGAATAAACTTCAAAGAATCTTTTAATATCATATAATATCTTTCTAGAAATGCATGTTATTTTCAAAATATAAATATTATAATGTTATTTTCTTTTCTTATTATTTTCTCATGTTAAAAAACATTTAATCTATAAATTCATACATTTTTTACTTATGAATTTTCTTCAACTTTAAAAAAAATATTAGAAAATATCATTTAAAAAAATCATTAATAGTATAAGTGAAAACTACTTTAAGAATATAACTTTTAAATTGATTTTCACTTTACAGTAACACTTTATTTATAGTAAAATAAATCAGATGTTTTTATATATTTAATTTATAATTATAATTCATCTAAAAAAGTCAGATGATTAAGATAGCACATATTGTGAAAATTAAATATTTATATCTGGGATATAAATAAATATGAACTTCATATCTTTCATTCTCTATATGAACTTCTTATCTTATTATTCTTATTCATACAAAATAAATTACAAAATAAAAACAAAATGTAAAAAACAGAATTTAATATTAAGTAAGTATAGTAGTTTAATTTGGTGAATTTTAGCACTTTATACACCCTAAATATAAAAGTATTCAATCTCAGAATAATAAATAAAAATGACAATGATAATATTATATAATGGATGAAAAATTTAAAAACCAAAGTATCAAGATATTAACAAATTTAGAAACATTAGTCTCAAATCTGTTAATGATTATGGTTACATAATTAATGGAATTAAAAATTTCCTTTATTTTTGAGAAAAAGTTTTTATAATTGTTTAATTAAAAACTTGAAAAGATAAAATCAACAAAGATTTATAGAAAAATTTACCTTATTTTATCTATTATTTTATTTAATATATTACTTTATTTACATAAATTTTCATTAGAATTAAAAATAAACAAAAGTGCAATTGTCAGCAGAATTTCAAGTCAAGCTCATAGAAATTTTAAAATTTTAGAATTTATAATTTTATAAAATGTGACAATTACAATATAATTATGTAATTATATTGTAATTGTCACATTTTATAAAATTATAATAATGGTAATAACCTTTTCTCATAATTGCACTTGCATAATTAATTTAAAATATTGTAAAAAATCATGATTTTGGGCATAAAAAATATCTGCTTTCTTTAAAGAAACTACTTTGAATTATTTGGAAGAAAAAAAAGCAAAATTACATTTTAGAATATAAATGTTATAACATAGCTGTTAAAATTCCCCATGCTAAGTGTTGCATATTTTTAATTTATAACATTTTATATATTGATTAAACATTTTTACTACCTTACATTTGCCATGACCGTTACATGGTTCCTCTATACCACCAGGGCATGGAACACAGTGTGGACCATAGGTATTATTTGGACAGCAAACTAAGAAAAAATTTAATAATTACAATAATTTTACATGCATTTTTAATTAAAAAATAATGTTATGAGTACAGCTAAATTTACATATTTTTCATATTCGGTCACTAAATTTAAAATACTGTTTAAAAACTAGTTTCAATTACTTTAATTCTTGAGAAATGATCAAAATAACATTTAGCCATAACAAAACATTTAATTTTAGTCCAAGATGCATATCTTAAAGTTATAAAACAATATACAATTAAAATATAATTACGAAAAACCTTAATTTCATTCTGATATGTAAGTACAATATTGTTAATAAGAACAGAAATACAAAATATAATAATAATAATAACTATAATTAAGAAATACACATGAAAAATTCATTACCAAACATTTCTTTAAGCTAATGTACAAAATATTTTTACATTGAAATATTCTTTAACCGTTCGAGTGCAGAGAAGCGCTATCGCGCTTCGCTTGTTATGCGCCAAAAATGCGGTTTATACCGAAGATGTGGATACGCTGTTGTTGGTTAGTATAATTTTCGCATCTATTGAGAGCAGTTGAATTCATATCATTCGCAGTTTTTATTCATTCTGCTCAATTGGGATTTTTAAAAATATAAGAATTAAAATAAAATACAGTGGTAAAAAAAAAAGTAAAAAAAATTACTACGCATTTCATTCCGCACTATTAGCATATATATATATATATATATATAAGAAAACTCTTCAGCACTCAAACGGTTAATAAATACTGATGCTACAAATGTTATTAGTAACTTTATTCTAAATATGAAATAAATCATTTGATATATTTTCCTCGATTTCAAATAAACAATGAATAAATAATTGTAATTTACTAACATCAATTCATTGGAACAAAATTAGCAAAAGAAATTGAAGAATCATGACAAAATTTCTTATCCTTTAAAATATTAAAAAAAACTATTGTAAAAATATTTTTTGGAGCTTTTACTAAAAGAATAATTCATTGAAGACAAATTTCTCAAAAATTTGATGACTCAAGTAATTTGATGACTTGATTTTAGCTAGATATATAAAAATGCAATAAATTTATAAAATTACTTTTGAGGAAATAAAGAATGTGAATAAAAAAATTCAATTTTTCCCACTGGCAAAGGTGCTAATTTTTACACCTTTCACCATTACAAGGGCTGAAAGTGATTGCACCTTTATATAGCGGGATACCCAATGGGCATGCCATTGAGACTCCAAAAGTGAGTCTTTATAATTAAAAAGTGGGGACAAAGCAGAAGACCCCCTGATCTGACATACGATGCCAGAGGTATCATTTCAAAGGGAGGACATAGCAACTAAGACAAATTTTATATGCTCCAACTGCCATTAGCTAACACTACAAATCTGACGTTAGGTTGAGATTTGAACTCACTATGTTTTGACATTGTGAAAAATCCCATATCCAACCAGTGCCTGTGGCCTATAATTAAATATCAATTTTGGGACTCAAAAAAAATATTTAAAAAAATAATAAAGTTTACATATCAATAAATATCTATACTTCAAATTAAAATTGGAAAAATCAGTTCCATATTTATATCAATATTCTAAAAATAATGGCAAATTATACTTGTAACTTTCGGCATTATCAGATCATATAATATATTATATCCTTATTTAAAAACAATAACTTTATAAAAACATACAAAATTTCTTCCATTTGGATTATAAAATATGTCAAACGAATGATAAACTTTTCTATTTATAGTTGGACAAAATAAAAGCAGAATTCAAATAATTTGATGTCTCTTTATCACAAAAATTAACAATTTTTAACATATTTAAACATGATTTGTTAAATTTTTTTCATTTGTTATAAAAAGTAAACACTTATTTTAAGCAATGCTTCTTCTAATAAGACACATTAAATGAGACAGTTAATACAAGTTCATTATTTTCATAAAGATTAGTAAATGTATTAAATAATAAAATAAATAAGTGTTAATTTTCAATACTTTCATAAAGTTTAGTAACTACCATAACAGCTCAAGATACTCAATAAGACATAAAATAAAAGTTACATCAGATCAAACAAAAGCAGAGAATCATTAATGACAGACAATAACACAAAAAATCAATTATCAAGCTAATCATAACCAATAGTAAATAAACATCAAAAAGGGTAACAAAAAAGTAATAAACTAATAACTATTTGGTAAAATAATTTACAAAATAATTATCAGTAAAATAAGGAATGGTAAATTATTTGGTAAAAATATATATCAAACAGAATAATTAAAAAACTAAATACTGTATGGATATTGCCTTATAACATAAAAAATATTATTCTAATTTTAAAATAAAACTTATTTTATTAAAATAATCGCAAAATTTACATATGAAAAAAATATTGCTTTTACTTTAATAACTTATTTTAGGCATTTGTTACTGTCCATAATTTAAGCAAAAAGTAATAATTTTCATATGTAGAAATAAATTTTTGTTTGATAAGCAATAAGACTTTAAACTAAGTTGCAATTTAATATTCATGTAAATAGTGTTTCAAATGTAACATAACTCAAATATATTAAATTTATTTAGAAATTAATCTTTGAAAGAAAAAATAAAATAAAGAAGTTTAATATAACAAATAATGACTCCAATTCAAACATTTTTAAATTAATAAAACTTTTTATTTGCATTGGAAATTTATTAGTGAATTTTCTGTTTTCAAATATGTTACTGTATTCAGTAGGGAAAAAAACTATTTCAATAAAATGTACATGATATTTTTTTTCTAAAATAGAAAACATATAAAGAAACAAAAAACAATCTTAAAATTATTTAGATATATAATGAAGTATAAAATTTTGCAAATAAAGTTAAGAACTATTATTTTATATAGATAATCTTTTAAATGATTAGTAATATACATTTTGATTTCTAATATAATTTCTGCAGTTTGAAATCATTATGATATTGAATTATTTTGAAATATTTGCTGCAAATGCATGAAATAAAACTCTAACACAAAGATTAGTTTAGCAATGGGACAAAATTTTTTGATGCATTCTTGATGTATTATTATTGATGCTAAAATGTTGATTTATTATTAAATAAATCAACATTTTAGCATAATTTAAATACTATAAAGAAATTAATTGTGTTGAATTTAGATGAGGTTAAAGTAACTACCAATAGAAAAGATCATACTTTCTGAATGAAATCAGTATATTCAAAAGAACAAAAAGGTTGAGGAATGACACTGATTTCTTAATAAAAAAAATATATATACAGCATTATTAATAACACAGACTAATAAAAGTAAATTAATTCATGTTAACAGTGTGTGGGAAAATGCTATTTCCAAAGACCAAAAGCTCTTAAGTCCATATTGAATAAAAAAAAGGTAAAAAATATAGTAAGATGATTACTCTTTTCATATTCAAGAAAGAAGCAAAAAGTTCTCAAATACAAGAGATAACATGAGAAGTATCCAGTTTGAGTACATAGAGTTGTCATAAATATTATTGCATAAAATATATTTTAAGGAATTTAAGAGTTCAACATTACTAAAAAGTTTCACAAATACTTTTTCAATTTAGTAGAATGCCTTCTAATTTAATAAAGCACAATTTTTAGACAAAATAAGAAGAGATATCACAATAAATGCTCTAACATCATTTAGATCCAGCAAAACAGGATTAAAGTTTTGGAATTCAGTGTAAAACATATAGATCAAGAAGGAAATTTGAAAATTTTCATATTTCCTTTTAATTAGTTTTACCAATACAAAATGTTTCTGCTGCAATACCACAAAATATACACCAAGTTTATATCAAAAGCATGTCTAAAAAGTAACAGATAATTATACAAATAAAATAGCAAAAATATTGATATTACAGTTAAGTTTGTTTTAAGATAATGCAATTCAAATTAAAGATATCTAGTTTAAATAGGTTTAATGCTTTATTGTACAAATTAAATTGTTTATAATTGATAATTTAGTGTCATGAAGTAAATAGCATAATATTTTGTAATTTAATATCATTTCCGTTCTAACAAATTCAACTTTGTATTTCAGATTTGAAGAAATTTTCAGTGATAGAGTATGTTGATTTAAAGATAAGGAAGGATTATGCAAGAATTTTTTTTTTAAAATTGAAATGAAACAATCTTATTTGAAATAATATAGGAAAATTTGAGAGAATTCCTTCATGCAATAATTTAATATTTTCATCAAAACATAAAATTTCCAATGTAATTGATACTGATGTAAACAAGATAATCTGTGTGTGTGTAAGTCAAAGTTTTTAACCATACTGCAACTGGAAGAAAACACATGAGCTGCAGTTAAATAAATCCTAGACATCAAATTTTCAAATTAAAACTTTATATAATAAAAATGCAGATTTCAAATCAATGCAAATGGATTATTTAATGCTTAATACTTACCTGAAAATGAGTAGCAGAGAATCTGGATCCATTTTCTATATTAAATAACACAAAAGAAATTTGAGAGCAACAAAAAGAAAATGTACAGTAATCACATCTGATTTTAAATTAATCTACGTCAATCACTGCAAACATACAAGTCTTTGGTGGGAATCGAACCCATGAACTGTTAAACCTACTTCAAGAGCAATAACTATTTTTCTGCAAATCTTTGTAAGAAATGAAAATATTCACATATCGTATTACAAAAAAATTAATTCACAAATATTTTTGCAAATTTACATAAACCTCAAAAATGATAGACCACTAAAAAAATGCAGTAATTAAATTTTAAAGAAACATTTTGTGACTAAATATATTCTGAAATTGTAAAATAATTATTTGATTTTAAGATATTATTAATAGAAATAATAAATGAAATCAAATCAAATGCACTGTATTAGGTACTAAAAAAGTTTAACAAATTTAATCTCGAACTTTACATTCTGTAACTAAAAAGAAATTAACATTAGGAAAGAAATAGTTAAACATGTATAGAATGCAGTTTTTCAAAGACCTACTTTTCATATGATGTATGCATAAATGTGAAAATAAGTCAATTTTATTTCTTTTTTCATAGAACCAATCTTCCAAATCCTCTTCATATCTTTCAGCAAGATTATAACACTACAAAATGAAATTAAAAAAATATTCCATCAGAATAAAAATAATAAAAATGACATGAGAATAAATATATATGCAAAAAGGAATACTGTATCAAATATTTGTCACCGTGAACGTTTTGTACATGAAAAGGTAAAAAATTTAAAGTAGATTCTAAGTATATATATATATATATATATATACACAAGCAAATACATATGCACAATACAGTACTTTTATAATTTATTATGAAATACAAATAAAACATTTTTGATTCAAATCAGAATACATACACAAGATTTGACAAAGTGAATATATAAAATATTTGAGTACCACTATAGCAATTATACACAACTGCTTTGTATGCTAAACTTTAGTTGATAGTGCTCACTTATTTTCAGAACTTTAATATAAAAATGAAGCAAATAGGTTTAAATTTTGATGAATGCATAGTCATATAATTGATTAAATAATAAATATATATAGTCATATAATTGATCTTAATCATATTCTATTGATTTTTGAATCTATCTTGATAAATGAAGCTCAATAAGAATGTGTTTATGTTTAAAATAGAAATACCATTGTTCATATATCTTTGATTCCTGAATAAAGTATGTACATATGATATAAAAACCTACTTCAGTAATCTTTTGTGTATGTATATATATGCATAACTTTCACAAATAATTCAATTTTGAAATTGTCTATTGATATTTTTAAGATAAGCTTTAAACAATTAAGTCAAAAGCATATTTTTGAAAAGTAAGTCATATCACTTATATACACTGAATAATATAATTAACTCTTTCTCCATTGTAAAAATTACACAAACATATCAATAACATGAAGTTTGTATAATTTTTGCAGTGAAGAAAGAATTTCATATTCTGTGACAAGTAAAAACGAAATTTTGTGTATTACTACAATGACATATGAAATGCAGCTTGGTTAAAGTGAAAAAGCTGAAATTGAAGTTTTACATCATATTGATAAAAGACATGAAATTAAAAAATGAATTTCTTGGGAGGCGGGAAAAGTAGCGTTTGTTACAATCAAGCTCTTTATTCAAAGAAATTTATGAAAATATTGAAAAAATTAAGGATTTTATCTAGATAATCTCCATTAGAAAAACTAAAATGAAACTTTTCTTAACTTTTATAATTTTAACACAATTTACGCACTTGTTCATATTTTTAAATAAACTGCTTGGTGAGCATTTTAACAAATTTTTGCAACACTAATAGTAATTTTCGAATTCAATTTTTATTTTTTTAATTATTTTTCGGTATTAAATCTACTACTAAATGCAAATAGTTGCAATGAACAAAGAATGGAATAGTTTATTCAAATGGTACACACACATTCAACCTAAATATATATGGTCTAATAACATGCATGAATATTATGCTAAATATGTAAGCCTTGTAAAATATACATTCTAAATATATAAAATATTATCAAATAAAAGGTTACAAATTCAGTGAGTCAGAAAGTATTAGAAACTTTTTCAATAAATCAGGTGCAATAAAAATTGATAATCATATTTGCAACAGGTCAGATTTTTTTTTTTTTTTTTTTTTTTTTTTTTTTTTTAAATTGACAAGACATTTTTACATTTTATAAAATATGGACCCTTTTTTTCTTTCAAATTCTGAATTCCCAGCATAGTAAAAGATTTGTCTAATGCTTACAAACAAGTCCATTAAAAAATTTACTCCAAACTATTTAAATTTTGCCCAATTAATTATTTTTGACTTTTGCCACAATAATCTATGCCATATAATAAGGAAGCCAAAATAGCATCCTATTTCTCATAAAATTTCTTTTGCACTTTAAATTAAGTAACGAAAATGTATCAATGGAAAATATTGCATTAACTGAAATCTACAGCTACATTTGTTCTAAAATGCATTTAATTTGCAACTAATATTCACACACCTAGTACAAACAAAAATTAAAATTCATAGGATGATGTGCCACATACAATTTCCCACACCTTTTTACTAGACTCAAAAATAATTATCAAACATTTTTAAAAACTACAAACACTTACAATACTATGAACTCTTAATCTACATTCATACAAAAGATTGCTCAAAAAGAATTTTAAGGCATAATTTAACAATACAAAACTAAAATGAAAATAAAGTTATTTTTAAACATTTAAAATTTCATAAATTAACATCATACATTTTTTCCACTGAAAGTATTTAAACAATCTTCCAATAATATTAATAAGCAAATTTAAATCATTTTCATAAAAATGCTTATCACTTACTTTTAAGAATTTCAGTCAGTTTTTATAATTTTACATAGAAATTTCATTTCAGTTTTAAACTTCTTACAATTTTAATAAGTACTTATATGGGCAAATATAACCTATGTTAAAGTTTGCCAATGTTGTTCAGTCCCACTGTTATACATGTCATAATTGCTTGTTATTCAACATGTATGCACATAATATTAAAGACATGCATGAATTTCCATTTTGTCATCCATATCATGAAAGTATCTGAACAAATTGCTCTTTCATGAAGTTTTGCAACATATAAATATTCCTTCATTAATTTAGACATAATTTGTAAATGAAATTACAAAATTTTATTTAACTACAGACTGTGTATAGCATTTAATTCTTAGCAAATGAATAATTGATTATCATATTACTAGAATGTTCCTATCCTTTTTACAAACAATATATAAGCTAAGAGCAATAAATACACTTAAATGATATCCATATTTTTGCTAAAGATAAATTCAATGTACATATAAATACCAAACACCTATAAACATTACCTTTTCCGAATCAGAAAATTTTTTATTATATTATTTATATTTATAACTTTAATACAATATTTTTAAATTATGATTACCTAAATAATAAACTTATGAATAACAGAAAAAATTTATTTAATGAATGATGCAAAGTAGGACAAAATATTCTGAATAGTAAAAATGCACATAAATATGGTTTCCTCAGTTAAAAATAACAATACTAATTGAACTTAAACACAAAATACTTATTTTACAAGTCAGTAACTTCATGCTATGATAAATTAAAATTACTTTAGAAATAATTCTTGAATAATTCAACACATAAATTATTTTTTAATGGCTTAAGAATTACCTGTAAATCAATATATAATTTAAGAATTACTTGTAAATCAATATAATAGAAAAATCTGCATAAGTTGTAATGCTTATTTGTTGAGTTTTTAGTTATAATGCTTATTTATTAAATATTTCATTCTCCAACATTTTTACATATTTATAAGATGAGATATTTTTTTTTTTTTTAGTTTCTTTTCCTGAACATTTCTAGCTTTGTGAAAAAAACATGACTTTATGCACAACTTTTAGAGTTGGAAAAGTACTTTATCAATCAAGAGACAAGTATAGAAAAGCATTTCCTCTTTCATTCAATATAATTTTGTTCTCAAAATAATTCAAAATTGGTTTCTATTTGATTTTCAGGTGAATTTTTAATTGTTTTGATTTTTATATTTATATTTTCCATCAATAATTTATAAAATTTTTAAATGAAAGAAATTATAATCTTATTATGTTTGTAGAATGTTAACACCATGGATACTAACCATGTTGTTTATGATAAATTCAATTTATATACAAGTGCATGTTTTGCTGCCATATATTTGAAACTATCAGTATTGTTTTCAAAACTGATTATTTACAAAATCACAGACAATTGCTATACCACAAACTCTCAACACACCACAGTACATTATTAGGTTCTTAAGAAGAGGATTTAAAAACTTGTTTTTACCTGGTCTGCTCCAGAAATAAGATCAGAGCACAATTTTTCTTGTATCTCAATAAAGCGAAGTTCACTGAAAAATAACACATACCTAAACTTTTTCTTCTTTGAAATATTTTTTAAGAAATTATAATTGTTAATCAAATCATGACTTGTCTTGTGCATGTATGTACACAAATACATAAATTTAAATAAGATACCTTAACCATATCCATGTATTTATCAACATTGTTCCACAAAGATTTACAACAGCACAAGTACAAAATTTAATAGAAATTTGCATAACATTTTATTAATACAGTATATAACATTACATACATTTAGATACAGCCCTTAAATATTTCAATACAAAAAATTGTTTTTTCATTAATTGGAAAATACATGAAATTAAATTAATTTTGATATTAACTCTTGTCTGCAATCCTTTTGCTGTCCAGTCCTGTATTAATAAATTGACAAATATTTGTTGGAAGCATCCCAGATATACAATAAATTTATAATTAAATGTTTGAGTGTGTATGTTGTGTACATTGTTAAAGCACAGCAGCTCAGTAGTTTCATGCTGCTTCCCATAAGATCAGCAAAGTGAAGCATCACTTGCTGCAGGAAGTGAATTATTAGGAGGATAAATTCTCCCTTATTGCACTTCTGAAATTCTCTGGGTTGGGGATGTGTACACCTGGAGAAATTTAAATATGACCTTGTCACCGAACCATGATTTAAAATCACAAAACGTTTGACGAAAGGCAAGTAATCCAAACAAGTTAACCTTAAAGTACAGCTCGAAAATAGCCTGTATAGTTATGTATGGATGTGCACATTTGTGCAAGTGTCCTTTGTTTCAGTTTTCTTAAGAAAATTAAATTTCTGAATTCTAATAATGTGAATTTAGGTTGCATTCTAATATATTAAAACAATTTACAGAAAGCAAGTAATAATAAAATAAATAATATAGCTTCTTATTGGATCTTCCTCACAAATTTTCTATGCTACAATTGAATTTAAGATTTTTTTTGAATGATAATTCCTCAGGAATTTTATGAATTTATAATTTTTTATGTAAGTAAATCAGGGATTTTACAATATTTTGATCATCTTCACTCTCGTACTGCACCTAAATAACCTACTTTTTGTTCAACAGTTCTGAGTAAGTGTTACTGTGATGGTAGTCAAGATCTCTTTAATTTTTCATAAATTATATTCTTAATGAATTACATTTGAGTGATCCCTAAATTCTGGTTCCTAACAGACATAAATCTGGTTTTCTTCAATGATACAAAGATACATTATCTATATTTACTTGGCCGACCAGATTTTTCATGGGGGAAAAAAGGAATTTTGAAAAACTTAAAATAGTTTTTACTATATACTTTTACATTTGGCTTCTAGCCACTCCTTTTATATTAGTAGGTACTTGTGAAAAAATTATATATGAACTGAGTTTGTCACAATAAATAAATTGCTGTGAGAGTGAGGAAGATTTCCTCTTTTCTTTAAAATCTCTTATTTGTATGACTATTTTAAAATATTTGAACAGCAGCTAGTATTATATTCATTACATTTTTTCATCAATTATTCTTTGAAACAAAATATGCAAATTAATACCCACTCAACATTTAACATCACAAATAGCTTCACACGTTTTTAAGATGTCAACTGCTGTTTAGTCTTTTTTACCAGAAGATATTCATGGCATAAAGTGTCTCAGGATTATTAAAGTAATTACCTTAATAATCATGAGACACTTTGGAAAGAAGTGGTTTATTTTTCTCTGTATTAACTTTCTGTCTTATCCCAGTTTTGCAATGAGAACCTATGAAAATATATTATTTCTCCTAGGTTTGGTTTGTTTGTCACTCAATGGTGATCTTTTATATACAAGGGTTAATCAGACTGGGATCTACAGTTTAAAATGGTTAAGAACCACTACAAACATCCATGCTGAAGATAGGATTCGAACCCACAAACTATTGAAAAGGCACAAGCACTGATTATTCAGATTCCAACTAAGCATATTATTTCCCCTATTGAGTCAAATTAGACAAACCCAGAAAAATTTATTCCACATTATTTCATTGAATGTGTATCTACTTTAAAAAAAAACAACAGAAACATCAAAATGAAATTTTAAATATTCAACAAATTTCTTTTCAATGAAAATAAAGGTGAAACATGCATTAACATAGCCAAATAACTATTCTGTTGATAAAAACATATCAATAATGTTTCTTTAGCCGAAAATTTCCACATCGATTAGCGATTTTTAGAATTCCACAGTGTAATTTTCACAATGGTTGACACAAAAGACAAATGACTTCAGAGGTTGGAATTGCCATACCTTTACTTCATCTAAATTTAATAAAAACTGTGTCTCAGTACAAAGTGCTCATTTGTAGATTTATTTAAACATAAACTATCTACTATATTCTTTAATTTTGTAGTACATTATATATTTTTCATAATGTATAATGGAAGGTTTATACATTATATCATCTAATTACAGCATTTATCTAATAACTTCAATTTTTATTTAAAAAGCTATAGATGTGTAATGTTTTCATCTAGAATTTCCTTCAACATTATGCTAAGACACAAAGAATTGGCAATAGCTACAGAACAAAATATTGAATGTAAAATTCTAATAGTAAATAAAATTAGTCATGAACTACTTTGAAGAGCTTTGCATTTATATATAATTTGGGTAGATTCTTTTTTAGCTATTTAAACATTAAAATAAAAATATTGTGCATATTAAAACATATAACAAATATACACATTATGTATAATTTATAATAAAGAAATTTCCCTTCCACCAGATCAAAAACTTCTTTTAAATAAATTTCAACAAATATCTAATAATATTACATTAAACAGATATATCTAATAATATAACTTAAGAAAAATAAGACATATTTATAAAGTACTCAAAAGTAGAATGATTACAAAAATATGGGCATTGTTTTAAAGTAAATTTAATACATTAAAAAATCTCACTAAAAGCTCACCTGATTAGAAAACTACTGAATGTATAAATAAAAAGCTTAATTTTTATTTCATTTAAAAAAAATAGAAAATTTTTAAATATTAAACATAAATAGCAGCAACCATATAGCACTGACAATTTGCTGATGCTTTCTATTTGGAAGATAAATTGCTAATAATAAATCACAGCAAATAATTAAGATTAATCAAATGTAAATATGATTGGCACAACTTTTCTTTATTATAGCACTTGCATATACTAATATAATTAGAATAGAGAAGTTTATCTCCAAAACTGAATTTTTCTTTTAAGCATTGGTTCTGTGATAAGCAAATTAATAGGAGTACAAAGCTTTTAGAGATATTTGAAAATATTCTTTCATAACAAAAACAAGAAAACACTACTATAATTTATTTACTAGCCAAGAGAATTAGAAGGTTTTTGATCTCAAGATTGCTTGTGTTATGATTATATATATATCTGTGTACATATATTTAACAATTTCCACCTTTACTGTATCAAAGATATATATAAAAAGTATGTTAAATGGCAGCATACGAAACATAAATGAATGCAAATAAAAGACTTAAAGGATCACAGGGATAAAAAAAAATGGGAAACATTGAGCAAGATAAAAGGCAGTATTTGAACAAAACAAAGAATTTTTTCAATCTATAATACAAGTATGCTTAAATATTCATAAAACTGCATTATGTGTTCAAATAAGAAGAAAAAAAATTCTTGAAGAAATGGTAAAAATAAAGAAAACAATGAAAAGAAATGTAATCACTGATAGTAGCATATTAAACTTAGAAAATATTACTTACATTAGTTCAAGAATATAGAAAAAATATCTTTCACTGGGAAGTAAAAATTATGAGATGTTAGCAAAATTCATTTATTAAAAATGAATGATAACTTGAACTTTTGTTTTATATTTTATGCTAATAAATTACCTTTTTTTATCTGAGATTCACCTTAACACAAATAAAAATAGCAGCACAGAACTCTAATAGATAAAAAAAAAATTTAAGGAACTACAACTACTAGAATAATTACGAGTAAAATCTAATATTCCAATCTTTTGAATAAAAAAATCATAACAAATTGAAACATTTGATGTACGTAATATTCAAACCTATTTTCATAGTTTCCCAGTTTTTTCTCCCAATCTGCATCTCCTCCTTCAAAACTCAACCTTGTGGTTTCTTCAACAGCCTAGAATATAAAAGTAGAAAAGAAATTTTAAAGCGGAAAATACCATGTAACTTTGCAAAAAATTCACAAAATATTTAATGTATTTTTTGTTAAGTTTACAAATGCAAAATAATTCACCGAAAATTTCATTTAAAGTTAAAATACCAATTAATTTTCTACATATACTTTTTTAAAAATTAATATTCTTGAGCAGTAATTATGCTTATCTTATTTAAAGAATTATATACATTGTTTCTTTACTTCTACAATTTTCAATTAAATACTGAGATTGAACAATGAATTCACCATTTAAAATATCATTAATATGACTATTCCTGTGAAATGTTATTATCCATAATGAAGAATCTTCATTTATATTAAATCACTTTTTTCTAAAATGTTTTACAAAAACTGCATTTTTCTAAGCAAAAATTGTTAAAATATATATTTTGGAAAGTTCCATGTAAAAAGATATGTATACTTCAGTCAAACAAAAATATTGCAAAATTATGTAAGAATAGTCTCAAATACTGAAACTAAGTGATTGAAATTTGATTTAATGAAAGAATTTGTTAAATTATTTATCATCGATTTCTGCTTTGCAAAATATACAAGATAAGAGGAAAAATCTTATATATTTTGCAAAAATATATAAGATTTTCAAAGCCTGCAAGATAACAATAACTGCAAGATAGTGAAATGTACATTCTCAAAAATGATGATTTAAAAATATATGTATGTTAGAGAAGTGATGCTAATAGAAATATAATAAATCTGTATTATAAATGGAATTACAACAATTAACTGCTATTTGATAAAGTAATTAGTGGGTGTTTTTTTTCCCCTAACACTCAGGATTATTTATATTGAGAACTATTTAATTCTAAAATAAATAATAAAGTTTACTCATTTCTCACTAAAAAAATTCTATACAAATCAGCATTCATAAAGCATTTTTAAATAACTAAAACATAAATTTTAAAAATTCAAATAAATGTTTTATATCAAGATTGTTTTCACTAATTCAATTCATAATATTTCTTTGGTTGCCTAAAAATAATTAATAATGCTAAATTACATTAATATGGTTTATAATTTGGTGATTTAATTATAATGTTGGTTTTCATGCAGAAAAAAGTCCAAATAAATGTCTAAAAAATTCTCAAATATTAAAAATTTACAGCAACTGCACATGAAAAACATTTCACATCCATTTTTTATTTTTAAAATAAAAATATGAATCTTTTATATTGTTGGAAGATTCATAACAAAAACTAAATGAATAGACAACAGATAGTGTACCAACAACTTAAAATATAGGAATAGATGGATATGTGAAATATTACCAGAGTAAGGATTTCTGCAAGCAATATTTAGAATTATAACCACGCAGTCATAAAAAATACATTTAAATAATAAAAATACACAAAAAGATAATCAATGAGCTTCTAAAGTAAGAAAGAGTGCACATAGCTAATATACTTTTTCTTATATCTAAAAGGCAATGAATACAGTTTTTAGCTTTATAGACAAACATGATCTCTTATAAAATAAATGCAACTAAAAAATCTAGGACTCTTTGGACATATATTAGGGAATAAATTATGAAGCAATAAAAATGAACAAGTAATATTGGATGACATTTTATAGCTTGATGTTAATGAGATTTATTTTGAATTGGCAGCTAGAAAAAAATAAAGATTCTTTTAGCAATAAAACAGGCTCAGTTCAAAAACAAAATTTCCGTTTAGGTACATGAATAGTTTTTATTCTTTTGTCAAAAAGAGAAATCCTTTTATTTCAATGAAATGCTAATAAAGTTCATACAAAAGACAAGAGATTAGGAAATACAAATAATTTAAGTATTTGTACTAAATACTGGAACTACAGAAATAAGGTATATGTATTTGTAATGTACTTCCCTGTACTTACATCAAACTAGAACTATACAATTTGAAAATTGAGTCTTAGATACATCCTGAAACAACTGTAAAGTTTTGTAACTTTGAATCATTATCAATTAACAAGGCTGGTACAGAATAGCATTGGATACACCCATATCCAAAGTGGGAGTCAAACTCAATAACAGTCAAAGAACTGGCCAGTAATTTAGCTCTAGGTACTTCAAAATCATCTGGCTAACAGTTTAAACTTTTCCCCAAACACAGACATTTTCATTGGCAAGGGAAAGACATAAGGAAATTTTTGTCAGTTATGAGAGAAATATTTTGCATAAAATACAATAGAATGAAGGACAAACAGTTGTAAGTAACATTAATTGAAAAAATAAAATATTGTGTAAATATTAAAATGTTACACAGTTAGTATGCAACAGGAAAAAAATTCACGAGCCCTTTAATCAAAATATACATCCTAAATCTTAATTCTACTTATTACACATCCAATGCACAATTTTATATAATCTTAGTTCCATCAGAATTAAGATTTATTTTGCAGAACATGTGTTCAGCAAAATAAATCTTTTTTATAAATCATGCTCATATAAAAAATATTACACAAAAAGCATAAATCTTAAGACTTTCAGAAGCATCTTTAATGTCTTTGACAAAGTATAATCATATAATGATTATACTTTATACTTGCGAAGAAGGAA